>JAEQBH010001423.1:0-417559 GCA_016808115.1 Tetrastigma voinierianum | reverse complement strand
AGGTGGAGAATACTTATCTAGGTGTAGAACACCTCTTCCTTCTCTTCTCATGACACATAGCATTCCACATGTCATTCATGCCCGCTTTCCCACCACTATCCTCTTATGCAAGATAGAAGTGTCACACTTGGCTTCCACTTGTTAAGTGTCTCTTCTCTCAGTTCCACATGGCATGCATCTTCATGCCATGTCACCCTCTCATTCGCCCGTTTGTCTCGAATACGGCAATTCGAATTTTCTCGAATTTAAAAAATTCGACTATGTACTTAGATTTCGCGAGACTAACTCAATCCAGATGTCTCAAGGCCTTCATCCGAGATCTGGGAGAGTTCCCCTGGGCCAGGCAACCCGTGTCTATCATTTTACTTTATCCGGGGTCTCACATTCTGCCCCCTTAAAAGAATTTTGTCCCGAAATTCACACACACATATGCCATTGCCAATCACATGCATATGTAATGGGCCTATTTAAATGCCAAATGACCAAACCACGCACCACCGTCCTCAAAGAGAGGATATCTGCACGACAGTCCTCACGTTCCCATGTTGCCTCCTCCACTCCTCTGTGTTTCCACAATACTTTCACTAGCCTCATAATCTTGCATCGCAAAACCTCGCTTCCTATTATCCATATATGCACAGTCCTCCTCGAAGGTCCATTCCAGACAATAACAAGCTCGCCTACCCACTACATGAGTCGACCGAGTGTACTTCCGAGCATGTATATGGAATACCTCATGACACCTCGATAAACCCGTGGTAATGCTAATCGATGGCGTAACCGCTTTCCACCCTCTCGAGTACCTCGGCGGCCCAATAAATCTCGTGCCATAATTTCTCCGCTTGTCGAATCTCGACCACTCTTCTTAGGAATCAATTTTAAGAAGATATGATCACGCCCCAAACTCTAGAGGTCATCGCCGCCATCTACAGAATTTTCTCGCTTCTGGGCCTCCGAACCGTGAGAAGGCGTTTCTGTATCAGACCCACTTTTTCAGTGGTGTCTCGAATCAAGTTAGGACCCGTGGTAGAGCTCTCTCCTACCTCCGTCTAACAAATTTAAAGACTGACATGGCCTCCCATATATACACCTCACAGGTGCCACTAAGATGTCATTTCGATAAATGCTGTTGTAGGCGAATTCCACTAAGGGCAAATGCTCTTCCCAAATAATCTAAATCTAGGACGATGCTCGCAGATGTCCTCTAAAACCTATATAGTCCTCTCCGACTGACCATCTGTCTATGGATGAAAAGCGGTGCTCATCATCAACCGTGTCCCCATGGCCTTCTAGAAACTCTTCCAAAAGTGTGCCGAACCTGGGATCTCTGTCCGATACGATGGATACCGGCACTCCATGTAACCTAACAATCTCTCGTATATACAACCTGCAGAATTCCTCCAGTGTAAAGGTCATCCGCACGACTAGGAAATGTGCCGACTTAGTGAGCCGGTCCACTATGACCCATATCGCATCATGTCTACGCGATGTTCGTGGTAAGTGAGTCACAAAGTCCATCGTGACATGCTCCCACTTCCACTCCGCTACCTCCAATGGCCGGAGAATGGCAAGCCCCGCGTTCGGGCCTTACTTGGCCGGATATGTGGAGACGGACTCGCGGAACAAAATCTCTCAACGTGTCTCTTCATCCCGCCCACAACATCAAGGTTTAAGATCTCGACATCTTCGTACACCGATGCACTGAAATCCAGAGCAATGGAACTCCCGAGGATCTCCCTCTTCAACTCTATCAACTCGGGGAACCACAACTCGCCCCTGGCACGAAGACCGCCATCGCGCGGTATACCCAACCTTCATCACCCATACCTGACCGTACTCGATCCCTGATGGACACTACCTCTGCTTCGCCCCGAGACTCAATCACCCCGCCGCAGGGAAGGCGTAGCCACTGCTTTCCCATAACACCCCGAGCCTCGATCATTGTACCGTAACCCGAATTGTCCCACGCTCACCATCCGCCACTCCCGAAGCCATATCAGCGCACTCCTCGTGACTTCCGACCGTCGAGGAGCAAGAAGGCAAAGGTTTCACGCTGAGGGCTACGCCAAGCACCGATTTGGTGGAGTTCCAACAACTCCAAGAGTGTAGGATCTTTTTCCTACTTGTTAATCTTTGTCTAAGAGCCATGTGCTGGTTAGGAATGTTCTGAGGCTTGTTTTTAGCCGTAGTGGCCTCTCAAAAGCTTTGAACCGAGTGGAGAAAATTCCTATTTGTGTGGACGTGAATAGTAACCCGAGGGTTTCACTGTTCACATGAATAGTGACACGAAAATTTTTGTGTGAAAATGTGTTTGGTTGAGTGATTCAAAATGAATTGCTCGTGTTTGTTAATTAGCCCATGTGAGCTAATTTCGTGTGTACTGATTGTGAATTTGCATAATATGTTGTGGATTTTAATTATGTTAATATATATGCATGTGAATATATTAGCACGAATGTGTTGGAATTATATCATGCATCCCATATAATCAAGACCAGAATATTAGGAGTGAGTGCATGACATGAATGAAACAAAAATAAAAAAATGTCAGGAAAGGAATTTCAATGGATGATTTTCCGTAGAATCGTGTCAGAGATGGTCCACCACTACACGCCCAGGAGCCCATGAATTGTTTAGGAAGGTTCTCCAACACATTCGCCTGAGGGTAGTCCAATACTTTACCGAAATCCCCAGAGTGTGTTTCCTCAAGAACAAATAGCTTTTGTTTTGAAAATCGTGATTTTACTCACATCTCTGGCTAGACATATGTGAGGGAGTCATGAGGACCGAGACATGGGTCAGTCATGTAGACATTCGAGCAGGTTCATGAAATTGCTTGAATGTGATTTGTTTGCTACGACAAGCAAGACTTAAATAAGAAGAATCCATTTAAAATTATCTCTACCGGCTTTGCTCACTCGCCGAGGATCACCATTTCGTGTAATGTGATGTATATGAGGATGACGCTAATAGAGGCCGATTTTAGAAGAAAGTCGAGTTGTGGCTTGCATCTTCTGTATACATGTATTAATGTTATAATTTTAATATATGTTGTATAAAGAGTAATTTATTAACTCTGAACTATTGTATATAGTTGATGTATTCGGGGATATATTTTGTGAGTATCGATGCAGGGGACCAAGGCCATTATTTTATTTCGCATGCACCTGTGCTGGCCATTGTTAAACGTGCAAGACATGTGAGGTACTCTAGCCCACTAACTAAATAAAAATAAATGCTATTGACACCACTAACTAAATAAAATAATACACACTTCATTAACTAATTAAAATAACTACAAAACTTTAACTAAAAGATTTAATAAAATAAATAAATAAAGGAAATGGAAGAAAAAGTAATTTTACAGTATATATATACGCTTTTATATTTTATTTCCATTTAAAATATAAAATAAAAAACATTTATCGAAGTCGCACAACGGAAAAAATATACAATAGATTTCTTATTCTTACCTTTAAGTTTTGTATGAATAACCAAATAAGAGAAAAATTCTATACTCATTTCCTTACCTTTTTATTTCCTTCTATTTTTCCTTTCAAACTTATTTTTTTTTTATCATTTTTTGAGAACCCAAGATAGTCTTAGGTTGAGGTCTCAACTAATGATTTAAAACCTCTAGCCGCCACTCATTTTCTCTTCTCTCGCTTACCCTTTTCCTTAAATAAAGGAGTGATTTTTAGCCAAATTGACCTTAAATCACCTATCTACATCTCTCATCATTTTCTTCAATAAAGATTCTTTCATAGATCTAAGCGACGTGTGGTTTTGTCGTCGACTTATTATGAAGTATGGTTGTGTCGTCTTGGTACGACGGTGGACGATTCAGACAACAAAACATATTCGATTGGATAGAGTGATAGGGCATGGAGTAGGCCTATATCTAGGCTTAGACGAGATAGGAAGCTCAATTCCAATGATGATTTTTATTATTATTAGTTATTGATTGACCGCACTTTTTGCCCAAGCCCAAGTCCATATATGTTATGGTTTTCTGTTAGTGCCTATAAATAGCACTTTATGTTATTGTTTTTGGGGAGACTTGATACGATATTGAAAACTTGAGAATTTCGTTATGTTTACTTTATTAGCTTTCTTTCAATTATATTATTCTTTGTAGCCGAGCTACATCAATTTGATATCAGAGCATAACTTTGATCCGAGATCTAGTTATTTTTGTTTGTTTCAAGTTCGACCGCGTTTTTTTTTTTTAGGTTTTCGTAGTCTCAAAACGTTCTTGGTTCCTTTCTTTGGGAATGTGATGGTGCCTCTTCTTCCATCCCCTGGTGATTGTTAAGATGTTATTTCTTCAATCTTTCTCATCTTACCTAGATTGACAAACGATAGTCCAAGAAATCTTGATTTCCCTTTTGGAACCCAACAGCGACGCCGCCGATCGCTGCCGCAGTTCCGCATCTCTTGGTGATCAACATCACCAGAATCTCCTGCATCAAAATAAGCTCATCTTCACCAATAGAATCCCCAGTTCTGCCTGCTTAGATTATTAAGAAAAATAAACCTTGGGCCACATCGGCGCTCAGAGAAAACATAAATCCCCTTAGCGTGATTTCTCCACTTTCATTTGGGTGGTTTGCTTTTTTGGTCCATCAAGCATTCAATCGCACGTCACACGGCTCAAGAAGTTGTGTACATCCATTCTCCACAATCACGCATTCGGGCGTTCTACTACTCTCCACAATCGAATTCGATTGTATGCTCTCCAAAACCCAGAAAACCCTAGCGCGATTTCTCCACTTTCAGTTTCTGGATTTCTATTTTTCATGCGCCTTGATTTTCTCGGGAATTGAAGGCGGAGAATGTCGTGGTTGAGATCTGCAGTGACCAAAGCCATGGAGGTGGGCAACAAGAATAACCTCACTCGCACTGTTAGAAACTACGCCTACTCTATCTACACAGAATCAGAGGTGTCCTTAAGGGTCTTCAACTATACATTTTTTTACTTTGAAAAACTCACTAATATTCTGATATAATATATATTTTGTTTGATTGTTTTAGGTTCCAGTTTATTTGATAGAGCATAGAAAAAAAACAAACTTTGGTTTATTTTTTAGTTATTCTTTCGTGACTCGTGAAATCTGTGATATATAATCATTACTTGGGTTTGTGTTTGCTGCATTAGCATATAGTTTATAAATTTCCTTACTCAAAGGAAATTTTAGATTCTATCTCAAAGATGTCACTACTAAAGTGATATCATTAATCTTCTTCTTTACCAACACAAAGATCCACCGAGACTTAATAATTTTGACTTAAGACTACAAGCTTTATCTCAAGATCTAAATGATAGTCTAGTTTGTATTACCCGTCATCATGATGCAAATAAAGCACAATTTGATCCCATCACTGCATCGGTAAGTACTTGATCTTCACGTGGCTGAAGACCTCTGACTGGCTGACTCGTTTCTAACAACAAAACTCATGCAATAAATCGAAAATGGATTTGCTTTGAAACATTTGGCAACATGCGTGATATGTGGATATTGATGAAACCGTTGGGACAACACGTTGGGTCACCACACATTGGGGGTTCAAGTCCTTCTGCAGGTTCAAATCAATATGATGAATTCACAAATGGTTTGCATGATAATTTGGGTAAAATGAACTTGGGTAGCAATTCAATTGCTCAACCTCACACGAGGTTACCTGCAACAGGAGACCGATGAGTATCTTAAATACTCATTTTATCCCTATGCTTTACTTAGTTTTTTAGTGTTTTTTATGTTAAATAAGTGTCCTAATGCTCTAAATATTCATATTTATGATTAGGCCAATCATTTGGCGGAATTTTGCAAAATTGGAGTGAAAACAAAGCAAAAAATTGGAAAATTAGCAAACACTGCTATAACATTCAGCAGCAACTACTGTATTTTGATATTTTCATCTACAAGACGAGCTCAATTGGAATCAAGCTTTATATGGATGGATTCTACACTTCAAGAGCTTTTCAACGACACCGAGATCGTATGATTCGGAGTCCGGATGAAGAAGTTCTAAAGGAAGGAGTAAGGGACGCCAAAGTAGGAAAATCTGACGAAGCGTGAGTAACTCACGCTGAGGCGTGAGTAACTCACACCACAGTGAGAATCTCATGCAACAACATGAGAAACTCACGCTTTAGCTGAGTCCACTCACGCTACGGCATGAGAACACACTATAGCGTGAGCTTCTCACGCCTCAGCGTGGTTTAACCTTCATTCCTCCAGTAGCTTCTCATTTTTTGCCACACCGTATACGTAGCGCCAAATCCATCACGCTGTAGCGTGATGCCTAGGCCCACATTTTTAGCCGAAGCCCATCTCTTTTGTTCTTGGGCGTTTGGCCATAAAAAGGGAAATTAGGGCATTAGAGAGAGGAATTTAGAGAGAGTGGAGGAGTTGCTCGTGGAGGCAAGAAGGAGAAGATCCTTTGGGTGGAAACACCTAGAGGCAAATCTCTGTTGGGGAATTGATTTTTGGCCTTGAAGAAGAAGAAAAGAAGATTTGAAGAGAAGAAATGGCTCTTACTCCATCATCTTCCTGCTTTCTTGCTTTTCTTCATTTTCTTCGGTTGTTTTTCTATCCTCTAAGAACTAATCCCATTTTCTAGGGTTTTAGATGTAGTATAGTTAGGATTTATGCATTTGGGATTTAATTTACTCTCCATTTAATGTTTGGATCATAGTTCTATTAAATGTTATAGTCTATTTCCTTTATACTTGTTGACGATTAATCACCATTAATGTGACGCTCCAAATCCCGGGGGTCCGTTGACAAACCGTCAACCCACGGAAGATTCGTGGATGTCGGGTAACCCGACACCACACCATTGAGTCCCTTTTTTTTTTTCGAGACCTAAGATTTAACGAAAATCGGGCAAAGTCTCCTTTGTACGAGGAGTTCTACCCAAAATACAACTTGTGTAATTACATAACAACATGGCCCAATATTATACAACCATCTCATTCCGGTCCATATGAGTAAAATTCACACCATAAAAAGACATGGATTTTTGAAAACAAATTATCATTAAGGTGAACATCCAAAAAACTTTTGGTTTGAAACAAATAAAATTTGTTTTGTGAAATGATCATTGGATGTAATCCAAGAATGATGGATTTTATCACGCATGGGTTTCGTCATTGCGTGATAGTACCAAACCAACTAGTTAAATAGTACCAAAACAATAAAATAACAACTTAATAATATATTTGAAAATAAACAATTCCAAAGTATCAAATGAAATATCATGTCTCTATCTTCTATCCCGTCCTCATTATATCCAAAAATGGGATATGATCTCAATATTTGTAAATGATTCCACATTACAAAGCTATACATCCTCAATGGTGGTTGAGTTATCATCATTTATTAATTAATTTTCACTTATTCTTGGAATAAGAAAATATTTTTTTCCAAAAATGCATATGATAATGAAATATCCTATTTGTTTAAAAATTCATCTTGCTAAAAGATATAATCATTAGGAAACTAATTAGTGTATAATTTTGTTAATTATTTTTAGCATTATTTAGTTATTAACACTAGTTTAAGTAATATAATTATTTAAAATGTACTGGTAATTTAGTTATTAAATTTAATTTAATTTATAAACTAGTCCAACTTCATTTTTATAAAAAACATATGATTGAATTAAATGAAGGATAAATAAAATGAAATTGTCAATATTTAAATATTAGATTAATATTAAATAAAAATACATTCAATATTAAAACTAGTACTTATTTAATTCAAATGCATTCAAGAATTTTCATACAAGATTTTTTTAAATATTAAATATCATATAAATTATATTAAAATATACATTTAGAAATTGAAAATAAAATAGTTAAACAACAAAGCTTAATACTTTAATCATATATTATAGTAATAATTATTTTTAAACCCCTATGCGACAAAAGAGATAGCCAGCATCGTTTTATAGATGAACTTTAAAATTTCAATTACTGGGTTAGTTACTTAAAAAATTTAAATAAAATTTTTAAGACCTGCTTCAACAACATAGGCCAAACCCACATAGCCATGAGTCAAAACAGTCACTAAATTTGTCTAGTTTGCTCGCATTCCAAATTTTACAACTCAACCTCCAAAGACGGGATAGTGGTCGCATTTATCGACTCAACCCATATCACAAATCTAGATAGAGGTAATAATGGGTTTCGCCCGATGGGCCAAAATTTCACTTGGCCCATATTTTTTGAGGGTCGAGCTGAGAAAATAAATGCCCAAATATAACCAGGTCCTATAGGCCTCAGGCCATTAGGGCTTGGGCCGGGTTAGCCCACTTGACCCATTTTTATTTTAAATTTTTTAATAACTGCATATTATCTTTTAATTATTAACAATATTATTTTTTCTATTATGAAAAAATATAACATAGTTGGTTATAGAAAAAAGAACATTTATTAAATAATTATTTTAATAAAATAAAATAATATTAGTATGAAAATTAATTTAAAAAATATATATAACATAACTATAATATTTTATTTCAGATATTCTTTTAAGTACATAAGAATAAACTATAAGATTTCAAAGAACTTTATTTGGCAGAATATGCAATTTATGAAATTGTTATTTATAATTATTTTTAATATTTTAACGTAAACCATTTTAGCTCACACCCAAGATAGTATTAGGCCGGGCTAGCCAAAAATCCAGCCCAAATAAACGCGGCCACTGGTCTGACCATTTACCACGACTCCCACCGCTTAACCCATTTTGGGTCGAGCCGACCCATTTCCCACATATAGTTGCATAACTACAAGGAATGGGACCCGCGTTTGTGTGCAAAACAACATAGAGTGGATTAAAGGTGGAAATATGGGCCTCACCTGGTGGGTCGGCTCACTTTAACCCACATATTTTAAGGGTCAAGCTAAGAAAATGGTGGCTAAAATAGAACTATGGGCTTATTTATCCCACTGATAGGGTTCGTGGCCCTCAGCCAGCCTATTGTAGAATGTTTTTATTTTTTTATTTTTAATAATAGTATTTTCTAATTATTAAAAATATTAACTAGTTTTATAAAAAAAAAGAATAAGTTATTAAATAATTTTTAATAGTACTAAAAATAATATTAGTATGAAAATAATTTAAAATAATATATATGGTATATATAGAGAGATAGTATATATATATATACATATATATATATATATATATATATATATATATATATATATATAACTAAAATACTTATTTTATATAATCTTTTAAGAACATAAAAATAATTTGTAAGTAGTTTGAAGAAAACTTTACTTACAAAATATATAATTTGTAAAATTATTATTTATTATTATTTTTTAAATGTTCGATCTATTTTGGCCTACGGCCAGCATAAGATTGAGTTGGATTAACCAAAAGTGAGCCCGAATAAAAATGGACCGAATTGGTCCAGTCCGTTTTGACCCAAGACCCTAGTGGGCTCGGTCCATTTGAGTCAGTCAAACCTGTTTCAACTATAGAGGACTTAAAGAGAGGGTTGTTAGTGCCAGTGTCCTATTCACAAACAAAGAGCTAGAGTTGAAAATTGAAAAGCGTATCGAACCGTTTTTTCTCGGTTTAAGCGGTTAAAGGGCGGTTCATTAAGAAGATGGAAAATATGACTTGTCGGTTATTGAATCGATTCGAATCATTTGGTTTTAAAAGAGCCTCATGTGCACAAACAAGGAAAAAAAAGTCATTTTTTTCCATCTAAAATTTATTTCCATAGTCCAACATTTACAGCATGCGTTTCCCCTTATATAATTTTTTTCTTTTAGGGCTTGTGCTAGTTCTCCATAAAGCTACTCCATTTCTATGCTTCTTCAAATTTTGTTTTACAGCCTCATCCTTTCATTAAGGGTTTTGCCTTTTGTGGAGAGAAAATGGGTTCTTATAGTGTTCTCAAAACCAATTTCTCCCCCATGCTTCACTCTCAAGATGAGTTTTCTCTTCCGAGGTTGTCATCTTCTCTCCATTCCATGAAGTGGAAGGTTAGTTTTCTGCTCACTTTCTTCTTCATTTTATTCTTTATACATTTGGGATTTTTAGAGAGAGAGAGAGAGAGAGAGAGAGTATATATATATATATATATATATATATAATGTCAAAAAAAAAATATTTGTAAATAAATTTTTAGGAATTTTAATTTCTACTGTCCATACACACAACCAAATGAACAAAATCATGAATATATTGATAAGACTAATATAATTGTTACCTCTTTGAGTTTTTATAATAAATTTGTTAGAACTTGCATTGATTCTTGTTGAGGAAAACACTAAGATTTATGATTTTATAAGATGAGATAGAATGTAATATGTGTATCTTAAGTATTATATCCTATTATATAGGATATGCTTATAGTAAGATATCATGTCCACTAACATAAGATGTTACTGAATCTTTTTATTTAATGGTATTTGATATCTCTGCCATAAGATATCTAACTGACATATATATATATCATATTTATATTATGCTTATTAATAAAATTCATAATTAAATATTTTAAAGTTATAAATAAAATTTTTTATTATATTATTAACAGAAAATATATACTAAAAGTACTAGAATTTTTTATATATATTTGGTAACTATTTTAAGTTTTTATTTTTAATCAAAATTTAGTTTTAATAAAAAATTATTATACTAACTAAAATAGTATAAAAGATTGTGGAACCAAATTTTATTTACACACACTCTTTCAAAAAAAAAAATTATATTTCAATTCAAAATAATATAAAATAAAATAAAAGTGTGGATTAACATATTATTGACCCTTGCCTAGCTCAGTTATAGAGCAAGGCCCTGTGTTTGAGTCATAATAGTTAAATTTGACTACTATATTATAATAAAATGCTTAATTGTAAAAACAACATTCTTTTCCTTAACATGTTTCACCTCATCTCCCTCACACTTGGCAGCTAATTAAGGAAGCACTCTCAAAAGGCAAAAAAGGAGGAAAAAAGAAAACCTTCAAACGGGGTGTAAACATATTCTATGTAAAATAGATATAAAATAAAATAAATATTTGGGTTGAAACCCATAACCTAAAAATTTAATCTAACTTTCTTATGATTTTTCTTAAAAAAGAACAATTTTAGATAAAATTAATTTTTCTATTTCATGTATTTACATATATATGTTAAAAAGAGTTATTTTTACAAGAAAACAAGAATATTTTTATCAAAAAAAAGGGCAAAATGCAAAGAAGGGTTAGATTTTCATAAGTGCGTTTTCAAAATGTCTTTTAATCAAATCACCCAAAATAAAAATGAATATCAGACTACTTATCCTATCCTATTCTCAGCCAAACATATGACATTTCTTATTAGCAATGAGACGGAAAAAGGACCCAAATAGGGCTCTTGGTTCTTTTAATTACATCAAAAATCATTTACTTTTCCTTTTGTCTTTGAAATCCCTGTTGCTGCTGTAGCATTTGCTCAAGACCAAAATGAAGACGAAGCACAAGAAGAATACTGGTGCCGTGAGCAGTAGCCAACAAAAGCAAGAGAAACGGAAGGTCAAAAGAGCCCCTCAAGTTCTCTTGGGAGAAACCTTCTACTCCCATCTTAGATACCATCAACTGCCCAGTTATATGAAGAATCTCCATTGAGGTAAACAGAGCATAAACCTAATAGTCCATTGATGTTGGTTCAAGTTATACTTCATATATTTTCCAAGTTTTTATCATTCCCAAATTTATTTACCTTAGGAATTGGAGATGCTGGCTGATGAAATACGGGAAGAGGTGATTTATGAACTAACACTGAGGGCACCCTATGCTTCAGAAGTGGCTGAGCCATACGTCTTCACCATGTCTTCAGTACCCCAGATGATAAGATCATCTGGGATGTTGGACATCAGGTGATCTTTGAACTTTAATTGGTATTTATTTACAGCATCTGCTTTTAATCTTTAATATTTCCAAGACCACTATAAAAGATCAATTCTTTTGGATTAGCTTTTGAAAATAATTCTTGGTTGTGTTTGGTTTCCTGGAAAATACTATGGAAAGAAAAAATAAATATTAAGGACAATAATTTTCTTGTGTTTGGTTGTCAAATTGAAAATCTCAAAGAAAATTAAATATAAATGAAATTAATTGTTAAGTTACATATTCTTAAATTATTTAATTTTCATATTGTAAAATAAATAAATTTGGTTTAACATAGCAAATAAAAATTAAATGTTGGATTTAACTCTATTTTTATTTTCTTTCAATTTTTCCTTTCTTCTATTTTTCCTCTCTATTTCCTTCCCCACATTTTCCTTCAAATTTTCTGGGAACCATGCCTAACTTCACGAAAGATACATTTATTTTATAGTATGAAAATTGGGTTTCTTGATTCATTCTCCTTGAAGAATTATGTGCATAAGATATTAAATCTGCAATATAAAAATACTGATATGTTCTCTATGAAAAATTCTGTTGCAGGCACATCCGCATAAGATACTAACTGCAAGGACATCAAGAATGCGTACTATTCGACAGACCAATAGGCTTTCTGGCTTTCCCAAGTGGGACGAGAGTGTGCATGATGCCTTTGGAGCTGGCTTAGGTATGCATTTTCAACTGATATAAAAATAAATAAATAAAAATAATCCTGTTTGGCTTTGATTTCATTACTAAATCATTTGGGGATTAATCAATTTAATTACATGATTTTTCTGGTTTCCTTTTTCATTCACTGCCTTTCAGGGATGGCAGCTGGTAGAGACTTGTTAGGAAGAACAATCATGTGATTGTAGTGACCAGTGACGGAGCCATGACAACAGTGATGCGATACGAGGCGCTGAACAATGAACTTGATTCAAACCTTATCATCATCCTGAATGACAACAATCAAGTCTCTTCCTATCACACTGCTGACGGCTCCTCCTCCTCCTTGTTGGAGTTTCAAGAAAGCCCTAAAGAGGCTACGTTAGGCCCCAAAGGTAAAACTATTATAATTACGTTATTCTTTATTAAGAAAACATTCATGAATTTTATTGATAATCTCCATTTTTATGTATTCATCAAACAGGCCATCACGGAGAGAGTTGGCGGCCAGGCCCATGAGATTGTTGCCAAAGTAGACTTGTATCCGAGAGGGATGATGATCAATGGTTTAGGAGCCTGCTTCTTTGAAGAGCTTGGACTGCACTATATAGGTCCCGTGGATGGTCATAATTTGGAAGAACTTGTCTATATAATGAAGATGGTTAAGGCCATTCCAGGGCAAGGAACTGTTCTAATCCATGTTGTCACCAAGAAAGGAAAAGGATATGCTCCTGCTGAAGCCACCCCTGACAAGATGCACAGAAGGTCTTTTAAAATTCTGCTGCAGTTTTCGTTATTTAGACATTTTCGGAAAAGAAAACGAGAATAGGCAATAAGGAGAAAACAAAAACAAGGAACACAAATTTTTGTGAAAATCCAAGTAGGCAAAAAACCCAATCTAAATAGGGAAAAACAATAAGAGTAGAAATCCACTATTTCAGGTACAAAATTTGAGTATTAGCGCTATTAGGAAAAATAATCACAGCCACAACAAACCTCAAAATACATCTTAGATTTACATCCTAAATACAACATACCATATCCCTTGTGAAGTGATTTATATGGATCGTGATGGATAATCTAAAGATTTAGATAAGTTAGGATATCGGTTTGTGGTATTTAAGGGCTATAGGGTATAATTTTGATGGGTAAAGGATAACTAGGTTTCAAAGGAATCTAGGGCTAATTTAGGGCTAGATGTGATGGAATTAAGGTTTAGAATGAAGGATTTTAGGTTTTGGAACCTTTAGGTTTAATTTCTGATTTGCAAAAACATGGTTTTTAGGGTTTTCAAGTGCAGGTTAGGCGATCCTACCTAATTTATTTCTCTATGTTAGAGATGGTGGTATTTGGGTGAAATAATGTATTTGGGAAGTTTTCAAAAGTGTGAAACTTGATTGGGATGATTTCGATTGAAGGTTGAAGAAAGGATCATGGAATGGTTAGGTATAAGATGATAGAATTGGTTGAGGATGTAGAAAGATATTTACTTACTTTACTCACTCCAAGAACTTTTATGATAAGAAGCCACAAACTCATCACTCAGGAATCCATCAAAGAGATATGAGAATAAGATATATATTTCACCACCCAAGGGATCCTTGAAGGGATAATAAGTCATGAACTTGCTACTCAAGGGAATTCACTCAAGAGATAAGAGAATAAGAGAGAACTCTAAAAAAATTGAAAATATTGTTAAACTTTGAATAATGATTAAAGAGTGTATTGAGGAGTATATACAAGTCCCTTACTTTCTAAATTAAATGAAGCAAACTCCTACTTTTAACTAGGAAAACAAATATTTCTAATTTAAATAAAGCAACCCCTACTTTGACTTGGAAACCAAATCAAATAAAGCGACTACTAAATTAATAACAAGACTTCAAATCATCTCTAAGGTTTCGTAACCTAAACTGGTCTTTCATAATCAAGGCCGACTTTTCAATGGATGATGTATTTGCTCTTGCATCAATAAGATCAGTAAAGGTCATGGGATTAGGCCTATCAACTCGATTCCTTTGGTGATACTTTTCATATCAAGTCAAACAAAATTTGGGTAACCCAACTCTAACACTTGTTATCATTTGGCCTAACTTGTTATCTTCTGTATGTAGGTGTCGTTAAATCTCTAGCTCTCCACTCCTGAAACAATTGAAGCCGAAATCGCTAACACTCTCACACCCAGCATTTCATGGAGTCTTTTGATCGCAAGGTAGTAGGTCTATTAAGATTGTAGCAATCCATGCAGGAATGGATGGAGGCACTAGATTTAATTTGTTCCATAAACGCTTCCCTGATAGATGCTTTGATGTTGAAATTGCAGAGCGAGATGTTGTTACCTTTGCTGCTGGTCTAGCTACTAAAGGCCTCAAGCCTTTTTGTACTATTTATTCTTCTTTTCTACGAAGAGTTTATTACCAATGTTCATGATGTGGATCTTCCAAAACTTCCAGCGGAGATTTGCAATCGATAGTGTCGGGCGTTGTTATGCCGATGGTCGACCCATTGCAATGCCTTCACACTGACGTTGTTAGCTCGCTACCCAACACGGTGGCTGCGCACCTTCAGAATCCTGAGCGATGAACATGGTGGCCACAAATGCAACCATCAATGACGTAATCTGAAGGTTTTTTAGTACCCAAGAGGAAATGGCATTGGTTCTATTATCCCTTCCTTCAACAAAGGGACACCTTGGGAGGTAATTATCTGACCTTTAAATTTAATTTATTACTAGTTATTAAACATTGTGGATAGCTCTATCGTCCAATCTCGGGGTTTGCACTTCATCACCTGAGATAACCTTAGGGCCATTTGAGTTAATTTAGGTTTCTTTGAAATTAGTGAGGCATTTGTATTGGAACACTTTTCTTTTTTCTTTTTTTTAAAAAAGAAATTGAATATATAGGTTGCATGTTATTTGAGGAGGAACTGTGGTGGCTGGGTACTGGGCCATGGCACAATTGTACAAAGCCAAGCGCAGTTGAAAGACGTCCGTCCCAACGGCTCCGGGCATATCACGACGTTGGTGGATGCACGATTCCGCAAACCTCTTGATGGAGAATTGATCGTGCAATGCTTCGAGAGCACGAGGTCCTCTCTTAGTGTAAGAAGATCCGCTGAGGATTTGGTAGTCGCCACCCATTTCTTAGCTACAACTTATTGCCGATCTGAACTTTAAGGTTTGCAACAATTTTAATATCTACCTTAGATGCTCTATAGAATATCATAATCATCAAAATAAAATATAAAGAATTTTATGCTGTCTTTTTATCACGTAGTGAGGCCATGATGCCAAATTCGATATATACATCACTTAACCCAGGGAGCAACTTGAGCAGTTTGGGTCGAGCTCGGCAATACTGCCACCACAATTTTAACTTTAATTGGTGAAAACAAGGATGTTATTTAAATTTCTCAAATTATAATTAAATTATTTTAGTTTCAAATTTCTGTAATAATCTTTATCGCTCACATTTGATTAATTAATGTATGTATACTCAAATGCCCTCTTTTTAGAATCCTCAGAGTTCGTAGACGGGTTAATAAAATAATAGCAATAAAAGTTGCATTACAACTAAAGTATTAGTTCCCTTTAATGTAAGCCTCAAACACAATGAAAAAACTCGGGACAAGTGTTATGCCTTTGCTGTGTTGTATAAAATAGCAACCTAAAATACCGTAAGTGCAAAAGCCATAAGTAGTAAAAGTGGTTTTCAATTTAAAAACCATATATGGATCCCATGGGGAAAGGGGGTTCAGTGGGGACTAAGTACCCCGGTTACTAAATCTTTTCACTATTTGAGCTGATCAATGATTTGAGATGGAGGTTTTCAAAACAAAAATAAAATAAAACAAAGGCAACCCAGGAATGATTAACGGTCACTCACAAGAAATTGGTTGATTTTAAAGAAAGAACTTAAGGATAAGGTATTAGGGTTGATTGCTTCTGATAGGGTTCGAAATAGTACCACCACCTTGTGTCGTGCCCAAGAAAGAGGTTGTACCTCAACGAACACAGGGCTCCGCACTAAGTGAGAGACATACCATCGAGATTTACAAGCAAGATTCTGCTTTGCAATCTGACGTTCAAAGATCAATTATGAAGCCTTCCCACAGTACGCAAAATAGAATAGTCCCCAATAATATATTATTCCGCAAGTCCAATAAATCTCACCAATAAGGAAAGAAAGACAATAATAGATCTTGATCAAATCGATCCCCCAATAAGGAAGGAAGATTATCCCAAATAAAACTCCGCTTTTTTCTATATCCATTACCAACCGACATCGATAATAACAAGAAATAACCCATCTAATGGGAACAAATCCTAATCACCATCCAACTGGTTGAACATCTACTATAATACAAGGCCACCCCCACGGTGAAAGGTACGCAAAACATACGCCAATACTAAGCGCCTAAGGCTCTCTTTCTCTCGTAAAGAAACCGACCAGCATCTGAGCGCCACAGCGAAGCCCTCGCGACCCCTTCATTCTTGTTTTTGCAGAGGAAATGACACTCTTCAAACCCGTCGCAAGCCAGCCCCAGAACGATCTTATTTTCAAATTCCCGGCGATCCAAAGATCCCATCGCTTAGCCCACCAAGAGTTTTGGTCCCACTTTTAACAAGCCCACACGCCCGTACCCCGCTCGGCTGGTGCCGCATCATTAGTCGACCGACAGATAGGATTTTGGTTCACTGGATGGGGTATTTTGTTATTATCGATATCGATTTGGTAATGGATATAGAAAGAGCGCTTTATTTGGGATAATCTTCCCTTCCTTATCGGGGATCCGATTTGATCGATCTATTATCGTCTTTCTTCCTTATTGGTGACGGTCAGACCTCAAGGAATAATATATTATTAGAGACTATTCTATTTTCAGACTGTGGTCTCCCAGCACCGGGTCTGGGCCAACTGCCGGCCCCATTCGGGTTGGCACCAGTTGCCGGGCTGTCGGGCGCAGAAAGGCCTAATGCCCAATGGGCATGTCTCCTCGGGGGTTCGCCTGACTCGGCCTCAATGTTCGTCACGCCTCTTCTGGTCCGGCAAACGGGCCTCGTGAGCCTTATTTTTCGAACCCTATCACGCCCAACCCTTGTGCACGGCGACGTGGGCAAGGTCAACGTGTCTCGCCGTGCAACTTCCACGTGTCTCACGGTCGATTGAAGTTGTGGCTGTCGCCATTTGTTCTGTGATAATGATGACTCTTCTGCTTCCGCCATTTCTCCTATTCCTTCGCTTCCTTTGTTTATTTCGGACATCCTCCCTCGCCTGTGTGCCACTACTCGGGACCTTCGCTTAGCGAGTTCTCGACTTCTTCTCTAGTCTTCTGTCTGAGCCTTTGTGCAGAAATCTTTTCTTCACATCTTTTCGATAATATTTTTCCGTCAGGATTTCTCGGGTCCACGCATCTTTGTTTTCTTTGATTTCTTTCCGGGCGATAAGACAGTTGTCTGGGTTGGGTCGACTTTGTTTTCATTATCCACTTTCATCATGGGTCCTGTGGTCGTTTCTTCTCACAGACGATGGTGATTCTTCTGGCCATTGTTGGTTCCGGACGAACGCGGTCTCGCACCGTCTGGCCTGCGGTTGAACTTCGAGATGCTCCCGAGGTGCCCCATCTTCCTCGACAAGGGCAAGGGAAAGGAACCCGATTAAATACCCCGGGGCCTGAATATTCTGAGATCATTGCCCAAGATGCTTTAATCAGGACCTATCATGCCGGCCATTCATATAGGCCATCTTCGCAGACGCATCGCCTCCTTGGCGTTTCCGTGTGGTCCCCCACGCTTTTGACCCTCTATGTGGCCCTCGTGTTTCAGGATGGTGTTTTTCAGTGGCATTCGATAATGGTCTCGCTCTCGCACCTTCATAAAGGGGCTTCGCAAAGATTTCAATGTGTGTCCCGCTTCAACTCGTGCCCAATGGTCAGTATTTTGGTTAGTCCGCTGTTTTCTTTAGGGATGTGGGCTCCTGTCCCCAACATAGCCTTGCTTCTTACCTTTAGCCCGGTTGAGACATCCGAGGGCTTTCTTTATTTTTCAGGCGCCCACATTCTCCGTGATTTCCACCTCCTCCCATAGGTCAAAGGACGCTACTTCTTCTCGCTAAAGGCCTGAACGGGGAGTATGATCCTTCGACAAGGACGACACTCCCGCGCCCGGCGCTCGACTAGCCCCCGGCAGAATCTTCGCGGAGTGTTCGCTCGCTTTTGGTTATAATCAGGTGTGGTCACCGGCATCTCCGATTCTCGTGCATCGCCTACATGCTTCTCAAGTGTCAATTCGATCTCGCCAAGGAAGATAACGCCGAGCGTCAAGGCATAAGTGTCCTTCTCGCCCCACGTGAGTTGATCAAGCTCCGATGTTTCCCGGCCCATCGAAGTTCGAAGTCCATCATCCGCCGCTGAGGCCTTCACCTTCTTCTTCCACCATAAAGTTCTTCCCGCTGGCCCTTCACGTTAAACCCACTAGGGGGAAACTGCTGCCTGGGCCGGATGGTGTCTCTGCCCCTGAGAGAAAACAAACTCGTGACTCGCTGGAGAAAGATGAAATGGCTTTGGTCAAGTCCCAAAGTCAGTATCTTTCATCTTCCCCACCTTCATACCTATAAATCAGATTCGATGATTAGTTCAAAAAGTGCTATTTCAGTCTCTATATCGTATAGGTTTTGAGTGCTATGGCATCAATCATGTCAATAATGCCACCTAGCGTTCTCAGTCTTCTTAATATCGCCTTATGCCGTTTGGGAGAGTATTTTAGTTGTTTTATGTGTTTTTGCATATTTTGAGAGTTCAATATCGATATGTGCCGAACCATGAAGATCGAACCTACGACGCCTCTTCAAACATCTGCACCGCACGATAATGAAGGCAAAGGAGAAGAAATGATGCAAGTAGAGATGCAGTAAATAAAGAATAAATATGCAAACCTGTGGAATTCGCTAAGATTGCGAAATTGCCGATTGCTAAATTCTAACCATTTAGTGTTCTCATCCAAATGGAAATTGAGAAATTCGCTTAGGCTTCCAAAATTCCCGCTTATAATCAGTTCCTAGCGAAATACATTTCATGATCACCTGTAATTTTATTAAGCTAGTAGTAATTCTCGCTTAGTTACAAAATCAGCTGCCCAGCCGAAATTCCTCTCGATTTCTCGCTATCTCGTAGAATTACACTCAGCTTAATTTTCATTAGTTAATGTAAATTTCGCCATCTAGTTTAAATTTTTCCGCTTGTTAAAACTTCCCGCATTGTCATCCTTTGTACTCACTAAACCAACTTCATTTTGGTGTATTACTCCTTGTCCTGCTTTTAGCTAAAATGCTATTTTCTTGTATTTTCATACATTGGGTGAATTAGAAACCCCTTAGTTTTTTGCAACCCTACAATCTCAGGGGGAAGCAATCTGGGCAATACCATTTTTATGTAAATATCTCTGCTTTCATTTAGGGTTTGGTTTTTCTCTCTTCTCTCCTTTCTCTCATTTTCAGGGCTACCAAACAACCATCTGAGGGACAACTCACAGATGCTGCTGCTCTTTCAGTTATGGAGCTTTGGTCAGAAGGCAGTTGTCTTCATGTGTTAAATGATATAGCACTGTATTTATAGTTCCATCTTCAAACTAGGGTTGAATACCATTTAATGTTATTAATTTGGCCAATACTTACCATGCTTTAGGATACAATGCATACTTATCGCAGATGTACTGTGGTTCTGATGGCCTCACGATATTGAAATGATGTCAACAAGTCAGTGGTTTCAAACCAAAAGAGCCTAGATGCATGTTACCTGTGGGCTGACCAAGCAGTGAGGATTCTGTGGTTAGGTTTGCTAGTTAAACAAAGATCCCAAGTTATGGCTCGACTATAGGTCAGCTTGTCATAATGTGAGGATAAACCCGAGGACACTTGTCACTGGCACATCAAGTTAGTGACCTAACCAAAGTTACCTTTCACACTTCACTTCGCCATGGCTAATTAGTTTTCAAACTACTCACACCTGCTTTTGAAACAAATCCAAAAACTTTAAACCAAAAGCCTCTCACCATTTTCAACACCGACATAGTGTCATTCATAGATGAAACCCATCCCCCGTGTTCTAATTCTAGACCACTATACCTCAAGTAGCAGCTTCGACTACTACAGTAGGAGGAACTTAGGATATAAATTTTGTTGATTCCGGATCACCCTATTGTGGCACGAATCAATTATGGCACCTATAGTTTTGAGCTCGCGATCCTATTCAAAATCACATGAGGCGTAGGGCTCTTCTGTGGGCCAAGGAAAGCGCCTTACGATCACGCCATTACCACCGGAACCCGCCAACGAAGAAGGTTAAGTCGCTCTCGGGGCTGAGAGAAGAGGCGAGAGGAAAGATCCGGGAACTCCCAAGTCAAGCGGAGACGCAAATTCTTTACTCATAATACCAGTCAAGGACAGCAACAGTTTCATTCTAAGGATTCGATCTTAAGAGGTCGGGCCAGGCGCTCGCCATGAGGCTTTCGCCCTATCTCTCCAGGGGTCGCCCGTAGTTCCTTCGATTTCATTGGCGGCTCGACCATTTTCGAGATGAGTTTCGAGTCATATTGATGTCATTCGGCCGCTGATGCGGTGGCTACTCATTCATGTTTGGCCGTGAAAGGCCAAAATAAATTGGTTATCATGCTAAAGCTACCGGCTTATAAGGCGAGGGTGGCTCCTCACATCTCGAGCGAGCCGAAGCATGAGGCAATGGTGCAACGTATGATCGAGGAAGCCATGAATAACCGATCTGCAACATACCACTTTTCAAACTCAGGCTCGCGTAGGAAGACGAGTCTCGAATAGTTGAGAGCCGACCGGGCGTAGCTTCTCGAGTGTTCGATGATTTGAGGGTCGCGCAGAACGAGACTGATGGAGGGTTAGGGATGGGTCGCAGCTTCCGCCGCATGAACTTCGTGATGGTTGGGACGAAGCTCTCACGCCCCGCTTGCCGAGTCTACAAGAGTCAGCGTGGACCAAAGACGATCTTCGCGGATAAGATCGATCGCTGGCGGTGTTCATTCGCGAGGTTAACGAGGTGCCGCCATGTGGAACGCCGAATGAGGAGTACCGCTATGTGGATTTTTCACGCCACAACAACCTAGTGGCTCGAGACGGTTATTTGAAGAGACCGAGACGAGGCTTCTAATCAATGGGTTTCGGGTGGTCACTTCAGAAGAAGGTTGTACGCTTATTCCTACCGACTTTAACTTGACCTTCCTGACGAGGAGTGACGAGGGTCCTCTCGTTTATTTATCTCCGAGAGCCGCACCCCAATAGGCCCAATTTCTTCTTCACCGTCAGCTTTCCTTCGATGCCCAATCTCCGCGCACGCCCGCCGCCCATGCCTGCTTTTATACTTTTTTGTCAGCCCGGGCCCCAAAACATATGTAGCCTGTCCTTGATGAATACTCATTTTGCACCTCATTTCGGGTCGCTCTACTTGTACTTCAATGTTTTAATTTGAATCACTTTGTCTCGCATGGTCTCAATCAGTTCCGAGCCGAGACGTTGAGTCATTGGCCGAGACGGCCGATTTCCGGGCCTGAGTTGAAATGCACTCAGGGCCGCATGGCCCGTAGAATCGCGAGCCCGCCACTGCAGCCGTTGTGCTAAGGCCGACGCATTTGCCCGAGTTGAAATGACTCAGGTCAGAGGCCCGTGTAGAATCGCGAGCTCGCCAATGAGAGCCGCCAGGTTCACGGCCGACGGCCGAGCGCTGAAATGACTCCTAGGCCGATGGCCTGCGGTAGGAATCGTTGAGCTCGTCAATGCGAAATGGCCGTTTCGTCACGACGCCTGAAGTCGGGAATGGCCTTGGGGTCGCATGGCCTGTAGAATCGCCAGCTCGCTAATGCGAAGGCCGTCTCTCCGGGCCGGCCGACAGGCCTGCTGAAATGACTCCTGTGCCGCATACCTGTAGAATTTGAGCTCGCCATCGTAGCCGCCAGGTTCACGGCCGACGGTATGAGTTGAAATGACTCTAGGCTGCATGGCCTCGTAGAATCGCTGAGCTCGCCAACGTGAGTCGCGTAGTTCGCCTACCGACTCACTTTAGTCGAAATGACTCTTAGGTAAGGTGGACCCGCACAGAGTAGACGAACCCGCCAGCGGAGTCAGTTTGGCTTCCCGGCAATCAGGTCGGAGTGGCGATGTAGCCCGAAGCTGCTCGGACTGTGCTGCGGACTGTGCGAGTAGACGAACTCGCCAAAGTGAGTCATTGGCCGGCGCCGTGGCCGAGCGCGATGAAGCCTCGAAGTCGCTTCCGACTCGTAGCGCGCGGATCTGCGGTAGAGTAGACGAACCCGTCAGTGATCGCCGCCCGCGCCGTGGGCCGAAAGCGGGAGATGCCCGAGCCGACCACTCCTCGTGCAGCGCGACTGTGCGTGAGTAGACCAACTCACAAAAGTGAGTCACTGGCTCCTGGCCAGGGTCGAGCGCGACAGAGCCCGAAATGTCTGACCCCAGGTGCATGACCTATAGCGCAGTAGACGAACTCAAAGTGGAGCCGGGCCCGGCCAGGCTCAGTGGCGATGTGTAAAATGAGCTGATCCGACCGTAGCCGGACCGCGTAGACGAACTGGCCAAAGTGAGTCAGTTGCTGCCCATTCGACTCGATTTTCTTGGAAAGGTGCGAACGCCTTACCGCCGATTTATGGAGCAATGGAACGCTCGGTGACTTTTTGAGTCCTTTTCGGCCTTCTTATAATGGCGGTTTCATCGCTATGGAGTTTATACTTTGTATATATTCTCGCTTCGCGCGAACCGAAATCCGCCAGATGAAGCGTCAAGCTCAGTTTCGTTTTTTGGTAGATCCACCAAGATTCTCGCCCGACAGGATATAAAGCGCCTGAGTATATCCGCGCCGTATCGCGCACTCTATTTCTCTCGAGTCAGATACGTCCGTGCGGTCCGTAGTCCCTAAGTGGAACTTGCAATACTTGGAGTTGTCTCTCATTGTGGTGGTCCGACTTGCCTGGCCGGGCCACCCGTGAATTGCTTGTTTCGTGACGCTGCAACCCGTGACACCGAGGTCGCATGGGCGAACGCATACAGTAACGCCGCCGCCTTTCTGACGCATGATCTGCACGATCTCCGAGAATGCCTAATGCCTTTTGGATCGTTCTCCATTTTTCGAGACCCTTCCCGTCGCTTTGTCTCGGGGCTTCGTCCTGCCGCTTCATTCGACCCGCTTTTCTTTATGAATGGAAGAGCTCTCTTCTTGGATAAGTGAGGCCTCTCACCCCAATATATTTCTCGCTTTTGCGAGCACCTCGCCATGATTGTTTGGGATTTTGAGATGGAAAACATTAAGTCTTTCTCGATCGAACCTTGCCGTACCATGAACGCAGTTGGATCGCGAATTTCTCGTCAGTATATATCTATCTTTAGAGACCCTGCATTGAATCGCCGGGACATAAGACCTCAAGCTACGAGCCCTACTTGATAGTCGCAGATGATAACTTGGCTTTCTCGTATGTCCCGCCCCAATGAAGTGAGAGACTAATGCAATGGATACAAACTCCCCGAAGGAGGAGATTGATGACTGAGTCTATCAACCATGCCAAGGTCGGGCCTTTCGCGGTGATAGCGAATCTTCCGTGATCGTGACCGATCTTGATACCTATGTACCCATTTGATTTTGTAGTGCGCCGAGATGATCGACCCGGATCTCTACATCAAGAACGCTCCACCTATGGCATTCCCCGAACTTGGTCGAAGTGGGAAGGCTGGTGTACCTGTCAGAGGTGGTGACTCCGCTTTGTTTGCACTGCAGTCCATAAATAAGAGCACGTCTTTCACCACCTCCTTCACACTCCGAGCTCTCGTTTCTGAGGTCTCAACCTCTGCTCTGATTACCCCCCGCTTCCTGTTGAGGATGGAGGTACCTTCTGCCTCGACGTGCTCTCCAAGGGTTGCTTCGTCGCCTTCCTCCAGGCTAGGATGCGGGTCCTCGCGTCTCAGGCTCTGGCTGAATTCTACTTCGCCAAAATTTTCGGGAGTACCGACATTGCGGTCGCCCTTCACGGGGAATGTCATGACCTTCTTGAGCAACGCCTGGGTCGCTTGGACTGGGTTCGTGAGTTGTTCTAACTCTCTGTCGATGTTGATCGTGAGGCTGGCGCTTCCACCTCGTCCTGTGTCGGGCTCGAGATTGCTTAACACGCCGGAGGTTGGCCGCTCGCGCGCCGGTGGATCTTGCATCCTCAGAGGATTAGCGTTGCTCCTGCTTGTGTTCCGTGTTGATACCCATCGCGAATCGAGAAATCGCTATATTTATAAAGCGAACCTGTCGTTCCCATAGACTACGCCAACCTCGATAATGCCTTTTTCAACCGAACTGGTCGAGCACATGGCCGTCACCTGAATTGGGCTGGGGCTACCCGGTGGGCCGGGCAATGGATGTTGGATCGCCCGACTGAAGTAGATCGCAGGTCGGCTTGCCACCGGTGAAGCCCCCGCCGACCCCTTCATTCTTGTTTTCGCAGAGGAGCCGAGCACCTTCAAACCCACAGTCCAGTCTTCGCAATGTGGATCCTACTTCAGCCCGAACGATCCAGCATCCCATTGCCCAGCCCACCAGCAGCCTTGATCCGGCCCAACGAAGCCCACGCTCCGTACCCCGCCCGCTTGAAAGGCATCACGCCTTCCATCGATGCATGTCGATTTATATTAATCATTAAGTACGAAAGCGGTTTAAAGTACACTTGTGCTTGTTCAAGGGTTATATGAGGTTCCGACTCTCTTGGCTCCTCAATTTCTCATACCACCCCTACTACCACTAAGTCCATCTAGTCCACTACAAGAAAAATTGAGTAAAGACAAATTCCACATTTACTTTGGCTTACGTACTTCAACCATTGCAAACCCACTTATTCCATTGCAAATTAAAATTTCCTTTGCTTATACATAAACATTTATTTAATTACATAATTACAATAGTAAATATCTCGTTTAAATATTTTTTTGTGACTGATTAAACCGTTGCAAAATTATCAAGGTTTCATAAATATAAAAATATTCATCATAGTTTTATTATAAATATGATCTAACTAGTGAAACATACATAATTATTTTTTTTAGCTTCATATGTATTTATGCAAAATATTTTTTTCCTCATCAATTTTAAAAATAATAGCATACATGAAAATTAATCAATATTCATCAAATTATTGATAAAAACTATAGATACATTATATAAAAAAATAATAGCAAAATTTTAGAGTTGTTTTATTTTTAAAATTTGAAATAGTATGTTTTAACTTTTGACATCCAATCATAATATTTTAGTATTAAAAGAAATATTATAGAATTTATTCTAATTTTAATAAAATATAAAAATTATGTTAAATGTATAAATATATTTTATTTTAAACATTTACTACATATATATATATATATATATATCTATATATAACATCTTTAATACTATTTTAATAAATTTGTACATTGTCATTAATATTACAAATAATGAAGTCTATTGACATAGTTTCTTCCTTCATCTGAGGTCATGAGTTCACCCTAGAAATCCATTGACAGACATAATTATCCAAAAGTATGAAAAATGTAGAAAAAAAAATTAAGATTAAAGTATCATCCAAGTCAAGAAAAACACAACACCAATAATATAAGAAAATCGAGATCCGAAAATGGTTTAAAATTTTTTATTGAATTTTTATTATTTGTATTTCCAACTAATTAAGTCCATTGGCGATAGCTATGGTCCAAATCCATCGGATAGTTACTCGTTAAAAACTCTTTATTGGCGACGAAAAATTTCCATCGGGAGACTTTTGGCAACACATCTTTCCCCGACTACTCTGCATCGAAAATATATGTCGCTAATTGTTTATTCCAACAGTAAATATCAATCGGGGAAAGTGATTTTTCAGTAATATTGCTGCGGATACTTTTCTAAGGCAATTTTTCCTTAGGTGTTCTATTAGTCATTGCTAAGTCCATGCAATAAAACTACCTGAACTATCAAGAATTGGTCACTACTGTCCATATTAATCCCCATTATAATACCACTAATGTTTTACCCTAATAAAATCCATTTAGTACTAGACATTTATAATTTCCTAAACTTCTTTTATTATGTTAAATTGATTACCACAATTAAATAACAATGGAATGAAATGTTCAAGGCCTCGGGTTAATTTCCAACTATCACCATGGAAACCCTAGATGAATCTTTTTCAAATTAGGTCTTAAGAGCATTCCCCAACACAAATCAATTAGAATAAACTATAATAATCCATGATTTACATCATCCAACATTAACAGAAACATATATTTGCAAAACCATTCTAGAAATTATATAAATCAAGAATCAACTTCAACAATCAACCCTAGAGGATGTTTAGCCACTCATTACAACCCACAAATCTATCAAAATCATGTTTATTACAACAATAATAGAGAAGGAGATGAGAAGAGAGCAAAAGTTGGAGATACAAAACAGATGTGGAGGTGAAGAACCCTCAAAACCTTGCTCCAAGTTATAAGAGTCCTCTAGCGCTAGACCTTCAAAATCAACCCAACCAAGTGAAATGCTCAAAATCAAAACCCTAAGCTGATTCTAAAAGAAGAGGAGAGTGACGAGTATATTTTATACTCATTTTATCCCTATGTTTTGTGTGTTATTTTGTAGTTTTTTTATATAAATAAGTGGTCTAATGCCCTAAATTTTCATCTATATGATTAGGTTAACCATTGAAAGCATACGAAAGTGAAATGGGAGGCAAAAAACGGCTTAAAGTGGAAAAATCAAGAAACCGCTACAAAGATACAAGCAAACAGCTAATGTGTTTTGACCTTTTCAGCAATACAACAACCTACAATGGCTCCAATATTTGTACGGATAGATAGTAGACTTCCCAAGCTTTCCAAAGAGTCCTTATTCACTCAATTTAATTTCAATTGATCAAATTATGTGCCTGGAAGTTGAAGGAATGAGGAAGAGTGCTCAAAATCTGACCAGTCGGCACACTTTGTGAATTCAGTATTTACCATCAACTCTAAAGTGTTGTCTCTGGACATATCCATATTTTACACTCTCTAAGATTTCCGTACACACCAAGATTTCTCAGTTTGGAGTCTGGACGAAAAAGTTATGGCATTGGGAAGCAGAGGAGGAAATACAGAGCAAGCTTGTGATATTTTCACGCCAGAGCTGAGTTTTCAAGTCAGAGCTTGAGTTTTCACGCTATAGGGCAGTCACGCTAGGCATGATTTTTTCCCGCTATAGCATGATTTTTCATGTTGCAGCATGATATGATTACAGGTCCAATAGCTCTCCCCATTTCTCCAAGTCAGAAGGCCAACCGCCAAGCTATAGCATGACTCGCCCAATGTGAAGAAGCCCATTCAAGCAGTTTCTGGTCAGCCATTAAAAGAGAAATTGGGGCATTTGAAAGGAGAATTTTTGCATAAGGAGAAGCAGGGGAATTCGACGGGAATTTCTCTTGGGGACAAGGGAGAAGATCCTTTCGGTGGAAATCTAAAGGCAAATCTTCCGAGAAACCGATTTAGCCTGAAGAACAAAGAGTTAAGGAGATTTGAAGAGAGGAAATGAGTTTCATCTATTCTCTTCTCCGGCTTCTTGCTTTTTCTCATTTTCTATGGTTATATTTTCCTCTCCATGAACTAATCTCATTTTCTAGGGTTTTGATGTAGTCTAAACAATGAACTATGGTGTTTAGCTTTGATTTGTAATCTTTGTTGTTTAGATTTTCTTATATATTGAATGTTCTATTCAATTCCTAATGCTTATTGATGATTGATCACCATTAACATGATTTGAGACCTAATTTGAGGTTGAGAAACAATATTTAGGTTAGACCATGAATGGAATGTATGTTTCACCATATAATAGAGATATTTGTGTGTTACATGTGGTTTTATGGATTTTTACCTGAGCTTAATGCATCCTTGGTTATGATGGTTTGAGGTAGATATACATTAGAACCTTTTCCAAGGGTAGATTGTTATTGCTTGAGAAAGAATACCATGTTCTTAGGTGAAATCCTCCATTAATATATAATTTAAGCATCATTGGCACCATTTCGAGTCTCACCATAGGAATTTGTTAGATGAAATCAAAACCCTAGGCTTTTTTGTAATTTCATTTTCCCTTTGCATGTTAGACATTTTAGTTTAGGATTTATTAGTTTAGTTTGTTTTCCATTTCAACTTCACCTTTGTGTTAATCCAAATAAAGTTAGGGACTATTCTAATTTCTAGAGTTGGGGTAACCTAATCCCTGTTTCTGACGATACTCATTCTCCATTTACTTGAGGCGACAAGGGCACTTGCGCATATAGGCACACACATTACTTATATAACACATTTTGAGCCTATCGTAGAGAGAAACCCTAGGTAGATGGTGTCTCTCCTCAAGCTCAACCCTAAAAACCTAAAATAAGAGCTATCTTAGCCTTGAAAATGGACCACAAACAGGGTCGAAAAAGAAGCTTTAGATAGACTTGACTTATGGATGTCGCAACAACAAGGTGCATGATGTCTGACATCACCGTAATAGGTAAAACCAAAGCTCGCAGGAATTCCATGTCACAACATCAACAGGCATGATGTCGTGACATCACTACAAGAATTGTCTTCACAGGGTCCATATGTCGCAACATTGGAATAGTGATGTCGCAACATTACTGCAACAATTTTTTATCAGGAATGTCTTGAAGTCGCGACATTGGCTTTGTAGTAGCAATTCTCCTTAATCTTCTTACAGCTTTCTACTCCATTTGCTTGCTTTTCGTTCATTATCTGCAAAATATAAGTCAAGGGGATATTTAGCATAATCTTGAACGATTAAGATGTGAATTTAGCATCGAAAGCTCAATATACACAAGAAATGCATGCTATAAAATTTCAACTTCACGTGGGCTTGTGACCTTTTGCTTTTTTCTTTTTTTTTTTTTAAATATTGGTGCATTTTCTCTTGACTTTCAAATTTGAACAAACCTACTTTGCACACATATGCTCTGATCACAATATATAGAGAGAGAGAGGAGAGTATATATATATATATATATATATATATATATATATATATATATATATATATATATATATGATTAAGAATCTATATAATTATACGAGCAGACGGGAATAGCAACCTTTTGTTATAATTTATAGGTTATGCATGCTAAAATATAAATATTGTATTCGTTCATTTATACATCTTTATCCGGTTGATTAGCTTTTAGAATAAGAGAGATAAAGTAACCAATCCAAATGACTTATCATAAATTAATGTAAGTTTTGATTTTGGTAGCATTTGAATAATTTTAATATCTAATATTTTATTTTAATTATCATATAATTATTTTTGTTTTCACATAAAGCTTTAAAATAAGTAAAAGCAATAGAAGGTACTGAAAGTTGTATCTTAAAAAATGCCTATACTTTTTAGAAAATGTTTTGTTTTTTAGTTCAATTTCATAGTAGCCAATTTTATCAATCTCTTTTTTACTGTAACAAGTAGATAGTAAACTCTAATAGAAAAAGATAATATTATCATTTCACCTAATTGAATATTATTTAAGCAAATGTTGAATTTTATGTGAATCTGACTGATTCATCATCCTAATAAGCTTTGATGGGTCGGGAATCGTTGATGGAACAAAAATTAAGAATCAAACGTTTGATTGAAGAAAAAAAAAGTTAAGACATCAAAACTGAAAAAATTGAAAAGTTGAGACATCATTTATCTAATTACTCTAATATTATAAGATAATATATTCAATGAGATTTGATTTTATGTTATATTATGTCTTTATTTAATTTTTAAATGAATAAAAATTATATAACTTTTATTATTGAAATAAAAACAAGATTATATTTTATTATTTTTATATAAAAAATAAATTTTCACTTATATTTATTTATGATTTGATTAAAATATTTGAACTTGTAAATAAAAAAATTTATATTGTGTCATTCAATATATAAATATAATATATATTACTAAATAAGTAATATAAAAAGTAAAAGTATCTACATAAATAGATACCTTACACATATATTATATCCTACTTACTTATCTTATTAACATAAGATTAATACATCCAATGCCGAAGGATATAAAAAGGTTGATAGATTACATATGATTAAATATAGAATAGAATAAGTGATAAGATACGGTTGCAAGTCTATTTATGTGTGTGTGTTTTTTTTTTCCAACCAAAATTTCATTAATGATCAATTGCAGTACAATAATCTCTCAAGCATGTGCAGCCCCATTTGCATGCCTTAGTATAAAAACAACCTTAAAACCAGGCTCGTGAAACATAACAAGAGATGACAATCTACCCATAAAGGATCCATAAGCCAAAGCATTCCATTTGTAAATCACTTCAAAGATAACTCAGATTATAGCCTATTTATGTTTGTTAAAAACATAAAACTCCCATTGTTTATTTTACTAAGATGAAAATTTGTATTGATCAACCATATTTTAAACTCTTATCATTTGATTGAAAAATGGAGCACTTATCTAATGAGTAAAATTATTTGAATCAATATCTATTAGCTATAGATTGAACTTAAAAGTTAATATTTGTACTGCATCCAAATCTTTTTTTAATTGAATTTGAAATGATATAATTTTTGGTTCAATTCTATTGATGAGTATTGGACATGCATGTATGCACTAAGTATATCTCTTATAACAATAGTTCTTGGAAGGATTATTTAATTTATGAGACTTGGAAAACTTTTCATTTATGTTTGAAGCATATCCTATGAACTTTCAATAATTAGTATACTATAAACCACTGAGGCTTGCTTGGAGGAGTAACTATTTGAGACTTGGTTGGAGGAGTAACTATTTGAATATGAGAAGATGGTTCAAAGATTGCCTCAGGAAGGCCTGTTTCTGTGTTGTACTTGAGTCATTTCCATAAAGAGACAAACCAGCCATTAAATCATTAACTCATTTTTATGATTTTATTGCATGTGTAATTGTTCAGTATTTACCCAAAAAATGAAATAGTTGAGGTCCATTAAGGTGAAGCATATCCTATTTTAGTCTTCTGTCATTGCATGCTGCAAGAATGCCCCACCCTAAATATGGATTTTCTTTCAGATACTTTTCCTGGACAATAATTCGTGAATCAGACTAATTAACTTTCAATCAAGCGACTGAAACATGCAAGAAATTTTGGAAAGATCAACCCACGAAAAACCTTCTTTTTTTTTTTAAATGAATCCAAAAGACAAAATCAGAAAGGATTTGTTAGATTACTATATGACAAGTTAATTATATGGAAAGTTCTACTATTGTATATGGCAATAGTATATTTTCCTTTCTTAGGTTTGATAGCCTAGCCTATATAAGCCTCATCTTGTACATGTAATTTACAATTTATAATATACAAAGACTCGAGTCTTTCTTCATAAGATCGTATAGGTTCGAATTTTTTCCACGCTTCACTCGCCTGCACATGTACCACCGTGATAACTTATTTTTCCCCGACGAATCCATTTGAAATGGGATTCGCTTCAAATAAGAGTTTTGATTGTATGCCTTGTCAATTTGGAAAACAAAGCCTACTTTACCATTTAATATCGTTGTTTCATGCTCTCTCCTTGATCTATTCATTCGATGTAAGGGTCCTCTCCCATTACTACTCAAGGTGGGTCACGTTATTTTGTTATTTTCAGGATGATTTTTCCAGATATACTTGGATTTCATTCTTCAAAAATCGTTCGAACCAAATATATCGTGACTTTACCAAAATGATTGAAACATGCTTAAATCTATCAAAGCCAGACCATAATGCCCAAGAATAAAGCCCATGAATTTACCTCTATTCTACATCACTGTATTGTTCCTCATTCCTTCAGGCCGGCACTTCATTAAAGGGCAGTCATGAACTTACTCAGCGGTTCTCGATGTTGTTCAAGGCAACTATTATAGCCGCTTCTACTCCTACTCAGCTGGGGAAACTGCTATCGGGCCAAGCTACACCATCAATCGATGTCCTTCTCCCATTGTCTCTAATCAAACCTCTTATGATCTATTTGCTTGGTTCTTCCCATGACTCACTTAGAGTCTTTAGATGTGTCTGCTTTTGTTCTTCATCAAGATCATAAGAAGGAAACTTCGCCCCGTTTTGCTTGTGTTATTTTGGGTATGAAAATTGGTCAAAAGGTTATAGGTGTTATGATCCCATTAGCAAAAGTCTTCTCGTGTTTCTATGGTCTCAACAAATGTTTCCACCAACTACCTCATGTTCCTGCTTTCCCCTATTCCCATTGATCCTCTCCTCGACCTTTTCCCCCGAGGAGTCCCCCATTTCTATGTCCGAGCCACCCCGGGGTCTCCGAGTCCCCCTTCCTATTTATGGACGCTTCTTCTCACACGTGACAGCCCACACCGATCACCCATGTGCCCACCACGCCCTGCCTATGGATCCTACCGGTCCTTCTAACTCCCATGCACTTCGTCGTTCCCATTAGGTAACTACTCTTCCTTCTCACCTTCGTGACTTCCATTGATTTTCCGTGCCTCTCAGAACCCCGACCAGGAGGCTTCAACTCTTTATGACAGCAAGCTATGAAAGAAGAGTTAGATGCACCGTATAAGCAGATCGAACATGGGATCTGGCCGATCTTCCTCCGAAAACCGCTATCGCCCAAATGGGCTTATAATATCAAGACTCGATCAAATGGCACTGTTGATCGCTACAAGGCTCTCACGCAGGTTTTACTCAGAGTATGAAGAGACTTTGCTCATGTGGCTCGACTTTCTTTTGTCAAGACTCTATTGCCTGCTTTTACCGCCTCGCAAATGGCCACTTTACTGGATGTCAAAATGCTTTTCTTATCGGTGAACTCTCGAGGAAGTCTATATGAAGCTTCCTTCGTTACTTTCACCCTCCTGGGTTCCCCATGTGAGAGGTCGACTACTAAGCAGCACTTTATGGTCTTAAACAAGCTCCTAAGCATGGCTTGCAAAGTTCAATTTACTATCTCTAGCATATTTTTCAAGCGCTGATATGCTCTTTTCGAGACGCCAATCATGGTATTACTATTCTCCTCAGAGTATCGATGATATGATTATTACAAGTGATGATATGCGGTATTCAGATCTAAAGCACTTTCGTCAATAATTTGAAATGAAAGATCTCGGTCCTCTTAATTACTTTCTTGGTTTAGAAGTTTCTTCTTCTGCAGATGGTTATTATCTTACTCAGGGCAAATATACTTCCGATCTGATTTCTCGAGCCAGTATCACTGATAGCAAGATAGTCGACACACCTATTAAGTATAACTGTCGCCTCAATTCTCATAATGGCGAAACACTATCTGATGCTACTCTCTACTTACAGCTTGTTGGGAGTCTAATCTATCTCACTGTCACTCTCCCTGATATTTCCTATGTAGTTCATGTAGTCAGTCAGTTTATGGATGCCCCTAGATCTCCTCATTATGCTGTTGTTCTCAAGATTCTTCGATATTTGAAATGCACCATATTTGATGGTCTTCATTTTTCTTCCCATTCTTCATTAACTGTTACACCGTGTGCGTGATCGGGCAAAGATCCCAATCAGATCAGTCATCTACTACGTGAGTATTGTTTTTTTGCCGTATTCTCTATCTTCGAGAAGAAACAAAATGCTGTTGCTCCAAAGACAAAGTAGAATATAGAGCACTCGCCGCTACTACAGCTGAACTTATTTGGTTACGTTGGTTACCATATGATCTTGGTGTTGACTGTTCCACTACAACTAAACTTCATTGTGATAATTGAAGTGTTATTCAAATTGCTCATAATGATGTTCATGAATCAGATTAAACATATTGAGATTGATTGTCATTTCGACTGTCACGTCAGGGTACACCACTGTTGCTCTCTCAAGACTGCCAGCCGATATCTTCATAAAACCCCTTCCTCCAAGAACTTTTCTAGCTTTAACTTCCAAACTCAGAATGGTTTCTCTTAAACCACCATGAGTTTGAGGGGGGGTGTTAGATTACTATATGACAAGTTAATTATATGACAAGTTCTATTATTGTATATGACAATTGTAAATTTTCTTCTTAGTCTGCAGCCTAGCCTATATAAGGCCTCATCTTATACATGTAATTTGAGTAGTTTATATTATACAAAGAATCAAGCCTTCTTCATAATTGAACTCGACCTCCCTTCTTCCCCACCCTCACCCTCTTTCTCTTTCTTAATATACAACTTGATTGTTGGCTTGCAAATGAAATTTGTGTAGGCCTCGCAACCTATGGCAAGTGTTAGCCAATCACTCTTTCTACAGCGCCCAGAGTTTCCAGGACAATGAGATTATCGCAAAGTCAAGTTTTTTTTTCTCTTTTATAGGTAAAATGAAATAAATATTAAAAAAAAATTGAGTAGAAGAAGGCAAAATAAAGCGTATACATAGAGTAAACAAAGGGTAAAGCAGCCACGGCTGATTAGAAACTTATTAAACAAAATTATTTAATTTCTATATTTATGAGTTGAAATAATTAAAATAACTTCGAAAGAATGAATGAAAATAATTTATTCACTTAAGATTTTTTTTTTTTTTCTAAATTCTTAATCAAGAACTTCTGTACAACACCACAATTTTCAACATTTCTTCATACATATTTTCAAATTTCATAAATAGTCGCTCAATGAATTAATATATTTAATTGAACTGCTTTCAAACCAATTAAAATTATAATAAGTTTATCAAAATATCCTACAAGTACTGTAATTTATAGATTAATTTAATTCTATTTCTAATTTATTTTCCAAGAAAATAATTAAATAAAGTGTTTGGGTACAAAATATCATATCTAGATAAATGAAAGTTTAACCCGTTGAAATTTAGATCCGACACGTAAAAGAGGTTGCTAATGTTGAGTAGAGTAACATATCAACAATTTTTTTTTTATTTTTTATTCTCTAGTCCACTTAACCTACCAAGCCATCATTTCTTTATTTTATTTTATTATATATATTTTTCACACCTCATTCTTACTAATTCCATTATTGTATTGATCTCACTGTTTTGTTCCATCATTTCTTATTTTATTTATAATATATATTTTTCACACCTCGTTCCACAATTCCATTATTCTATTAGATCTCACTATTTTGTTCTACCTACCTATTAATACTACTAACATTAACAATGATGCACCTAGGAAATAATTATGAGGGGGCAAAAAATATCTTACAACTTTATATTGTAAGTGAATTTAATTGTATTTATTTTCTTTCACTGCCAAAATTTCAAACCAAACATAGCTTTGAAAAAATAAAATATAAATAAATCGCTTTAAAACTTACAAATTTAGAACTAGAAAAGGGTGAGGAGTATTTTAACTTAATGATATAGATTTATGGGATTGAACGGGAACATAATTTTCTAGACAGTCTCCCTTCATAAACATAGAAAAAAAATTGAGACGGTCTACCTTGGTCCTCCTTGAACATTAATAATAACAATAAGTTTAAACTTTTACACATTTTCATTCAACCAAAATATTTTTTTTTTTTATTTCACCTATTATATATATTAAATTAATTTTGTTTTGCATTACAAAAGGAGATGAGATGGAAGGTATATCAGGATCCGTGCATTACAAAATAGGCCGTACTCATTTGCACATTACAAAAGGACCGCATGTAGATAATAACTGTGGAAAAACCAACTCTGAGAGAGTGACCTGCTTTGTTTGACATGTATCACAACTACAATAAAGCCTCCTGGATTCGATTCTGGCAGATGTCAAACGTCACATGCATAATCATTATCGCTTGCGAAGCGAAGGTCGCATCCGCTCCATCGGGAACCTTCAAGGTCTTTTGGACATCTTGGCTTAAGCATATTCTCGAACCATCCTGCTCGCCGTAATGGCGGTGAGTTCCGGAGATGTTCAACCCAACTTCATGTAGAATCTTTTTCCACAGCTCCATTTATGCGGTAAGCGTATTTGAGCTCAAAGGCTCTCAGTCTACCCAAAGAGAATGTGAATATACACCTCTCAAGCAATCCTATTCCGCTTGTCCCAACCCTACAAACCACTGTCTCCTTCTCTTCACTTTTTCTATCTTTAAATAGTTCTCCCTCGAACTCTTGCCCGAAAGGAGTTTAGATAGGAGATACTAAGTTTGTGAGGAAATAAGGTCGTAGCTTGACATTTTTGTGGCTGTTGATACCACCCTTTCGTTGTTGGAATAAATCATTCCAACCCAAAATCCAGGAATGCCGAAATCCTTGGATAGACTGTACATAATGTGTACCCTACTCCAAAGGTCGGTTTTTTCAAGTTTTATCTTAATAACTGCTTCGATTATGCTCATGAAACTCGGATTTTCAAACACTGTGCCAAAAAAGATTTCATCACTTATTAAGTGGATCTTCTTGGCCACGACAAAAGTGATAAGCTCGTCTAGCTTGACATGGCTCATTGTTGTCCTGAACGGATTTGAAAGATTGGGGATGAACACTCTTTTTGCCAAAGCTCGCTTTAGAGCTACGGTAAGCTTCTTCTAAAGGCAAATTTTGTACTCTTGAAGCCATTGTGAGTCGAACAATGTATGTGAACGAGCTTAATTCCTCGTTTCTCCATTTAAGATCCCACCATATTTAAAAACAAAATTATATATATATATATATATATATAGAGTATATATATATATATATAAGTATATATATATATTGTTACAACACATAATTATGTTAGATTTTCTAAAAGGTAACGTTATGATATAATGTAAAACCCGTGGTACCAAATTTTAGTATGTGTAATGGTCATTTCGGTAAAACCAAAATTTTGTGATCTCGGATGATGAACTGATTAATTATTAATCAGACGTGAAATCTAGCTACCACATTGAATTTCGTCGAATTCCGAGACAGTCAAAATTTCACGTTTTTCGAGGTATCGGGTGTCGAGTGCCGTAAAACGACTTATGAGAGACATGTGATGTGAGAAAAGTCACCAACTACATGTAATAATGTGACACTTGTTGCATGATTAGTGAGATGATGGACATGAATGGCTTAGATTAAGTCATGTGTCAAAAATAAAAACAAAAGGACAAGATGGGAATTATTGAAATGTTAAGTGAATAAAACAAAAAAAGGAATAGTCATCTTCTCCATTGGAAAGAAAAAATGGGCAGTGAGGTGGGATTTGAGGTTTTAGAGAGAGAAAGTGTGACTTCTCTCTAGATTTCCACTTTTTGAACCTGCCTGGTTTCACCGAAAGAAGAAGGCGGATTATCGCCTACAAGGGCTACGCGTGGACACTGATTTGGTGGAGTTTTGACAACTCCAAATCATACATGGTATTGTGTTAAGTATCTCGCCTCGAGCGAGTGTTATGTGATTCCGGTGTGTTTCATGGCAGAGGATGTTTTTCCACAGGCCACGGATTGCTCCACAAGAGGGTTTAGACTCTTAGATTGAAGTTTACACCTGGTACTTCGCCATCTGCATTCTTGATAGGATGGCACCATGAGTTGGGTAAAGAACTCTTGAGTCCAAACAAGAGCTATCGGACAAAAGGGTTCATTTTCGGGACCGGAGCACTTCACCCCATGGGGCGCTCCTTGCCCTCGGTTTTTCACAAGTTAAGAAGGACAAGACTCTTTCATCAGTGCACTGATTAATGGCATGAACAGGTTACGATCAAGAATCTGACTCACTGTCAGGATTGATGACTTGTTTGATCGCTTGAGAAGAGCGAGTCTACTCCAAGATGCACCTGCCACTCAGTTACCATTAGCCTGAGGGTTGGGTGGGACATACATCCCTAAGACTACATTCAAGCATAAGCACTTTTGGTTTACTATGATCGCTCCTTGATTGACGCACGCGCCTGTGCCAAAGATTCATGGACCTCATGCATAGGTGTTCCCAAACCTCATCATAGATCAGCTTTGTCGTAGTTCGTGGATGACATTTAATCTACTCCCAAATGTGAGAGTGGAGCTGAGCTGCCACTTGAGATTATTTGCATGGCTTGAGAGATCTCACATGCCAAGTTCGGGTGAAAGGTTTGGCTTACCGAGGTGAGATCTCTCCTTCTCTGCCCTCACCTTCCTTCCTTTCCTCTGCTCCCGGAATACATGTGTCAGCATCAAAGTGTCAGACTATACGCCCAGGTCGTGATGAGCTAGAGAGCTCAAGCCGGCCTTCGAGATACGCAGCTTTGACGTCGGTACTACAAAGAGATCATGATTTCCTAATTAGCACATCTATGATTTGAAAGACCTCGAAAGAGGTCAAGTTTATTGCGATGACCGATGTGAGAGTATCTGTGAGTTAAAGAGAGGTCACTTCGCCCTATCATATGATAGTCTCTGATTGTGGGATAAAGACGTTGTATTGTTATGCCTCGAGGGCCTGACTGGATGTGCTTTTGATGCGCTCGGGAGGGTAGTAGCTATTGTTTCTAGTTGAAGAATCACAGAAGACCACTCACACACGACATGGAGTTGGCTGATCTAGTCTTCATTTTAAAGATTCAAGGCACTATTTTCATATGGCGTAATACGTAAGGTGTACTGCACCATAAAGTCCAAGTATATTTCACGCAAATGACCTCCGCATGAGGTAAACGATGATGAGCCCGAGATGATGACTTCACCTTGCACACGACTCGGGTAAGGCAACGTGGTGGCCGACACCTTATTCAAGCCACCTGAGCATTGCCAGTAGTTTCTTGAGTGGCTATGCTCGACCGCGCTACATAAGATCGCTGAAAGGCACAGGTACGTTGGGAGTTTAGTGGCTACAACTGCCTTTAATACAAAGACTGTCCCGCAAAGACTAAGACATGTCCACTGCGATCTGCATGTCAGTACGTGATATACCCAATCATCCATGGACAGGTCTTCTTATGAGCACTGGCATCTCAGCTAACCGATTTTGAGAGGAGATTCTAGGAGTCACGATTTTCCGTGCATACAAAAAATGTAAGATGTCATGATCTGTCGCAACATTATCGGAGCGAGATGAAGAGACACGAGAACTTTGTTCGACGATGCCCACGCATCGCTAGTGCCGAGGTTGAGCACCAAGCCAAACAGACTTCATGTTGAGATTCTCGCGGTTGTACATTCGGATAGTCCTATTACATGGAGTACCTGTATCCATAGTGTCTGATAGAGACCCAAGGTTTACTTCGTGACAATTTTGAAGAGTTTCCAAAAGGCTGGCACATGGCCGACCATGAGCACGCTTCACCCACGTACCATGGTCACCGAGAGGACTACACAGCAGAGATGCCGAAAGCATGCGGTCCCAATCATAAGGGTAGCTGGAAGAGCATTTGCCTTTTAGTAGAATTCGCTTACAACAATAGTTACTGCGCGAGCATACGATGGCACCATATGAGGCATTCACCCGAGGCCATGCGCATCAACGATATATTGGATCTTGAGGTGAGAGAGCCCATCATCGCTCCGATCCGACAGACACTCCTCCGAGACATGACCTTGATACGACAATGCCCTTTCACAGCTCGTAGCCGTAGGAAGAGCTTATGTCGATGTACGTCACCCTACAGCTCGAGGTTGGAGCTCACGCCTTCTTAAAGGTGATACCAAGAGGAGGGGCCGCCCGACAAGCGAGAAGCCATCGCCGAGCTATCAGCCTCTGAGATACCGAGAGGGTGGTGGGCACCGTACGCACTCCAGCTTCACCATGTCGTGTCCACGGTACGACGCCTCCATGCTCCGAGGTACACCCATCCGTACCACGTAATGGATTAGGAGATTGAGGTAGACACAAGATGGGACCTTCGAGTGAGGGACCCGTGTGTATTATGGATATTCTCGAACGCTCAAGGCTTCTTCTGACATCTTCATGGCGCATATTCGAACCATCCTGCCCAATGGCAGTAGCTCCCTCGAGAGATGTTCAACCTAGTTTCATGTAGAATCTTTTTCCATTGCTCCATTTCTGCGGTAAGCGTATTTGAGCTCAGCACCTCAGTCTACCGCTGCACAGACCCGCACCCTTCAAGCAACTTATTCGTTGTCCCAACCCCAACCATCATCTCCTTCTCTCTTTCACTCTTTTTCTATTCTCTAACTAGTTCTCCTAACCTTCGCCCAAAGGATTTTGGAGGGAGAGATACCGAGTTTGTGAGGAAATACAATGATATTGACATTTTTTGTAGGTCACAAGTGATACCACCCTTCTGCTGGTGGAATCATTCCAACCTGAAATCCAGACGTCAAACTTGGATGTGACCAGACAATAATGCACTACTACAAAGGCTCCTTTTCAAGCTTATTAATAACCGCTTCGATTATGCTAATGAAACTCTGATTTTCAAAACATCAGGCTTAAAAGATTCATCACTTATTAGTGACCCTTCGCCACGACAAAGTGATAAGCCTGCCTCGCTTGACATGACTCATTGTCATTCCTAACGGATTTGAAGGATTGGTGATGTTTTCAAAACTCCTTACATTAAAGCTCGCTTGAGCTTGCCGGTAAGCTTCTTCTAAGGCAAATTTGTAATTTTAGCCATTGGGAGTCGAACAATGTATAGAACGAGCTCAATTCCCGTTTCTCCATTTAAGATCCCTATCATATCCGGTCAATATATATATATATATATATATATATATATATATATATATATATATATATATATATATATATATATATATATATATAAGAGGTATATATATATATATATATTTACAAAACATAATTATGTTAGATTTTCTAAAGGTAACGCGCAGGATATAATGTAAAACCCGAAAATTCAAATTTTCGTAGTGCGGCAAATGGACATTTCGGTAAAAATCCAAAATTTTTCTAGATCTCGGATGATTAAACGAACTTCACCGTTGGAATCGTCTCGCGAAATCTAACTACAACGTTGAATTTCGTCGAATTCCAAGACAGTCGAAATTTCACGTTTTCAAGGCACCGGGTGTCGGATGCCGTAAAACGACTTGTGAGAGACATGTGATGTGACAAAAGTCACCAACTACATGTACTAATGTGACACTTGTTGCATGATTAGTGAGATGATGGAGATGAATGGCTTAGATTAAGCCATGTGTCAAAAATAAAGACAAAAGGAGAAGATGAGAATTATTGAAATGTTAAGTGAATAAAACAAAAAAATAAATAGTCATCTTCTCCATTGGAAAGCAAAAATCGGCAGTGAGGTGGGATTTGAGGTTTTAGAGAGAGAAAGTGTGACTTATAGATTTCGACTTCCGACCGTCTGCTCTCGATGGAGCAAGAAGCAAGTCGATTTGCGCTTGCTAAGGGGCTACAGGACACCGATTTGGTGGAGTTCCGACAACCCAAATCATGTGGTAACAAGTATTTCGCCATGGGCGAGTGTTATTTGATTCCTGTTTCGTGATCTATTCATCGCTACATCGGGCCAGATGAAGTCGGGCTTAGAGGTTGAGGCCTTAAGGAGCCCTTGTATGTGAGTTCTCCCCTAGGGATTAGGGCGAAGATAGGGATGATATGTCGTGGTTGCAAGTTAGAGATCTCGGGGATTTTACCACAAATAGACCCGGGTATCATGGACATCGAGTTCTCGACGTCATCCCGGGATGGATTGCCGCCACAGAGACGCATCGACAGAGTGTAGATGTTATCGCCACACTAAGTGACTCCGCTTCGCCAGATTCGTGTAATACATGATATTTGCCCCGCACAATGTAATGAGTCCAAGTGTCAAGGACAGCCATGTCATAACGAGCCTTAATTTTAGAGGACGAGGTGAGATTAGACTTAGATCTCCCTCAAGTAGTCTGCGAGTATGAGGATGTTTTTCCTGATGAGCTACGGATCGCTTTCTCCGGCAGGGTTGTGTAGACTTTATTGAGTTACACCCCTGCATTTCGCCCATCTCTATGACTGCATGACGGGCACCAATTGATTTGAGGAACTCGCAGTTCAACTTCTCACGTGAGCACGACTAGGGCCATTAGACCCAGCACTTCACCATGGGAAGGCCCATCTGTTTACGAAGAAGAAGGATAAGACCCTTCAACTGTGCATTGATTACAAAGTAGCTAAACAGGTTACGACTGCACCGATACCCATTGCCTAGGATTGATGACTTGTTTGATCATTGAGAAGAGCGCGAGTTCACTCGGCAAGATAGACCTTCTCTCACTCAAGCAATATTAATAGGGTTAGGAGACAGATATCCCAAGATGGTCTTAGACGAGCAGGCACTTGAGTTTATGGTGATGCTCCTTGATATCGATTTAACGTACAAGAACATTCATGGACCTCATGCATAGGGTGTTCCAACCCTATCTAGATCAGTTTGTCGTAATCTTCGTGGATGACATTTTGATCTACTCCCAGTCACAGTGGGAGCATGAGTGTCACTTGAGAATTGTTTTACAGTTGTTGAAAGATCATCAATTGTGCCTGCCCGCAGTTGGCGAAGTTTTGGCCATCGAGGTGAGATTTTTCGTGGACACGTGGTGTCAAGATCAGCATGTCAAGAGACCTTGAGAAGGTCAAGGCCATGATGAATTGGGAGAGGCCGAAGTCGCCGAGATACGTAGTTTCGGGATCGGGTCAAGTACCACAGAGATTAATTGTGATTTCTCCCGATTAGCTAGTGACTTCATGACGAGGTCGACTCTGAAAGAGGTCAAGTTTACTGATGACCGATGCGAGGAGTGCACCTGTGAGTTGAAGAGAGGCTTACTTCAGCTCCTATCTTGATAGTCCCGACAGGATGTGGCAACACGCGGTGGCTCATGATGCCGAGGGCCAGATCGATGTGTTTCTGATGCACCGAGGGTAGTAGCTATGGTTCCGCCGCTGAAGAATCATGGAGCACCACCACACACGACATGGAGTTGGCTATCGTAGTCTTGCCTTTGAAGATTTGGCGCCACTATTTATATGGCGAACAAGCTGAAAGCGACTTAGACCATAAAAAGTCTCGTTATTTTCACGCAAACGGGGACTCATGAGGCAAATCTGCATGGATGAAGTTCCTGAGGATTATGACCTCACTTTGCATTACCACCCCGTAAGGCAAATGTGGTGCTGATGCACTAAGCCCAAGTCACGGAGCATTGCAGTATAACTTCCGGAGCGTGAGGATGCCGAGACTGTGGGGACAGCTTGGGCTATAGTATCGCGAAAGCAAAAGTAATGTGGCAATGCTGGGGAGCTTTAGTGGCTACACCGCCTTTTGTTGAGCAGAGTGATCGAGTCCCATGGACAGGACGTGGAGATAGTGTCCATCAAAGACCCACAGCCAGGTACGTGATTTAGGGCTGAACCATCCATCAGATGGTAGTCTTCTCTGTGATAAGACTCGCAGTGGTTCCCCAGTTGACCGATTTGAGAGAGGAGATCCTTAGGGAGTTTCACTACTCTCGATTTTCCGTGCATCCAGGTGGCATGAAGATGTACCAGGATCTTCGTCGCCATTACTACTGGAGCGAGATGAAGAGACATCAGGACTTTGTTCAATCCATGTCTCGTGTGTCGCAAGTTGCGCCGAAGCACTTCGTGGCTAGCAGGCTACTTCACCATCGAGGTGGCTAAGGGAGTGCCACGATCGGATTTTGTGACCCACTTGCCACGAACACCGCAAGGAAATGATGCGGTATGGGTGATAGCGGACCGCCTCACGGTCGGGCACATTTTCACCGTGCGATGACCTTCTTCACGCTTGAGAGATTCCGCAGTTGTACAATCAAGAGATAGTCCCACTACATGGAGTACTAGTATCCATATTTGACAGACACAAGGTTTACGCACACTTTTTGGAAGAGTTTCCAAAGCAGGGCATGGCTGACCATGAGCACAACTTCTTCACCCACAGACTCTGATGGTCACTGCAGAGAGACTATACAGTGTTGGGAGGACATGCTACGGTTACGCCCCGAATCCCGCGGGTAGCCGGGAAGATCATTGCAGGCCCTTAGTAGAATTCGCCTACAACAACAGCTATCGTGCAAGTATACGCATGGCAATTGAGGTGAGGCTGTGCTGGAGGCTGCGCAGATCACCATTATAAGCTGGATCGAGGCGGGAGAGAGCTCCATCATCGGTCCCGGGAGCATGATTAGAGATGTCCGAGAAGGTGATCTTCATACGACAAATATGCCTTCTCACCGCTTGTATTTGATAGAATAGTTATGTTGATACCACACAACCCTAGAGTTCGAGGTTGAGATCATATATTCTTTGAAGGTGATAATTTAAGCAGAGGAGGGGTCGTTCCTAGCAGTTTAGGGCAGCTATCAACAGGTTTATTGGGCCCTTCGAGATACTGGAGAGGGTAGGCACGTAGCGCACCTGCTAGCTTTACCATTCAGCATGTCAGTGTCCACGAGGTATTTAACGCCCATGCTCGAGGTACACCCAAGATCCAAATTTCATGTAGTGATCGTGGGAGAGATCGAGGTACATGTATTGGACCTTCAAGAGGGATCCAGTGCATTATGATATTCAATATTCAAGGTTTCTTCTGACATTCATGGTACACTCAACCATCCCCGGGTTCGTAGCGCAAGCTCCCGGAGAGATGCCCACCTACCATGTAGAATCTCACGCCCATTTCTACTGCAGAACGATTCAGCCTGGGTGCCTGCCAGTTCACCCAAGAGAATAGACCCGCGTTACCCTTCAAGCAACTTATTCCTGCTTGTCCCAACCCCACAACCATCATCTCCCTTCTCTCTTTCACTCTTTTTCTATTCTCTTTTAAATAGTTCTCCCTGAACTCTTTGCCCGAAAGGATTTTGGATAGGAGATACTGAGTTTGTGAGGAAATAAGGTCGTAGCTTGACATTTTGCATGCTGATACTAATTCTTTCGTTGTTGAATAAATCATTCCAACCCGAAACTGTGAATGCCGAAATCCTTGGATAGACTGTACACAATGTGTACCCTACTCCAAAGGTCATTTTTTTTCAAGTATTCTATTAATAACTGCTTCGATTATGCTAATGAAACTCGGATTTTCAAACACTATGCCAGAAAATATTTCATCACTTATTATGTGGATCTTCTTGGCCACGACAAAAGTGATAAGCCTGCCTAGCTTGACATGGCCTATTGTTGTCCCTAACAGATTTGAAGGATTGGTGATGAACACCCTTTTACATTAAAGCTTAGTTTGTTTCACTGCAAGCCTTTCTAAAGGCAAATTTTGTAATTGAAGCCATTAGAGCCTCTAACAATGCAGGAATCCAGGCTCAATTCCTCGCTCTCCATTTATATCCTACCATATCCAGAAGCATTTATATATATATATGTTGTTATATATATATATATATATATATATTTACAAAGATAATTATAGTTAGATTCCCGCGCGTAACGTTATGATATAACAAAACCCGAAAATTCAAATTTTCTTCAAATGGGTAAATGGTCATTTTGAGAAAATCCACATTTTTTCTATCTCGATGATTAAACTGACTTCACCGTCAGAATCATCTCATGAAATCTAGCTACCATCGTTGAAATTCTTGAATCAAATGGAATTTTCATGTTTTTCGAGGCACCTAAAAGCCTTTAAATCACTTGTGAGAGACATGTGATGTGACAAAAGTCATCAATCGTTACGTACTCATGTGAAACTTGTTGCATGATTAGTGAGATGATGGAGATGAATGGCTTAAATTAAGCCATGTGTCAAAAATCAAGACAAAAGAACAAGATGGGGATTATTGAAATGTTAAGTGAATAAAAAAAAAAAAGGTATAGCCATCTTCTCCATTGGAAAGCAAAAATCGGCAATGAGGTGGGATTTGAGGTTTTAGAGAGAGAAAGTGTGACTTCTCTCTAGATTTCCCGACGTTCGGACCGTCGGTTCTCGACAGAGCAAGAAGCAAAGTCGATCTACGCGGCAAGGGCTACGCGTGGACACCGATTTTGTGGAGTTCCGACAACTCCAATAGGTAGGGATATTTTCCTACTTGGTTTTATTTTGCCAAGAACCATTTTATGATGGGGATTTGTTGAGGCCCTAATGTCGGCTTACCTCAAACTCTTGAACCGAATGAAGAAATCCCCACTTTTGTGGCCGTGAACACTGCCGACCCTAGGATTCACTGCTCTCTGAATAATGCGCATTTTACAGGCTAAGATTCAAAATGAATTGCTTGATTTGTTAATTAGCCCATGAGTTAATTTATGTTATTGTTGTAAATTGGAATAACATGAATTATGTGGATTGGTATGTAGTTAATTATATGAAAATATATATACTTTATATTAGCATGAGTTGTTGATTGGCATAATGGCCCTATATGCAATCAAGCACCCTAGAATATTAGGAGTGAAAAAGTATTGACACGAAAATAAAAGAAAAACAAAATGAACAATGTTTGCAGGGCTACTCGACTAAGATTTTCTGAGATCAGGTTGGGAGATCATGTCCAACACCACGTCTGAGGGCTCATGAATCTTCGAGGGTTATCCAACGCATTCGTTTCTGAGGATTTGTCTAATAAATTTTACCGAAACCCAGAGTAAGTTTCGAGAACAAAAGCTTTTGTTTTGAAAACTGTGGATTTTACTCGCATTTTGCTTAGGCATGTGAGGGAGTTGGTGAGACTCGAGATTTGGATTAGGCATGCAGACGCCTGCTAGATCACGATTCAGTTGAAAGTGTTTGTTTTGCCATGACATGTGCACTTAGGTGAGGAGTAACCCATGTAGGAAATTATCACTACTCGGCTTTGCTCACCCCGTCGAGGGATCACTATTTCAGGTACAGGGAGTGTATAGGAGGACGGCGCTCACTAGAGGCCGTTTTTAGGAAGAAAGTTTATGTGGCTTTGCATTTTTATTTGTATCATGTATTAGAATTGTAAATTTTAATATATGTTGAAGTAAGTGATTTATTAACCTCTGAACCATGTAATATAGTTGGTTGATATTTAGTGAGGTTTGATGCATGGGCCCACGGGCCATTTTTACTCATTTTAATTGTATATGAACCCTGTGGTCTTAGTAAAATATTAGACAGTTGCTGGATTTGGGATAGGTTAGAAGCCAGAGTTCTTGTACAAAGGAGACTTTGCCTGATTTTCATTAGTAGTGTCGGGTTACCCGACATCCACGAATATTCCAAGGGTTGACGGGTTGTCAACGGACCCTCGGGTTTTGGGGCGTGACAGCTTGGTATTAGAGCATAGGTATACTATTACCTAGGGCTTGATGGGCATGGGTAGATCACGCATTCCTTGTGCACTTTGATTGTTGATGTGTTATATAAAATTTTGTGTATGTTATGTGATTTGTGTGCTTGGTGAATAGCACATAGGAAAAAATGATAAGAAGAATTTTTTTTTTTAAAGTTTTATAGTGTGTAAAACAGAAAAAATTAAATAAATATTTTTGGTTTTACCGGGAAATGAAAAAAAAAAAAAAAAAAAAAAAAAATATATATATATATATATATATATATATATATATATATATATATATATATATATATATATATATATATATATATATATATATATATATATTGGTTTTCCAGTTAGCTTGAAATGAGAAAAAATGTGAAAAAAAAAAAGAGTTTCGAGCTTCGAATGGCTATCGCCCATTTTTCCAACTCGGTCATGATACAATGCATGTATCGTGATACGCCAGGCCCTGTGCCATGATACGGCCGAAACATGGCGCCGGGGTGGCCACGATATTGTGCCGAGAAAGGCCACGATACCTGGGCTGAACGCTCAAGGAGAGCAGAGGTGAGAATGCGCATGTTTGGCCGCGGCTAGACACGAGACAGCGCGACACCTACTGGGAGGCGCCACGATTACCTGGCCAGAGCGCCGTCGACATACGGCCGCAAGAGGTACCGACACGGCGCCTCAAGGATGACACTGTGGCGCCGACAAGGCTAAGAAGCACACCCGCCTCAGCGATATCGGCAAGCACCGCTGCGGCTCAATGACATGGCGGGCCAGCTCACGACACGGCCAGCCACGCATCAAATAAGTAAGCACACTAGATCCGCCAGTTGTGTGCACACCGCACTTGACCCGCTTTTGACTCAGACATCGTTAGTTATCGTTGATCACTGTTCATGAACACTGTTCACAAGATTTTAAAAAATAAAAATAAAAAAATAAAATCAAATAAAATAAAAAGAAATAAAATAAATTTTTTTTATTGCATATGATTTAATATATGAATTATTGTCTTGCAGTACCTATGAATGCATGGACATTGTGTGTGAATAGTATCTCGGGGTTGTGTTTACAACACCTCAAAGATACTGCATTAAATATTAACTTGCCATTTGACATGTGTGGATGGCTAATCGAGGGCGAGGACGCAGGTCGCCCACACGAGGTGCCAGCCAAGCAATCACCGCTCAATTAGCAGCTTTTGGTCGAGGTCGAGGTATTACCTGCCGCCGCCATTTATCGTGCTAGCAAGAGGTGTCGTGGAGGCCCAGTAACCTCCAGAGGTTCAGGTCACATCATCCTCCGACATTCAAAGGGCTGAGATTCGATGGTGGCGGCACCATTGGTTCATGCAAATGAGAAGGTACTGAGGCTACGGAGATCGCCCAAACGACTCAGATCGTACTAGCCGCATTCCAGCTAGAGGGTGAGGCCCAAGTGTGGTGGAATTAGGCAAAGACCTCTAGGGATCTAAAGGCAATGACATGGGCAGAGTTCCATGATCTTTTCATGGGCAAGATTTTCTGGGGACAATCGCTTGTCATGCGAAGGCTCGTGAGTCTTAGAGCCGCAGACGATGACCGTGATGGAGCATGCGGGCTGATTCATGGAGCTAGCTCGTTTTGTCGATGACTACGGGCCACGGACATGGCCAACGTTAGGAGTATTCAGAATGGGCCGAAGTTGTCCATTCGGTAGGATTGTGACTCGCCTCACCGCATGGACTGAGGTATGGTCAGACCGGCCTCGACCATGTAGAGAGAGATTGAGGATGCTCGGAGCACTAGGGATGCAGGTGTTACTAGCAAGAGGAAGGAGAGTCAGTCTTCTTCGAGTTCAGGGAAGAAGCCTAAGGCTTCTAATTCACGAGGGTTCTAGAGCCACGACCATCCCGCCAGTGACTCCGATCGTAGTTGCTAGTCACGCGTATGGTGTGCTACCACCGCGCAGCTCGACATATCAGAGGGATTTCCTAGAGACAAGGATCCAGGTTTCGGGACGCGATTCTAGTCACCGTAGGGCAGAGGATACAACATTCCTCCACGCCTTACACGCACACAGCCAAGGCCAAGATCAGCTGGTGGAGTTGCACCTGCACCTCCCATTACATAAGCAGCCGTAGAGGCCAAAGCATGCATCAGCAGAGGACGAGGGCCCATTGTGCAGGATGTCAGGGGTTCAGGGCGTATATCAACCGTCATATCACCTACCGAGCCGTAAGACTTATCCAAATTACACAGTGGTACGTTGCTATCTCGCCTATGGGCAGAGTGTTATTTGATTCGTGCTTCAAGATTCATTCATCAAGCCGCATTAGTCATGATGTAGTCGAATTAGATGTTGAGCCCCTAGAGGACCCTCAGATGTGAGTTCTCCTTAGGGATTAGTGGCGAGTGGATAAGGATGATATGTCGTGGGTTATGAAGTTAGAGATCTCGATTCTACCCACGCGGGACTTGAGGGTCATGGACATGCTCGTAGTCTCGACGTCATCCCTGATGGATCGGGTCGACGCCTTATAGAGTCGCATCGACAGAGCGTAGGAGGGTTATCGCCACACGCCAGACTTCGCACTCGCAGTTACTGTGGGACAAGAATGATATTTTGCCCCGCATAAATGTATCACGAGTCCGTGTGTCGTGATTGTCATGCTATTACGAGCCTACTCCTGTGAGGATTCCAGGTGAGATCGCAATTTTAGATCTTTTCACCTCGAGTAGTTTGCGAGGCATAGAGGATGTTTTTCCCATGAGCTTACCGGATTGCCTCCAGAGGGCTTATAAACTCTGCATTGTTACACCCCGTACTTCGCTCATCTTTACGACTTCTCAGATAGAGGCACCAAATGAGTTGCAGAACTCAGAGTCCGGCCTACAGGAGCCACGATTAAGGTCTATTGCACCGAGCACTTCACCATGGGGCGCTCCGGTCCTATTTGCGAAGAAGAAGGACAAGACTCTTCGACTGTACATTGATTACAAGCAGTTGAACAAGGTTACGATCAAGAATCGATACCCACGCCCAGATTGAATACACTTGTTTGATCGGCGGAGAGTGCCAGCGAGGCCCACTTAAGATAATCTTCGCACTGCTACCATTAGCCGAGGGTTGGGGGAGATAGATATCCTAAGACAACGCTTAGGGACGCCAAGGGCACTCTTTGAGTTTACTATGATGTTCCTTTGATTGACGAATGCGCCAAAGATCATTCATGGACCTCATGCATAGGGTGTTCCAACCCTATCTAGATCGCTTTGTCGAAATCTTCAGGATGACATTTTAATCTACTCCCGTAGGGGAGCATGAGTTTCACTTGAGGATTGTTCTACGCTGAGATCATCAATCGTACGCCAAGTTCGCAAGTGCGAAGCCAGCTTTTACTCGAGGTGTGAGGTTTTTTTGGACACGTGTGTCAAGATCGCGTGTTAGCAGACTCCTGAGAAGGTCGAGGCAAGATGAGTCGGGAGAGGTCAAGTCGCATTCGAGATAATGAGCTGGGATTGGCCGGGCAATTACAGAGATTCATCGAGGATTTCTCCCACATTCCACCTATGACGAGGTCACTTTAAAGAGGTCAATTTTGATTGGGATGACCTGATGCGAGGAGGCATTCATGAGCTTAAGAGACGCTACTTCGCCCCTATCTTAATAGTCCCGCACAGGGACAGGGCACACAGCAGGCCAGGATGCCCCGAGGGTCAGATCGGGATGTGTTTTGATGTACCGGAGGGTAAGAGGCTTACGGTTCTCGCCCGCCGAAGAATCATGTATGCACTACCTCTTCACACACGACATGCAGTCAAGGCCGTAGCTCGCCAAGATTGGGCGCTTACTATTTATATGGCGAACAGCTCGAGGTACCACCAAAGTCTCAAGGTATTTTCAGCGCAACCTCAATACGAGGCAATGACGTATGGATGTGAGTTCCTGAGGATTATGACTTCTCGCAGATTACCACCCAGTGCAAATGTGGTGGCCATGCACTCACTAAGTCACCGGGAGCATTACAGTATAGCTTCCCAGAGTGGCGATGTCGAGACTATGGGACAAGCCAGCTACAAAGATCGCTGAGCAGCACGGTGGTACGTCGGGGAGTTTAGTGGGCTACAATCGCTCCCCGATAGAAAGGACGAGTCCAAGGCGACGCTGAGAATCATCGATCGGGTACACAGCACAGACGAGGCTTCGGACCATCCACGTAGATGGTAGTCTTCAGATAGAAGACTCGCAGTGGTTCCCCGCCTGACCGATTTGAGAGCAGGAGATCAGGAGTTTCACCATTGCCGATTTTCTTGCATCCCGTGTGGTACCAGATGTACCAGATCTTCGCCACCAAGCACTACCGGAGCGGGATGAAGAGACACATGGGGACTTTGTTCTACGATGTCTCACGGGTCGCAGTTAAGGCCTCGAGCACCGAAACCAAAGAGGCTACTTCGGGCCATCGGAGGTGGCTGTGTGGCGGAGCATCACATGATGGATTTTGTGACCCACTTGCCACGAACACCGTAAGGACATGATGCGGTATGGGTGATAGTGGATTGACTCACGAGCCCAAGATTATTTTTCTAGCCGTGCTATTGACCTCAATGCTGGACATTCCGCCTGGCCAGACATTCGAGAGATAGTCCCACATGGAGTACCTATCCATAGTGCTCATAGAGACCATGTTTACGACACACTTTTGGAAGAGTTTCCAAAAGGTTATGGGCACAAGGCTAACCATGAGTACAGATTTCCACCCACGCACGGATGGTCACCGAGAGACTATATTGTGTGTTAGAGGACATGTCACAGCATGCATCCCAATCTCAAGGGTGGCCGAAGAGCATTTCCTTAGTAGAATTCGCCTCACAACAACGCTATCGCGAGTATACGATGACACCATATGAGGCATTGTATGGGAGGCCATGCAGATCACCCGACATAATGGATCGAGGTGAGAGAGCTCCATCACCGGTCCCGGACTGACAGAGACACCTCGAGAAGGTGCAGACCTTGATATGACAATAGTCTTCTCACTACCGTAGCCGATAGAAGAGCTATGTTGGATGTACGACGTCGCCCTGAGCTCGGGAGCAGGCTGGAGATCACGTCTTCAAGGTGATACCTAAGGAGAGATTGTGTCCTAGTTTAGGAAGTTTGACGCCGAGGCCCACTGCCCGAGAGTTACTCGAGAGGGTAGGCAAAATCGTAGCTGCACTAAGTTAGCTTTACCGAGCATGTCAAAACCACGAGGAGCCACGTTTCTTTATCCTCCAAAGACCCCAGATCTAGCCTATGTAGTGGATTGGGAGTGATTGAGGTAGACACCTGATGGGACCTTCGAGAGGACCCGTGTGCATTATGGATATTCTGAATTATCTGCTGTTTCACATCTTAGCGAAGCATATTCTGAACCATCCTAGTTCGCTGCAATGGCAGGAAGCTCCTGGAGAGATGTTCAACCCAGCTTCATGTAGAATCTCACTACGCCCATTTCACAGAACGATTTGAGCTCAAAAGGTTCCCGAGGCTCACCGCGTAATAGACCCGCGTTACCCTTCAAGCAACTGGTATTCCTCGTTGTCTCCAACCCCCCAACCATCATCTCCTCTTCCACTCTTTTCTATTCTCTTTTAAATAGTTCTCTCGAACTTCTGCCCGAAAGGAGTTTGGATAGGAGATAATTCCAGTTTCAGGAGAAATAAGCCGTAGCTTGGACATTTTCAAGGCCGCTGATACCACTCCTTTCGTTGCTGGAACAAATCATTCCAACCCGAAATCCGTGAATGCCAAATCCTGATAGACTGTATTAATAATGTAAAATTCTACTCCAAAGGCCTGCAGCTTTGTCACACTGCTTCGATTATGCTAATGAAACTCGGATTTTCAAACACTGTGCCAGAAAAGATTTCACACTTATTATGATCTTCGCTACCACAAAAGTGATAGCTCGTCAGCTTGACACATGGCTCATTGTCATTCCTAACGGATTTGAAGGATTGGTGATGAACACTCCTTTACATTAAAAGCTCAGCTTTTGAGCCATTGCAGCTTCTCGAAGTGCAAATTTTGTAATTTTGAAGCCATTGCAGGGAACAATGTATAGAACAAGCCTAATCTCCTCGTTTCTCCATTTAAGACTCTATCATATCATTCATAAACAAAATTATATATAGTATATATATATATATGTATATATATTTACAAAACATACTATGTTAGATTTTCTAAAGGTAAGCAGTGATATAACAGAACCCGAAAATTCAAATTTTCTAAAAGTAAAGTACTGTCATTTCGGTAAAAATCCAAAATTTTTCTAGATCCTGATGACTAAATCCGACTTCACCCGTTGAATCTCTCGTGAAATCTCTACCACGCACTTTGTCGACCTCGAGACAAGCCGGAATTTCATGTTTTTCGAGGCACTGAGTGTCGGGTGTCAGAAACGACTTGTGAAGACATGTGATGTGACAAAGTCACCAACTACATGTACTACAGACACTTGTTGCATGATTAGCGAGATTACGGAGATGAATGACTTAGATTGCTTCATGTGTCAAAAATCAAGACAAAAGAACAAGATGGGAATTATTGAAATTAAGTGAATAAAACAAAAGGAATAGTCATCTTCTCCATTGGAAAGCAAAATCGGAAGGAGGTGGATTGAGGGTTTTAGAGAGAAAGTGATTTCCCAGATTTCAGATGATGCTCGAACCGTCGGTTCTCGACGGAGCAAGAAGCAAAGTCGATTTACGCGGCAAGGGCTGGCGATCACCGATTCGTGGAGTTCGACAACCCAAGAGGTAGAGATCTTTTCCTACTTGATTTATTCTTTCGCTAAGAGCCATTTTAAGATGGGATTTGTCAGGCCTGAATGGCCGTGTTTTCTTTCAAACCTTGAACCGAGCGAAGAAATCCCCATCTCAGGGCCGCGGAACAAAGGCCGCACCCTGTGGTTTCACCGCTCACATGAATAGTCAGGTTATTTTCAGGTGGTTCGGGGCGATTCAAAATGAAATTTCTGACTGTTAATTAGCCCATGTGAGCTAATTTTGATGTTATTGTTGTAAATTGAATAACATGAATTATGTGATTAGTATGTGAGTTAATTATGTTAGTATATACATGTTTTATATTAGCATGAGTTGTTGGGATTGGCATAATGCATTCCATATGTACTAGGGCACCCTAGAATATTAGGAGTGAGTGCATGACACGGAAATGAAAGAAAACAAAAACGAAAAATGTTTGTGAAAGAAATTTCGACGTAAGATTTACGAGAATTGTGTCGTGAGATCATTCAACAATTCACACGGTTTACTTCACTTAATCATTTCATAAGCATTCAACGTATTCGCCTAGGGTTGCCCATCAAATTCACCCAACTGCAAGAAGTTTTCGAGAACAAAAGCTTTTGTTTTGAAAACCGTGATTTTACTCGTATTTGGCTTAGGCATGTGTGAGGGAGTCGGTGAGGACTCGAGACATGGATCGGGCATGTGCACATCAGCGAGGATCACGTATTTGGTTTTGAAAGGTGTTTGTTTTTCCATGACATGTGCACTTAGGTGGGGAGTAACCCATGTAGGTAATTATCACTACTGGGCTTTGCTCACCCTGTCGAGGGATCACTATTTCAGGTACAGGGAGTGTATAGGAGGACGACGCTCATTAGAGGCCTCATTTTAGAAGAAAGATGACATGTGGCTTGGTGAGCTTTCATTTTATATGTGATGAACTGTAAATTTGGCATATGTTTGAAGTAAGATTGATTTATTAACTCTTGAACCATGTAATATTGTTGGTTGGATAATTTTAGTGAGTATTGATGCATGGGTCCACATGGCCATTTTTACTCATTTTAATTGTATGGACCCTGGGTGATGGTTCAGTAAAATATCAGGACAAAGCTGCCATGTGATTGGGCAATGTTAGGTTTGGGCAAAGCACTCGTATAAAGCGAGACTCGCCGATTTTCAATAGTATAGTCGGTTACCCACATCCACTTAATATTCCGCGGGTGTACGGGTTGTCAACGGACCCCCGGGTTTTGGGGCGTCACATATAATATATATAGTGGATAGACAATATGCACCAAATATATCGACTTACCAAGGGTAGTATTGCGTGGAAAGCAGGAAAGCATCGCCATGTTCGGCAATGCAAAACATTAACGTCTCACTAGCCGAGGTAGCCCCAGCTGAACAAGCTTCTGGAATTAAACTTACTTTGTTTCCCTTATTTCTGCCATGAACTCCGCCAACACCTGCAATACGTTACTAATATTACTCATGCCAAGTTTAGACATGACTGATTTTCAGTTAATACAAGGGCTAAAGGTATGTATGTTGTTGCAACTATCATGAGATTGATTGTAGTTTAACCAGTTTAGTAAATTACATTCTTGTAAGCTGGTAAATCGTGATAATCTTGGAAGAAAGCCAGGTCCCGAAACACGGATTCCCCGTTGTTGGTCAACCTAGTTGCATCCTAGTTATTTTCTAACCATGTCCTTAGAAGGTCTAAGGAGAGCTGCAACAGAAGTTACGAATTAGCTTACATCACATATGAAACAAACATCATACTTCATACATTTTCTGGACAATGATAAAAAGGTAAATGTTGCTCACTTGGTTCTCGGCTAGACCCATCTGGTTAATTCCAGTTGGATTTTGAACGTCATCATATGCGTTCTTCTCATACTCTTTCCATCCTTGGAAGTATGGAGACTCTTCTTCCCCATGTCCATCAAGCATCGCTTTAATATAGAACATGATATTGTTTGAGAGAGACTCAGAGGAGGGAGAAAGCAGGAGAGAAAGAGGAAAATTGTGTGTGAGCCTTTTGTAACACACGTCTTATATAGGCAAAATTTTAACCCAGGGTTAATTATTCAAGAATCCTCCTACTGTTCTGGATTAGTTTTTTTTTTATTCGTAATGATTTGGACCCATGATCATGGAAAATAGAAATGAGAACAAGAGAAAACGGATGAATTCATATTAACTCATTGTATTTGGACATGGGAATTACAAGAGAAGTACCTTTGCATGACAAAGTATTAATAGATTCGTATATCTTGTTTGTGGTCTCTTTGGTCAAAATCTCAGTTTTACTACCATGTGAGATTCTGCATTGCTCAAATGGATCCATCCATCTTGCCCTTGGACTAAGAGTTACTCTTTTCATGGTGTGATCATGTATTTATTGTTTAAAATTTTCATACCTAGATTGTTGACACCTCCCATCAGTTTTACGTAGAAATATTACAATTTATATCATACTTTAGATTGTTTGTTGTTTTCATTTTTGCAAAACTTATTTTTTGAATTTTTGAAACAAAATTTTGAATAGAAATTGTCAAAATATTTCTGACTATTTTTATTCAAAAAAGTCATACTTTAGAATCAAGTACAAAAATATTTTAAAATCCATATATTATATTTTTAAAATATTTTTAAAACAATTTAAATATTTTAATTTTGTTTTCATCGATATTTTAAATTATTAATTTTATATATACTATTTTAATTATATAAAATAAATAAATAAATTTATTATTTTTTTAAGAATTATAATAATAAATTATTTATCATAATATTTTTGTAATTTTATCATAATAATAAAGGTGATTTGATGAATAGACCTTTTGAAAAATAAAATTTGCAAATCTAATCATTCATTAATTTTTTACCTCATTTTGACGAAATACCCTCATTGTTTTCTTGTGTAATCTTTGTTTTCAAAGATATATGTAAATACATAAATGGCAAATGACATTTTTGTCCATTACGAAATATTCTTTAAGAAAAAACATGAAAATGATTAGCTTTACAACAATTACTCACTTAAATTATTATTTTTAAAATATATTTTAAGATGTTGATTTTACATTATAAAAACAAACAAATTTTAATATTTAATAGAATACAATATTCAAAATAATTTAATACTTACTACTATTAATTAAGTCTTTACATTTAGCATTCAACTAAATAAAGTTTTATTCGACTAAGTAAAAAACAAACGCCCTCTTAGTAGTCAGATATATCTTTTTCCTTTTAACGATGTTACATTTTTATTTGTGTTTCTTGTTATATATATTTCAATTTTATTTTTGTCATCCTAAAAGAGTCCCGTACGCATTACCTTAAGGTAAACCATAAGTCATACCGCATACCTAAACTAATTCTCATTTGAGTCTGGAAATGACCACAAAGGATGAGCAAAGTTTACTACAAAACACAACCGTATTCCCAAAGCTCAAGCCGAGACTCGATTGCTGTGAGATACTCCAACCTTCTCACCTACATGTTTGGTGATTATTATACATATTTCATATTTGGACAAAACCATCTGACGAGGACATGACCTCGCTCAGCAACGCCCAAACATGAGAGGAAGCCACTTGGGGATTACATCAAATTGCAGCAGATTCTAGGGCAAGAGAATTCTGCATGCTAGCATCTTTTGGGGGACCATTGTAAGAAAGTATGAGAGAGAATTATTTATGTGTGAATTGTGGCATGGCTGTACAAGAGAATCAATGAATCATCAATTCTTTTTTCCTCTCTTCGTAACTGAATTTGAGCTAACTGCACTTCATTCAGAAATGAGATGTGTTACATACACCCGCATAATTCTAAACTTAGGCTATTGGAAGACCCCATAAAAGAGAAAATTTAAAATCAAATAAGATTCTTACTTTTGGCTCATGATCCACACGATTGCACTCAAAATTGAGTTTTGGCCATAAATAAATTATTTTTAAACAAAATTACTAATATAATTACGGCATTGAAAATTTTGAAAATCACTTCTCTATAAATTCTTCTCGATATTTTTCTTAATAAAATAGTTATTTAATACATATCTAGGTTTTTAATTTTTATTTTTCGTGATTTAGTCATCGCCTAGTGCAATTTTTATTTTTGTCGCCTCGTGTGTGATCGTTAATTTCCAGAAGGTATAGTGGTTGTCATCGCTTTAGTACGATCGATGGTCGTTACTGCCTCGACAGACGCTTTATTTCGTCGTTGCGGGAAAGTGTTTGTGTTTACTGACTAAATCGAACAAAGTATATTCGATCAAAAAACAAGAAATCAAATTAATGATCGTTAATATACTACGTAACTTGAAATATAAAGATTCTAAATAAAGCAGACCGAAATCACCCCCGATCTTATGAAAATCGTAATTTCGACACATAAAATCAGACTTAAGAAAACCTAATTAATCCTCTAGATCTCGGATGACAAAACTAATTGCACCGTTGGAATCGTCTCGAAATCTAGTTAGCACGTAAAATTTCAGAATTTTCGAGACAGCTTGAGCTCCAGATATTTTTTGAGGCATTATGCCGGTGCCGTAAACGACATTTTCTGCAACGAAGTCACATATAACACGCATCATGTGCCATAAGTGGTATGAGTATAGAATGATGGAAATGGACGGTCGGCGAAATAATAATATCAAATTTGCAGTTATGACATAATTGTCATTTTGGAAATTGATCTTAAGTCACTAGATGACAAAATTCTCAATAGTGCCGTCTCCCTCCTTAAAACACAAAGCAAAAACGTGGGAAGGCATTTTGGAGATGCAGTGAGCTCCATTGTTGGAGAGCTTTTAGAGAGAGAGTGTGCTTCTCTCATGATTCCGGCAATCTAATCGCTGGATTGACTGGTGCCAGCATGAAACGCTCTACGCGAGCAAAGCTACGCGTGACCCCTGGATGGCGTGGAGTTTCAAACTCCAAGAGGTAGGATTTTCTCCCCAATTTGAGCTTACTCTCATTTTAAGTGTTTTTCGACGTTTCTATTACTTCAGTCGTGAGGGGCCGTTTGATCGGTCCCAAAACATGGGACCGAATTGTTGGAATTTTTTTGGGATTTTCTGTGTTGGCCGTGACTGCCCAGAAATTTAGAGGGCTGTTTGGGTGTTTTAATTCCAAAATATTTGCTTTAAATCATGGATTGATTTGGATTGGGCCGGAATGGCCGTGATCATGGATTCACAAGGTGAACCCGCTGATTTGTGATTTTTCTGTGAATAGTAATCCGAGGGTTTCACTATTCCGTAAATAGTGTTTTAAGAATACATTGAACTTATGTGTTTGGTTGGCAATTCGAATCAAATTGCTTGTGTTTGAACATTAGCCCAAGTGAGCTTACTTTGATGTGTAAATGATAATTACATAACATGTTTGTGTGATTTAATTTTATGCGAGTATATTCATGTTTATATATTTGCATGTGATTGGGATCGAATCGGAATCTGATACATGTGATTCCATATGCAATCGGAACATCCAGGAGCATAGGAGTTAGTGCATGATGAGTCTAGAGAACAAGGTTCTGAGGGTAGTCTAAATGTTAATTAACTAGGTAGTCCAAACTAAATAATATATCAACTGGCCGGAGCGCCCGCTTGATATATATTCATCGGAGGGTAGTCCACAAACAAATAATATATATTAATCGTCGGAGCGGCCCAATTGATATATATTCATCGGAGGGTTGCCCACTAATAAAACGACATTCTCACACGAGGCTTAGGGGCGAGGAGAGAGTCGGAGTGAGGACTCCTGATCCAGTCGGGGTCATGTAGACATTCAAGTAGGATCATGCATCATTGAATGTGTTTAAATTGGAACATGGCACTCCGCACTTAGTGGTGAGTGCAAATTCCACTTAGTATGATTCTAATGTAGTTTTAAATAATTCCTGGTCGTGGGACCCCTTACTTTGCATACAAAAATGTGGAGCGCAGGCGAGGGGACGGCTCGTCCTAGAGGCTGAGATTTGAAGAAAAGCCGGAGTGTGGCTTGGCTTTAATAATATTCAAATGTATTAGAATTTGAGTATTTTAATATATGTTGCATAAGAGTAAATATTTGAACTCTTGTAACTATTGGTATATAGTCGATTCATAGTTGTGAGGTATATTGAGTATAGTTATACCCAAGTGGTCAGATACTATGTGATTGGATATAATAGATATATCGACCTGCTTGGGGATGTAAATGCAAGTTTTGTAATTGGCAGGTAGAGCTCCCGCATAAAGGAGACTCTGGTCCGATTGCGGGCGCTGTAACCCGACCTCCACTTGTATTTCGCGGGTTGACGGGTAGTCAACTGACCCCGGGCTTTGGGGGCGCACACTAGTTAGTACAGTAATGTAACTATCAAATATGTAGGTTTTGAGGTTCAACTATCAAATGTATGCTTGGAGTCGATTCATTATATTATGAATTTGAATGGTGTTTCATCTTATGGTTTTTAGCTATTTTGATTATATGTTTATATCAATGTATTAGTAGTTTGAATGAATGAAATTAATTCTCTTTAAAAATATACTATCAAGTGAACAAAGAATGTCGCAAACAATTGTCGCAGCATTGAAAATTTTTTAAAGTTAATACCGCAATCAGCGACTACGGCATTGGTTTTTTTTTTTTTTTAAAAATTCAATGTCGTAGTACTGAACTCAAGCAAAGATTACAAATGTTTTGAAATTTTAAACCAATGTCACAATTATCACTACGACATTATCGGCTCTATGATGACTTTTCAATTTTGAGTATTATTTTCATTTCAAACAATTTTAGTAATTTAAAAAGAATAACTAAATATTACCAAAACTCCAACCCTTCACTCATTCAACTTTTTGCACTAGTACGAACTAGATTAGAAAGAACCTGCCACTTACCTATTAAGTCCTTTGTGGTTAATTGTCTGTCCTAGTTTTGGCAAAATGATGGATGCTTTTTTTGAAATGAAATAGAGCTCATGATTCCCATATTAGAGTACTACTTTTTGCCTTTCAAATATTTTCTTAAGTTTTTTGTCAAAATAGCTTAGTTCTAAAAGAAAAAATACTTTTAATACTTTACAAACACATGTTCAATAAGTCGCTGTGTTCATTTTTGTATTAAACCACAATTAAGCAATTCGATTTCATGTTTGTACTAAAGTCATTGTTCCAAACTGCATTTAGTTTAAAATGAAATTGATAACCACGGCTTCGACAGATTAAAAAAAAAATAAAAAGTATTTGAACATCTCCTGTGGCATCATTAAAACAAGGTCATTTTAACCCAAACATTTTCTTTCTACTAATACCGCAGAATTTTCTCGCGATTTTCGGAAAGGGACGTAGCTCCCACTCAAACAATTTTGAAACAAAAATATCTTTATAGATAGAGTGATCCCAAAATTATCTTATTTAAATATATATATATATATATATATATATATATATATAAAATAATACATGTTTCAAAATAATCATCATACTAATCTTGAAAACCACTTTCACCAATTACGATTTTAAAAATTAACCTTAAAATCACAATCAATGAACGTGGTTTTAGAAATCAACCTTAAAACCACATTTGACCAGTACGATTTTAAAGACTAGTTAAATGATTATTTTGAAAGGAGGCTACTTTGAATTTTTAAAAGAAATATATATTTTGAGATGAAACTTATGATTTGTATCCAAAGTCCCACACTTTTGCTATTGTCAATTGACACCCCCATTGAAACCAAGGAACAAAATATTGGTAATTACTTATATATTTTATTTGATTTTACTTAAATATTCGAAATATCGAAAATACTTCCAAGGATATTTTGACAAAATACTTCCAATGTAAAAAATTAACAAAATACTTTGAAATTCATGGAAATACTTTGTTGAACTATAAAAATGCATAAATAAGCAAAGATATTAATGTCAAGATGATATTCATTATAATTACTGTGAAATCACATCAATAATAGCCATTTAAAACCAAAATGAAGACCGATGTGGCTCTCATTACTATTCGATTTAGTCGATCCCATTCGATGAAGACAATATTCATACCAAGACACATGGTGTCAGTAACACATTGATTGTAACTCAACATGCCATGAATAAATATGTTGACTCCTACCCACAACCTCCTCGTGAATATGGAAATCTCAGGTTCACCCACATACTCGCTTGAAACTTTTCAGCCTGATATAATTCCGACCACATTCTCATGACTTCACGAGATACAGCTAACTATCTCCATATTCTTTCACTAATAACTCAAGGATGTGAAGAAGGCCGCCATAACTCATTGTGGTTAAGGAGGAAATATGTTGCCTCATTCGATGAATCACCGAACTGAAGTTCCAATAATTATGGACCTGGGCAACCGCGAGAACGACCATCAGATGGTGTCATCCTTCTGCCTTCCTATGTGGCTTTCCAAAGGGCTCCAATACTCCGCCCGGCTCTCCTAGACCCATGGTCTTCATCTGCGGTAGCATGAGTGAAATCATCTTCACCGTGAATTGGCCAATGGATATCACTTGTCAGGATCCGCAATATCCCACCATCATTTCCATCATCATCGCCATCATCGGGTCCTCCTCGCATCCATCATAACCTCGTAGTAGAAGTACCAGCAGTAAACTGCCTACTACTATGTTCAACACTTGAACCGGGGGCGAGTGGTGAAGTAACACGCAAGGCCGAAATGAGTCTCTCGTGGTTCGAACACTAAAACTTTCACTATGAACTTCTTCGATAAACCCGCTCAACATTAACTCCCGCTTCTCAACATGTGCAGAATGCGGGATCAGATTTCCACCTCATCATCTAAACGGAGAGGTCTGTCCCATTGAAATAGTTGATTCTCTTCTTCTTCACTAATCTCAACAAATTTCTAAGAATCGAGAAAATTATTTTCAAGAACTTTATCCGCTCTCTGCCCCATATCACTGACTTAGTTTCACTGTTAATAACAACCAATTGTTGGAGCCTTCAGGGGATAAGCAAGTCGATTTCTTTGTTTTTATGAATTAGAGCAAATGTGCCCAATTTCTTTCACAAGCCGAAGATGATGCGTTTGGGAAAGAACCTTAAGGCCACAAACTCCTTATCGTCGGGAGCGTGATTTCCATACAAACCACCATTCACCGCAATAAAACATTTATATTCAATATATAATAATAAAATAGTTATAAAATTTACTTTATGAATTACCACCAATTGTGAACCATTTTTTGATTCAACATTATTGTCGCTCGATCACCAAATCCTTTCGCATCACTAACAGTATGTCGTGAATTGAAAATGTCAAAAAATCTAAAAATAAAATTAATCAAGGAAATTGAATCAATTAATTAGAAACTCATTAATTTACCTCAAGCCTAAAATTAGAAAGCCTTCAGCATTAGGATCTAATTTTGAAAACATCATGAACATTTTGAAGTAGCCTTTCGTGGCTGAACCAACCTGTGTCCGTATTGAAAATTTGATTTAGATAGTATGTCGCAATATGGATTATAATTAGTATACACATAGAATATAAACATAAAATTATTAAAGGTGAATATTGGCTAATAAGATATTAATTAGTTACCCGTCAGATGGAGAGGATGCTAAGAGTTCTATCCCCAACGGACCGCGATGATATTTCACCTAATTTCTTTAGCTTTGAGTCGACTAAATTTGCTCATCAACCGAATCAACTCAGACAAATGGTATGGTTGGGACGACTAATCAACAATGCGGGCACTGTATAAGGCCTCGCGATGGACACTAGCTTCTCCACCTTCTCCCACATTGATGATCAAACATGAGTCTTTCGACCTCATGCCCAACTACAAACCGCTTAGTTTGTGAGATGACCATTCATTACTAATAAAGACTTTCTTCAAACGCCCTCTTTTAGAAGACTGTCATGACAATATAGTTTACAGAACTTACTGCTTCCAGATCGCACATATTCCACCCACATAATTGCCGTGATTGCAAGCAACCAACCATATCAGAAATGGTAGTTGGTTATCTTCGACCATTCCCATCAACTATAATACTATCCCTTTTACCAATGTTCTATTAAATCAATGCGTTGTGCCGCATATGGAGTCCAATACAGATTGTATTTCTTCATCAACTTTCCCTGGCCACAAATGTCGATCCATTATCTGTTACAATTTCAACCACATTTGCTTCCTCCAACTTCCTGATAACGTCCTTCAACAAACCATATGTATTTGTTGTCTTTAATCTTATTTGACGCATCAACATATTTGAGGAAAATTGTGCTTCCTTTTGAATATACCATGAAATTAATTATGCTCAATTAGTCAGTCTTGGCCCATCCATCGCATTATAATCGTACATCCATATGTCTCCATTTCCTCCCTTTGGTGTTGGACATGCTTTCCATGTCTTTATACTCACTTCCAAGTACTTGTTGATTTCACACGAGATGGTGGTTCGATGCCCATCCCTACATATAATAATTCAAGGAAAGTCGTTATTAAAACATATTTCATATGGAGATAATAATGTCATTATTTAAAACATATTTCATATGGAGACCATAATAAACATATTATATAATTAGACAAACTCATGACAGGCACCAAAAATCATGTTCAAAATGGTGAGTCCGCTTGAGGTGGAATACTTTCATAAGGAAGAACTCATAATTAATCATCCCATTGCTTCTGATCAACTGACTGTATTTTGGCTTTGGGTTTTGCGTACCAAGACTCAGATAATGATGTGGTGCAATTGGCGGTGATGGATCCTATGCCAAATAATTTCAGGATCTTTGTATACGCTTTCTCGATGGATCACCCGGTTGTGAAGACTGGCCATTGCAATTACTGAAAAATAAAATCAACTACATTATTTTATATTATTACTATGTGAAAACCTGACTTAGGTATAAAGATTTTAACAATTTTTCTTTGGGTTTCAACTTCAGAATCTCGATCTTCCTCGTTCCATTCACTAGCTTTTGATGCACGTACTGCTTCTCGATATTCATCTCGCTCATCGGGGTGCATGTCAGCCGGATACATATGCACATCCTCATCACCCTCCTCTTCCTCATCATCATCAATGAGACTGTGATGTTTTCCTCCCATTGTGCCTCGTAATTCAGCTCGAATTTCTTCCATATCAGCTGCTTTTTTCGCTTTTGCTTTACCTTTATGTTCTAAAAGTTGCTTCATTTCTTGTTTTACTTCCGCACACATTCGACACTTCTTAGCATTTGAATCGGGATCCCGTATGCGATGTATTTAAACTTCAAGCCAGTGACTCCACCACTTTACGCTTAAAACCACAATAATTACAAATTGTTCCATTTTATGTCCTCCAAAGGTGCGCAATATTCATAAAAAGATCCCTACTACTCACCACATTCTATAAACACACAAAAGTAAGACCTAAGTTTCTAACATGATATCTAGGCTTAATAATATCATTAAGATGTCTACAGATCTAAATTTCTAACATTAAATATAGTCTTAACATCTAAGTTTCAAACATTATATAAGCATAACTAAAATTTAATGTAAGTAATATCAAATGAAACTAAATAAAACTATAATATAAAAATAATATTATAATATAAAATGTTTGAAACATTATATAACCAAAGTAACTATTAAGTAAATAAATAATATAATTAATTAACTAAAATTATAATATCAAATGAAACTCTAATAAAACTATAGTATAAAAATAATATTTATAGTATAAAAAATGTTATAAATAAATAATATAATTAATTAACTAAAAATTATAATATCAAATGAAACTAAAATAAAACTATAGTATAAAAAATCAGATTATAATATAAAAAATGTTTAAACATTATATAACTAAATAACTATTAAGTAAATAAATAATATAATTAATTAACTAAAAATTATAATATCAAACAAACTAAAATAAAACTATAGTATAAAAATAAGATTATAATATAAAATGTTTGAAACATTATATAACTAAATAACTATTAAGTAAATAAATAATATAATTAATTAACTAAAAATTATAATATCAAATATAAACTCTAATAAAACTATAGTATAAAATAAGATTATAATCTAAAATGTTTGAAACATTATATAACTAAAATAACTATTAAGTAAATAAATAATATAATTAATTAACTAAAATTATATTATAAAATGAAAGTTATAAACTAAATAAAACTATAGTATAAAAATATAGAATATAGTATAAAAAATGTTTCAAACATTAAATAACTAAAAACAAGATTATAGTATAAAAATGTTAAGTAAATAAATATAATTAATTAACTAAAAATTATAATATCAAAATGAAACTAAAATAAAACTATAGTATAAAAATAAGATTATAATATAAAAATGTTGAAACATTATATAACTAAAATAACTATTAAGTAAATAAATAATAACAATTAACTAAAAATTATAATATCAAATGAAACTCTAATAAAAGTATAGTATAAAAATCCATTTGCAGTATAAAAATGTTAAGTAAATAAATAATATAATTAATTAACTAAAAATTATAATATCAAATGAAACTAAAATAAAACTATAGTATAAAAATAAGATTATAATATAAAAATGTTTGAAACATTATATAACTAAAATAACTATTAAGTAAATAAATAATATAATTAATTAACTAAAAATTATATTATAAAATGAAAGTTATGAAACTAAAATAAAACTATAGTATAAAAATATAAATTATAGTATAAAAATGTTTCAAACATTATATAACTAAAACAAGTAAATAATTAAGTTTGAAACATTATATAACTAAAATAACTATTAACTAAATAACTAATATAATTAATTAACTAAAATTATGCTATATAGTATTATCAAATTATAAAATAAAATAAAACTATAGTATAAAATATAGATTATAAACTACTTCAACACCAAAATAAAACTAAATCAAATATGCATAAAAACAAAATTAATGAACAAAGAAACATACCTTAATTCCCAATGATCTTCAAAAAAATTAGGATAAAGAACAAATAAAAATTATTTGAGAGTGAAATGGAGCTTAGATGTGGATGGATGAGTTTGTAATGAAAGTGTATGATTTTAGGGGTATTTATAGAATTTTTGGAGTCAAAATATCCATTGATTGTCAAAAACCGCTAGATTATTTCTAACCGTTGGATTGATTTTGGTTCAAATCGACCGCTGGATCATCATATATCCGTTAGAAATCATTCTCGACCGTTAGGATCAAGCTTCAGATTTGGTAAAAATCAACCGCTGGATCAAAATATAGCCGCGGATTTTTCAAAAAGGCGGACTAAACTTAATCACGATCAAAAGCGTAAAATATCCAAGGGCCGTGAAAATTCAGAAAATCCCGAACGCCAAAAACGCCAAAAAATCGGCGAGGCTTGAATTTATCGATAATCGACGATAATGTCGTGGCCCGTGACGCGCCTCCACCGCTGCTGCACAAGACTTGCCTAAAAATCGACAAAAATTGGCATCCTTTCCGAGTAACAGGCTTAAAATCTACGATTTTTCCCGATTTTTCCACGATTTTTTGCCATCCGATTTTTCCACCCCAAAATCTTTTCCAGCAGCACCGAAATCCGATTTTTCTCCAAAAAATCGGCCGAAATCGGCGATTTTTTTGTCCTTGATTAAAACTACTAAATCGGGCCGATTGACATAATCGGAGAATTAACTTCAATTTTCATTTTTTTTCCCCCCAAGGAATTGAGATTCTCGGTAATGGACTTATAATGCCCTAGGACAATAATGGAGCATAGTTAAAAAAAGAAGCAAAATCATTTTTGTTATGTATATAGGAACTTTTGAAGTAAACATCTCACTTTCACTTTCCCTCTTCACTTCTTCTCACTTCCCCCGCTTATATATCTATAATGATTAACAGAATTAAAAATATTCTACAAACAAATGACCCATCTCCCGATCTCTTGTTTTCATTATTACGGATCCAATTTTAATTATCTCATCTCAAAACATCCAACAAAACTAGCACAACATTTTATATACAACAATGGAGAATATCATATTATGTTCAACTAAGAAATTTTTACATCCAAATAAAAAATTTTTTTTTATGGTTTTATTTATTTATATACATTAAAAAAACAAACTCAACATATATGTGGGTTAAATTTAATTAAACTCGTGAAAAACTAGGATAGTATGACATGGGAATCATAATTAAGTAATATAACACCTAGTAATAAGGCCAATTACAGATGCTGAATTAATGTTTAGATTCCATTCTCCAATCATAATGAATCAATCATAGATTCACTCACATCGTTACTGACTTAAAAGTTGAAAGGTCAAATCACATAATTAATTGACATGACAAGTCCAATGAGTACTTTATTTCGCCTTGTTCATGCCTTTTTTTTTTTTAATTAACGCTTTGTTCACGATATCATATATGAGCCGAATTCCTCTTCGTTTCAGATAAGTTATCTCTTAGCAAGGAGGTAATAAGATGCATATTTGAAAAAATTCTCCAAAAAAATATGGCTTATAATTAATAAAGATTTGTGAACTAAAACAAAATAAAATATTATTACCAAGAAGAATAATGGTAATGGCACCGGTGAATCCACCTCTTGATAAAAATAATTCAATACCGCTATTTCCTGGACATTCTCTTCAATACAGATATTTCACATTTGATCGATAATTTGCAAGCAACAAAAGTTCCAGTGTTCATTCATTTTCCTGAGATAAAATGAAAATAAAGGAAATAAATTACATCTTCAAGTCAATACCTAACCTTAAAATAAAGGTAAAAATTTTATTTTACATATTCCACTGACCAACCACCTTCTTACCACCACACACTCGCACCCGTGCATTTCAGCTGAAATGACAAAAAGATAAACCTCCCTCTCATATCAGAAAAGAAAATGTCGAAACACCTAAATTAGGAGACAATCATCTTCATAATAGGTGTGGGTACTAGCAAAGATACAAAAGCAAGAAAAAATAAAGAATAAATACCAAGGCCTGCTTCGCCTTTCCCCTTTCATTCCTCAAACATACAAACATATATCCAAAGCCGTGACACCTTCGCAGCCTTGGAATTGGATTTAATGTCTCTTTCTTCTATCATTACCAATTCAGAAAAGCTTGCAACCACATTCCCTCACTAAATTATGATGGATATTTTTGCCAACACACCTTCCTCTTAACAAGATCTTTTCAAATTCTCGTTTACAAAACCCTATAAAGGTAATGGAGGAAGAAAGAAAAGAAACACCCACAGTTTCAACAGAGCAAAGAGGTCTTAGATTTTTTAATAGAGAACACTATTTTTCTAGGAACGGACTAAATATTTGCATTTAACAAAAACAAACACTTACGTTAATATTCCCAAAGAAGTAATCGACACCAAACTCGTTGAATAGTGAAACACATTTTATGAGTGGATTTCTATCTTTATGTCACATAGAAAATGGAGGTTTAAGAAATCACTCGAAAGAAAATGGCAGGCCCATGGCAAGAGATCAGATAGGAACTAATCACAATTTCTTGGTAAGCCAAGAGTTGGATCCAACCAAAAGGATAAAAATTATTGCCAAAGTTTTGCATCCAAGCTATGCTTTTTGTAGGAAATAATGGATCAAATAAAACACAAGGTTAGTCATTGAAGCAAGTCTATTTAGTTATTTATTCGTGTTAGGAACAAATCTTTCATTGCAGTATAACCATGTTCTTTCACATCAACAACCTAAAATAGCATAAAGGTAATGAAGCCATCAATGTCGATAACATAAGCAAAAAATATTACTCCATTCACATCCACAGATAATATTTCACCCAATTAATTCTAGAGATATTTGTCATTCATGGATCCAAAAAACATTTAATATTACTCATTTAAAGATTTCAAAGAAAAATCCCATCCTCCCAAATGGACTCATCATAAAAATGAAGAGAACACAAAAGGTCTATCAATCTAGTGTTTATCACACATCGAGCCATGACTTTGTAAGTAATGTTGCACATTGTAGATAGTGTAAAAGGTCTAAATTCAAGAAACTCACTACAGTTGAAGTGAGCTTTTAGTCAGGATCACCGATCCCTAAACTAAAAGTGTACTAGGTGTAAACCATATGATATAGATGCAGCAGTAACAGCACAACAAGGTTGCCATATAGGGGGTATAACCATAAGTTATAGTCGCAATTTTAGATTCGGGGCTCCATACTAAAGGTGGTTCCTACCATGGATGCAAAGGATTTTCTAGTCGCAACTAAAAGAGATGACTACGCACTGGGTCACTCGTCTAACCATAACAGATGATTGCGGATCACTATTTCTCAAACAAGAACTATAATCAGGACTATGGGTGGCCATTTCCCGGCCAAACTATATATGACTACGGGTGGCTTATTTCCTAACCGCAAATCAGGCGGTGACTATGGGCGGGGGCAACTATAAAGGTGACTATGCGACATCTATCAAGAGGGAAAGATATAAATGGGGTTTGTAATCACACAACTATAAGGAGATATATAGATGGGGTGTTTATCAGAGCTACCAAAGTGTAGATATAGAAGGGTTTTTTATTGGCCACTACTGCTATTTATTTTATTGATGAGGCTTCTTTGGCCACTACTAATAGGTTTAATCTCAATATGACTATTTTTTTTAAATGAATTTTTAAAAACAAGTCTCAAAATATTTATTTGATGTATTGAAGTGGTGAAGTTTGCAAACATAAGCAGTTGTAGAAGGTTTTCTCTCTAGTTTTAAGTTTGCAAACATAAGTGGTGAAGTGGTGACACACACCAGCTTTTTTGCAAATGATACATTGGTGTTCACAGTGGACTCTAAGGGGAGCAAACATGGCCCATACGAGCCGGATCCTTATGGTTTAAAGCCTTTCAAGTTTGAATATTAATTTGGAAAAAAGTTGTGTCATGCTTGTGGGAATGTGAGGATAAGGTTGGTCTTGGAGTTGGGGAGAAAATGTAAACCCACCCTTCCAACCTCCTATTCGGGGTTTACCTGGGACGCACTCCATAACTCAACCTCAGACGACGAGTGTAAGAAAGATTTAGAAAAAGTTAGCCATTGGAAGAGAGCAAGATATCTTTAAAAGGGGGGAAGGTTGGACCCTTATAAAGACACTCTTTCTAATATGCCGACTTACATTATGTGTGACGCCCATTTCCTGGTCCGCGCTGACAACCCGTCTACCGCGAATACTCAGGATGCCTGAGCAACTCGACACCACCACTAAAAATCCAGAGTCTCCTTTGTACTGGGAGCTCTACCCAAAGTACAACATGTCCCAACATTTTACAATGACCACATCGGGTCCACATGTGAGTAAAATGGCCACTGGGGCTCATGACATCACAAATATATATATCAACTATTTAACAATAGTTCAAGAGTTAATAAGTCACTCTTAATTCAAACATATATTAAAATTTATACATGTTATACAAAAGTATCTACCAAAGCAACATGTTGTCTTTCTTCTCAAACACGGCCTCTAGTGAGCGTCGCCTTTGTATTAATTCTATACCTGCAATAATGATCCGACAAGGTGAGCAAATGCCCGCAGGAGTGATAATTTCCTACATGGGTTACTCCCCACCTTAAGTGCACATGTCATGGCAAACAATCACACTCAAGCAAATACATGATTCTACTTGAATGTCTAAATGCCCAATCCCATGTCTCGAGTCCTCACCGACTCCCTCACACATACCTAAGTCAAATGTGAGCAAAATATAGTTTTCAAAACAAAAGCTTTTTGTTCTCGAAAACTTACTACCGAGTTTTGGTAAATAAATTGGACTACCCTCCGAGGTGAATTCGACACTTTTTCCGAATACCATGGGTCCGCTCCGAGATGAACTGTTGACCACTCTCCGCTGGGTAATTCTTAAAATCTTCATGAAATTCCTTTCAACGATTTCATTTTTCTTTATTTTCTTTCATGTCATGCACTTACAATCTACCATCTAGGTGCCTCTAAGTGCATGTGGAATGCATTATGCCATTTCCAAAATATTCATGCTAATATATTTCTCATGTATATATTAACAAAATTTATTCACACTATTCATGTTATTCAAGTCACAACAATAACACCAAAATTAGCTCACATGGGCTGATTAACAAATCAAGCAAATCATTTTGAATCACCCAACAACACAAAAATCACACAACCAATCACGTGGGAATGTTGAAACCTCGACGGCATTGTTCACTTTTCGCCAATAAGTAGGGATTCTTCACCTTGCCTACAAAGATTTTGAGACCCATAACACGCTATTCAAGCCTCAAAAATCCCCATCCATAAAATGGCTCTGGGGACAAAGAATAAACCAAGTAGAAAGATCCTGCCCTCGAGTTGTAAGAACTCACAAAATAAACACAGAACTCGCTGCTGTCACTGAGAACCGACGGTCCGAACCGCAGGAAATCTAGAGAGAAGTCACTCTTCTCTCTAGAAATCGATTCCCACCCTACAAAGACGCTCTCTTCTCAAAACGGAGAAGACTATTTCACGATGCCTTATACACTTAAACTTTTCTCAAAATTCTATTGTATCTTTTCTATTTAATTATTTGACACATGGCTTAATCTAAGCCATTCATCTCCATCATCTCACTAATCATGTGCAACATGTGTCACATGGCACATGTAGTGAGGCGATTTCATTCACATCACATGTCTTCACGAGCCGTCATACACCCGACACCCTGCCTCGAAAACATGAAATTCCCGACCGTTCCTCGACCCGACGCGTGGTGGCTAGATTCAGAGGACATTCCAAACTGAAGTCCGCTTGATCATCCGGGAGATCTAGAAAAATTTCGAGTTTTGACCGAAATTACCATTTTACTATTTTTCAAAAAATTAGAATTTTCTCAGGTTTTATATTCTCCCCTCCTTAAAAAGAATTCTCGGGTCCGAAAATTTCCTGACAATCACAACAACTCACATGCATACGCGCAACGCAACACCATACCACGCACGTAAACTAGTCATTTAAGTATTAAACGACTCTAACCACATACCTTCATCCCTAAACAAAGAAGGGATGCGGCCCACAGGTCCCCGCGCTCCCGACTCCTCCACTCCATGGTGCTGCCCACCCTCACTAGCCTCACCGTCTTGCGTTGCAAAACTTGATCCCAGCTATCCATAATGCACACTGGTCCCTCCTCGAAGGTCCCATCTATGTCAACCTCAATCTCTCCCCAATCCACTATATGAGTCGGAGTACCTGAGCATGGAGACGTGAAATACCTCACGGACACCGACATGTCACAGAAAGCTAACCGGCACGCCATGCTGCCTACCCTCTCGAGTATCTTGAAGGGCCCAATAAACCCTGATACTTCCTCGCCCTCACGAACCTCGACCACTTTCTTGTGCATCACCTCTTCAAGAAGAGGTGATCTCCAACCTTGAACTCTAAGGGCTCATGCTCGACATCAGATAGCTCTTCTACCTCCGCCTCAGCCTTTGAGGAATACATCACGTATCACATCACTCCCTGAGGTGTCTCTATTCAGATCTGACCGTTGATGGAGCTCTCTCCCACCTCATCCAACATATCTGATCTCGCATGGCCCCACACAATGCCTCATGGTGCCATCCTCGCCTCGCCCGACAATCAAGTATTGTAAAGTAATTCCACTAAGGGCAAGTGCTCTTCCCACTACTCCATGATCCGTGATGCATGTCAAGCATCGTCCTAACACCAGATGGTCCCTCTCCGACCGACTCATCCATCTCGTGCGGAAAGTTGTACTATGGCGCCAGTCGTGTGCCCATAGCCTCTCGAAACTCTTCAAAAGTGTGCCGTAAACCTTGGGTCCCTATCCGACACTATGGATAATGGTACTCCATGGTCATTCTGATATACAACATCCATACCGCATCATGTCCTGCAAAGTGTTCGTAAAAGTGGGTCACAAAATCCATCGCGGACGCGCCCACTTCCACTTAGCCACCTCCAATGGTCGGGCGAATCTCGCCGGGGCTTCGCCTCTCGCCTAACCTCGGCCGACACGCGGGAGACATCGTCGAACAAAGTCCCCACGTGTCTCTTCATCCACCCAAAGAGTACCGGGCGACAAGATCCCGTACATCTGCGGTTACCTGATACAGCACCGAGAGAAGTGAAACTCCCGAGAATCTTTCTTCTCAACCTGGCCAACTAAAGGGAACCACTACCCGTCCTTATACCGAAGATCAACATTCGAAGGCGGAGGGTCTCAAATTCTCGTCACTCAGGACCATCGTGTTCCATCCCCGCCGGTGGACACTATCTCCACGCCCCGCCTCAGACTAATCACTACGGGTCAATAAAGGACTCGCGGTAGTACTAAACTGGTCGACTCCGGCTCATTGGGCCAACAGAGACAGCCCAACCATTCATAGTCTCGAAAGATCCGCTATCTCTGAAGCTATACTAGCTAATGCTCCCCATGACTTCCGACGAGCGCATCGCCCACCACATTTGCTCGCTGTGGTGGTAATGCAAAGTGAAGTCATAGTCCTCAGAATCCCCTATCCATCTCTTGCCTCATGCTGAGGTCCCGGGCCGCGTGAAAAATATACTTTTAATTTTGTGGTCCGAAAGTACACTAAACTGTTTCGCCATATAAGTAGTGGCGCCAAATCTTCAAGGCGAAGACTATGGCCGCCAACTCCATGTCGTGTGTGAGGTAATTCTGCTCATGATTCTTCAACTGACAGGAACCATAAGCTACTACCTTTCCGGACTGCATCAAACACATCCTAATCCAAATTTCGAGGCATCATAATACATTATGTACCTCGTCCCTCGTCCGGACTATCAAGATAGGAGCTGTGCAAGCCTCCTCTTCAACTCCCCGGAATGCCTCCGGTATCGTCATCCCAATCAAACTCGAATCTCTCAGTCAATTCACAGGTGCCGCTTAACGGAGAAATCTCAATGAATCTCCCGTAGCACTAGACAATTCCAAGAAACAACAGACCAAGACGACGCCTCCCAACTCATCACGCCGACCTTCGTATTCATCGACACGCTGATGCTAACACCATCGTGTCCCAAAATCTCACCTCGCAAAGCCAAAACTCTTTTCACCATCGACCTGGCGAACCGATGGTCTTCAAGAATCGTGAAACGATCCTCAAATGATACTCATGCTCCCACTATGATTGGGAGTAGATCAAAATGTCATCCACAAAGACCACGACAAACTGATCCAAATAGGGTTGGAATACCCTATGCATGAGGTCCGTGAACAGTACCGCGCATTCAATCCAAAGCTGCATCACCGTAAATTCAAAGCGCCCCATAACGCATTCGAACACCGCCTTAGGGATATCTATCTCCCAACCCTCAACCGATGGTAACCACAGGAAGGTCTATCTTCGAGTAGACTCGCCTCTCAACCGATAAAAATCATCAATCCGGAACGGGCATCGACTTCGATCGTAACACCGCTCAACCGCCTCGTAATCAATGCACGTCGAAGGGTCTTGTCTTTCTTCTTCGCAAATAACCGGAGCGCCCATGGTGAAGTGCCTTGCCTAATGAACCCTTATCTGGGCAGCTCCTATAGGGCCGGATCGAAGTTCCCGCAACTCAACTGCGTCATCCCATAAGTCATGTAGACGTGGCGGCACCACGTGTAACCTGACACCGGTCTACAACCCTCACGTAAGGGGCAACCCAGAGCTCATCCGAAAAACATCCTCATATCAGAGACTACTCGAGGTAGATCTAAGTCTAGTCTCTCACTGGCCCCATAGTAGTAAGGCTTGTTGAAGCCAACCCACCAACTCGTCCCGCACTCCGACTCCAGAGAATGTGCCTGCAAAAATATCATGCTTGGTCCCGGGAACATAACACGAGTACCGTCCTGCATGTAGGCGGTACCCTCTGACGCTCACAATCGATAACGACTCTATAAGATGTCAGCCAATCCATCCTAAGGATGACGTCGAACTCTGACATGTCCACGACCCTTAGGTCAACTGTGAGTAGAATCTCCGAGATCTCTAACTCGCAACCACGACATATCATCCTTATCCTCGCCCTAATCCCTAGGGGAGAACTCACATGCAAGGGCTCCTCCAAGGCCTCAACCTCTAAGCTCAACTCTATCACAACTGATGCAGCAATGAATGAATGTGACGCACCATAATCAAATAGCACTTCGCCCCATAAGCGATAGCAAAACACTCAGATAACTAGTCGATCGACCACCAACCTGGCAGTAACAACATGCACACTCGAACCCTTAACGCCCCCGCCTCGCGGGGCCTCATCCCCGCCTACCCATAGTCCGCACTCGCCTTGCCGTAATGGGAGGTGCCCGTGCGCCCCTAAACCGACATCGCCTCTGCCTATACTGGGTTGTGGAGGAATATACTGTATCCTCTCCTATCCTACCGCTGATTGAGACTACACTGTCCCGAAACCCTAGGATCCCTGTCTTTGGGGGCACTCCCGATATAGCTTGGGTCGGCACTGCAGCACACCATCCGCCTAGCCCGACCGCAAGAACTCGACTGGCCCCCGGCCCGGATGATCGCGGTCCCGAACCCTCATGAACCAGAAGCCCTCCGCTCTTTTCCCCAACCAGAAGAAGACCGACCTTCTTCTCGCTACTAACACACCCGCATCCCGGTGCTCCGAGCATCCTCGATCTCTCTCTCTATGGTCGCAAGGCCCCAATCATGCAGTCCATGTCTGCAGGTGAGTCCTATAATCTACCCCCGAACGGACATCCCAGTCCAGCCTCCCGAATCTCTCCTAACTTCACATGTCCGCGGCCACGTAGTCATCAAAACCGCCAGCTCCATGAATCTAGCCACATACCATCAAAGTCATCGTCCCCCTCGTCAAATTTCTAGGGAACCCCGAGCCTTCGCTGGACGCAGTAGAATCCGTAAAAATACTGTCTATGAAAAGATCATGGAACTCGCTCAGTTATTGCCTCTAGATCTGTGAGGTCTTTGCCTCCGCTTCCACCCACACTCGGGACTCACCCTTTAGTTGGAATGTCTCTAGTCCGATCCTAACATCGAGGCACCCCATAGCCTCAAATACCTTCAACTGCGATGGTCCTCAGCTGGTCCGCCACCACTCCACTCCTTCCCCGTGGAATACGAGGATGATGCCTCGAACCTCGGAGGTTACTGACCTCCTCTGCTACCGTCGTGACTAGCTCTGCAAATAGCAAAGAACCGCAATACCTGTACTTAGCAAAAGCCAACTCGGTCAACACCGTGTGTTCGACCAGGCACTTCGCGATCGACCCTACGTGCTCGTCCTCAAGCCCCGCCCCCGCCCGCCCCCCGACTCAGACATCTACACATGTCAAATGACAAGTTAAATTCTAATGCATAAACACAGCCCCGAGACACTATTCGCATACTAAAAACATTTCATACATAATGTCCATGCATTCTTAGGTAATGCAAGACAATAATTCAATATATTAAATCATAAAATAATATTTATTCGATTTTATTTTATTTTATTTATTTATTTATTTATTTGAAAACTCCGTGAATAGTCGCTCATAAACAAAGGTTCGCAGAACAAAGTGTCCTGTCAGCGGACTCGTAATGTTGCACCGAGTCAACCGAAGTTACGCGACAAAGTGCACCCACCTTCGCTCGCCGCCACACGCCGCCGTAGACCGCGCTTCGTGTCGCGGCGCGACAACGCCATATCATGGCGCCGCGCTAAAGCCGTAGCGTGCATGTCTCGTCAGAAACATACACGCACGCTAGCCGGGCGCCGTGGCCGCAGCCTCCCTGCCCATGATACAAAAATTGTATCGCGACACGAGCCCTCGCCGCGGCGCGCTTTCTCCGCTGGCGCCGCCGCGGCGTGTCGCAAATAGCTTCGCGCCATGTCTCGCAGGCCGGCGTCAGATCGCGTACCGCGCATCTTATATCGCGATACGCAGTCTGCTCTTTCCGCCAGCCGCACAATCGACGGTATCGGCGACACCTCACGCCAGGGCCGCCTTTACCATCACGATAGAATTGATCAGACGCTGACACCGCTCCAACGACCGTGAAATGCGCGACGCTGCCGCTAGCCACTTCGCCGCGTCGTGACATGGCCCTTTGGTCAGCCGTGTCTTGGGCCGATCGTGGCCATGCCCCGTCTATCCACGCTCCCGTGGTGCTTGTGTCACGATACACGCCACCTGTGACGTGACTCAACACAAAGAGAAAATGGGCAAAGAGCCCATTTCAAATTTCCATCGCATTTTTTTTCTTTTTTCTATAATTTTTTTTCTTTGTTCCAATCATCGTAAAGTACTACCAAAAAAAAAAAAAAAAAAAAAAGAGGAGAGTATATATATATATATATATATATATATATATATATATATATATATATATATATATATTTTCTATGTCTTTCACTTAACAAAATAAATTCATTAAAATTTATTTATTTATTTTTTTCATGTTTCACACACTGTAAAACCTTAGAAAAGAAAAAAATTTATCCTCAACATATTTATTTGGTTCTACTGATTTTCCTCAACACTTTTTTTTTTCCTATGTGCTATTCACTAAGCACACAAATCACACAATATACACAACACATCATCACACATCAATCATCAAAATGCATAAGGAATGCGTGATCTAAACTGCAAATCACCAAGTCCTAGGTAATCGATACCTGAATCCATTGATACAGTTATACTTGTATCCTACATTAAGCTCTAGGTATTATAAACTCAAGCTCGATACCAAATGACGCCCCATTTCTGGGGTCCGTTGACAACCCGCCACAACCTCGTGGAATACTGTGATGCCCGCAACTGCACACCATTCAATTAAAATCGGCAGTCTCCTTTGTACGGGGAGCTCTACCCAAAGTACAACCTGTCCCAACATTTTACAATGACCACACCGGGTCCACATGCGAGTAAAAATGGCCACTTGGGCTCATGTATCAATACTCACAAAATATATATATCAACTATGTAACAATAGTTCAAGAGTTAATAAGTCACTCTTAATTCAAATATATATTAAAATTTACAATTTCTAATACATGTTATACAAAGTATCTACCAAAGCCACAGTCGGGCTTTCTTCTCAAACGCGCCTCTAGTGAGCCGCCCTCCCCGTACACCCCCGTAATTCGAAATACCTGACCCCACTGTGTGGTGGAGCAAATGCCCATTAGTGATAATTTCTGGCTATGGGTTACTACCCACCAAGGCACATGTCATGGCAAACAATTACACTCAAGCAAATACATGATCCTACTAATGTCTACATGCCCAATCCCACACCTGAGTCTCACTCGACTTCACACATGCCTAAGACAAATGCGAACAACAAGCCAAAACAAAAGCTTTTATTCTCGAAACCTACAATGAAGTTTTGGTAAATAATCAGATTCACCTCCCAGCGTAATTGCCGGATAATTTCTCCGAAACAATCATGGTCCGCTCCAGATGAACTGTGGTTGACCACTCTCCAAGGCAATTCTTCAAAATCCTCTCCCTTGAAATTCCTTTCACAATCGTTTTCATTTTTCTTTATTTTTCTTCACGCCATGTACTCCACACCTACCATCTGGTGGTGCCTTGCCGCATGTAATGCATTACGCCATTTCAGAAATATTCATGCTAATATATTTCATATATATATTAACAAATTTATTCACACAATTCATGTTATTCAATTCACAACACAATAATTCAAAATTAGCTTCGTTATGGCTAATTAACAATCACAATTCATTTTGAATCACCTAACAACACAAAAATCACACAACCAATCACGTGAATTGCGAAATTTCTGCCCAACATTGTTCACAAGCCACACAAGCAGAGAGATTTCTTCACTGATTCAAAGATTGAGATCGATAACACCTACCATTTAGCCTCAACAAATCCTCAACCATAAAATGGCTCTGGGACAAAGAATAAACCAAGTAGGAAAAGATCCTCACTGGAGTTGCTTTAACCCACAAAATTTCCGGTGCCCACGCAGCCTCTGGCCGCTGCAGTAACAACTTCGCTTTCGCTCGTCGAGAACCCACGCCCACACGCCGAGAAATCTAGAAAGAAGTCACCATCTCTAGATATCCGATTTCAATTTACTGCACGCCTTCTCAAATGGAGAAGAAAACTATTTCATTTTTGTCTATACACTTAAACTTTTTCAAATCATTGTTCCTTTCATTTAATTTGTTTGACATGGCTTAATCTAAGCCATTCATCTCCATCATCTCACTAATCATGAAACATGTGTCACATGGGTACATGTAGTAGGTGACTTTTTTTTTCATATCACATGTCTTTCACAAGCCGTCATATGACACTTGACACCTGGTGCCTCGAAAAACATGAAATTTCTACTATCTCGGAATTCGACGAAATTCGACGTGGTAGCTAGATTTAGCGAGACGATTCCAATGGTGAAGTCCGTTTCATCATCCAAGATCTAGAAAAATTTCGGGGTTTGACCGAAATTACCATTTTACCTTTTTTCAGAAAATTAGAATTTTCTCGGGTTTTACATTATGTCCCTTTTCCGTTTACCAAAGGGTGTAAGGAACAGATTGGAGAAGATTCAAAGGGATTTTCTATGGGGAGGAGGTAATTTTAGATGAAATGTATCTCAATTAATGGTACTATTCGGTGCTCTAGTAAGGAGAATGGTGGTTTAGGCATTAGAAGCCTTTTTGTTGTCAACAGGGCTCTATTAGAAAATGGGTATGGAGATTTGCAGAGGAGGAGGAATTCATTTGGAAAGAAGTTATCAGGTTGAAATATTAGGTTGAGGAAGGGGGTTGGTTCACCAAAAATCCACTGTACAACTTGGTTGTCACAAAAGGGGCAAAGGGAGCTGATGTGTGGGATTTCTCTTGGGTATGGATATTTGAAGAGGAGGAGGAGGAATCCATTTGGAAATAAGTTATTAGGTTGACGAAGTGAGTTGGTTCACCAAAAATCCAAGGGGAAGTTTCCCTAATCTGTACAACTAGGTTGTCACAAAAGGGGCAAAGGTAGCTGATGTGTGGGATTTCTCTTTGGTGGCGGGGAAGGGGCTTAAAGTTTTGATGGCTACGTAACTTTTGTGTTTGTCATGAGGTATACAAATAGGAGGAAAAAGAAAACTTTTCTACAAAGGGGAGAAAGAGGGCAGATACACTGTTAAGGATAACGTGGCTAGGCTGGTGAAGCTCTGCAGGGAAAACCCCGTAAATACGCTTTGAATAGCTTGCAGCCTCCTAAAGCATGTTTCTATGCTTGGGAATTCTGTGAGGAAAAGTTCTACTATGAAGCATCTTAAAAGAGAGGCTCAACTCTGTCAAAGAATTATCCCAGCGGAAAGGTTGGAGGAGTTGAATCACATTCTCGATCCATCATTCATTTGAGACTCCGAGGGGCTCATTCATCCCTGCATCAACCTGGAGTGCCCTTGTTGATAAGGTCCTATTATTGGGCTGAAGTTGTTTCCATAAGAGAGCAAGAAGGATCCGGAAGGTCGACCTTCATTTAGTCCGCAATTTGATGGAAAGGAATCGCATAGTCTTCACGACAGCCTTTCTCACTGTATATTAAAACCTATTTTGCAGTATGTTATCTCGCAGAACCGTGGGAGGGCAAAACCTACCAATTTTGTAAGTATGTGTCTATTGCAAGAATCCTTTTGTGCATTCTTATAGGTTTTCGTGAAAGCCACCCTTTTGCACCGGGCCCGGCCCTTCCTCGTATAATTTCAGCTTCTCAAGAACTAATGTTTTAGAGCGATTTTATATCGGCCTGGCTTACCTATCAAAAAAAAAGTAGTGAAAATTGCACACGTTTTTACAGTAAACTTCCCACTATTCATCCTAACCAACTAAGCTGTCCTGGTTGGTAGCACTTTAAAGGTTTAAAAAAGCATATTATATAAAGACCAACGGGGTCACATTGGCAAAGTCATTATCTCAATGCTCAATAATAAAAGACCATTCATTGTGGAATCACATTAAGGAAGGACAAATCTGGCAGCTCTCAACAAAGCCACCATCTGAATACTAATATCAAGAAAGAATCTAACCAAAACTTCGTTAAACTAATCGCCGCAACATCAAAGGAGCAACTTTCAAATGAAGTCAATAATTTACAAAATATTATTCATACTGAGAGAAGTTCCTAATCAAACAAACTGAAACCCATGTCCTTGTCACTCTCTTCCTTTGGTTCCTCCCGTAGCATTTTGGCAAACAACCACATCAATAAAAACAAGGCAAACCATAATGAAAATATCAGATGCATCACAAAGAAAATCAAAGCACAGCTCCAATTTCTTCCTTAGGGTGAGCACACCCCGCAGTGAGCACTTCGCTCCAATGAAGGCACGCCCACAAAGGCCACCACCACCAAAACCCATCTCATGATTATTAGTGTCAACGCTACATATGTGGAAAAAAAAAGAGAACCCCATCCTCTCAACAACTAGTCTAAGTCCAGCATATCCACCTTATTTAATAGTTTTTCTACTAAGAATGTTGTTTCAACCTTATTTTTATTATTAAAAACTTCTACTACCAAAGAAAAGAAAAGAACCCGGTGACAAGTAATGTCTCTATCTAATCAATCGTGGTAAGTGTGACAAGAGGAAACATTGCACTCCCACTTTTTCAATTCATCTTCCAAAATTCTAGATCAAGGAACATGCATATAATCAGTTAATCACATCTTTCAAACCTCCTTGAGATGGTAGAACCTAGAACTTAGTCAAAGATATCAAACAATGAAAAGCCAAACGATATTATTTCTTTTGCTAAAAAGAGCTGGGAAACCCGCTCTTCTCGATCCATATCCTTTGTCCGTGATCCCTCCCACAATTTGTGTATCAATTCAAAAAGGAAGAAAGACAAGCAAAAAAGGATGGGTAGAAGAATTGAAAAACATAAACAAATGTTCGTATCGCCTACTTCACTAGCTCACCGCTTGGATCCAGACCGATGTTTCAACTTATGAACTCACACAACTAAAAGACACCTCAATTAATTACCAAAACAGAATAAATTCATTAATTAATGCACCATAGTTGTGGAAGGTAAGATAGTATACAAAAAAGCCTCTCTAAAGTCTCAGGAGCACTTAAGTATAGATGCATAATTTCATGTTCATTGGTAATCACCTAATCTGCCTAATAGATTTAGTCAAGATTGAAATTATTAAACCTGACGTTCTGAGCGTGTATGGGGTTTCCAATATTTTGCCCGCCTCTAATATTGTGTGGCACTACACAAATAGTCACATATAAACGCTTCACCCTTTCTATCTAATTTCTATCCTATAGGTTTCATATATCAATTCCGCCTCCGCCTGATCTGGTCAGGGCAGGCCATCAATGATTCCTCTCCTCCTCTACCAGTGGTAGCCTAGAGAGCAAAGCCCTAGACAGATCGTCATACTCTGTATGGTTCATTCGACAATTTGCTGTGAGGCCTTTCACTCTCACGGTAACCTAATGTAGGAGGTTTGGTTTGGGACGAGAATGGATAGGATGTCCGTCTCAAATATCTCACTCTTTGCCATCCCTTAATTAGAGTTGAGAAATCAAAGCCGTGAGAAAAATGAAGTGATAGATCGAGAAGAGCAGAGGATGACCGTATGGTGTGACACCCCACATCCTTCTTGCAAATACCCTTTTCTTTCTTTCTCGCTTCGACTTTTCTTTTATCACGCTTTCATTTCCGCTTTTCCACACCATTGATAGATGCCATCAATTATCGTCGCCCTTTCTGAGTGAAAACGTCTTCAGCTCTCAACAAATACACGCACTGTGTTAAAAACTTAGCTAAAGGTAATTATTTTTTATACCTTCTTTTAAAGAGGAACTATTGATTCCTCTAAAAACAATTATTAATTTTTTTGTTGCTGGTGTCGGCGCATGGCGGCTGCGTGAAATCACTGCCTAAACCTAACCGAAGTTGAACGAGTTAATCAATCAACCGAGTCATAGTTTTGCCGCCACGATCGGTGTCTACGTTGCACGACCAGGTTTCTCGAACTCGCGCCAACTTCAAGGTGGATGCGACCAAATGAGCTGTGCCGGTGGACTCCTACTTCCGTTTTCTGAACCACGAACTGTGAGGTAGTTACAGGGAATACTAAGAACGTGTTAATTACCAAAATTTTGGGTGATGATGCTAAATTTCCTTATATTTGCGAATGCACTTGAATTGTCACTCAGTATTTATCCGATAAAGGACTAATGACTTTACTACGCATTCTAAAAGTAATTCCTCATTAGTTTCATGATTCACATTAATATTTATTATTTTATTTGGTCGGTTTCTCCAGGATTTTAATCACATGACAATAAATAACTTGATAAACAAAGATGGGTTTGGTTGTTTTCTAATAGCTCCATGCAAATTGTATATTAGTCTCTAAATGTGCCATAGAATACAAATCTGAGAACTGCAATTCTTCCAATTCACCGGGAATATTTAACACATTACTTTCCTGCCAATTAGATAGGCTCTTTGTAACTAGAGTCTTCAAGAGGTTAACTTGACAAAAACACTCGCCATTGATCTATCATTACCATTTAAGATATTCAAAATGTTCCAAGGATGTTCATCACCCGACAACAAGTGTGGCATATTTAATGTATGAAATACTTTTCAACTAATGGGAGACTTGGTTTGCAAAATATTTTTTTTTTTTTTGTATTCGCTGAATATGCCCTCAAATCCTAAAGAACCATTAACAGCACAAATTTTCTCCTATTTTCCTCAAAATTGCATCTCTAAAAGAGCACTATTTCCAAGACTGAATAAGAATTTAAGAAAATGCAAAGATGTGCAATCTCATCCCGCTTGATACTTTTTGTTTAGGCCGAACTGTGTCTTTGCTTGATCTTTAAATGTTACCTGAAATGGTTTCATCTCAGATCTCTATGAACATTGGCATCCTGAAATTTAGCACACATCACTTCTATGGTTCTTGTACATGCAAGCACACAGTGGGCAATATTCTGACTTGCTTGATTTTGCTTAGGTTCTTATATATATATATATATATATATATATATATATATATATATATATATATATATATATATATATATATATATATATATATATATATATATATATATATTCTTTCAAAATGTATTGAAATGGCGCTGCTTTGCTTAAGCATTTAAAACTCCGCAAAATCTGTTGTTTTAGGGCTTCGTAGTGTTTCTCGATAGAAGAAGAAGAAGAAGAAGAAGAAGTAGAAGACGAAGAAAAAGAAGAAGAAAAAGAAGTTACCTGGGATCAAGAGACGCTCTAGATTTAACTTGTTTTGAACCTCCAACCACCTATTTCCTGTTTTTCTCAATCTCAAAGAAACCTTAGCTCATCCCAAATTTCCTCGTTTTCAAATATAGAAGAGTAGTTAAGAAAAACACTAAAAAGAGCCAAGAAATTGCAGAAAAATAACACAAATAGGAAACAAGCACATCTCAAGCTAGTATTTCCATGAGCAATGATTATTATATTTCCATTTATATTCTAGAAAAATATATACGAATAATGGTGCCCCATGATAAAGTTCGCGCTCTCAAGTGCCTCTTAAGGCTTTTGGAGGCTTTTGTGCCTTTGTGCGCCTTGCACCTTTCACAACTATGAGTGCATTCCACTGTGAATTTGCATTCTGATTGGTAATTAATCAAAGGAATTTTTATTTTAGTTGTGTGTTGGTTCACTTTCGCCTTTTGAAACATCGTGCTGATCCAACAAAGTGAGCCAGTGAAGCGCACTCATCCGAACATCGTTGGGGCTAAATTCTCGTCCTCGTCTTTGTTTGTCTTTCTTCCCTTTACCATATTATTATCGGGAGAGGGTTCTACCGATAATGGATGGATCAGAAGCGCGTGTTTCCTTGGAAGAAAAAATAATGACTGTTGCTTTCATTGTTTTGATATTCTGATTTGCCTGTTCTACATCTTTCAGGGGTTTGAAAGATGTGTTCTTGATCATATGCCTGTTCCTTGATCTAAATTTTGGAAGATGAATTGAAAAAGTGGGAATTCTGTGTTTACCTCTTAAATACCTTTTTCTGTTTGATTGAATGAGAACCCATTACTTGTCTTTTTTTCGGGTTCTTTTCTTTCTCCTGTAGAAGCTTTAATAATAAAAATAAGGTTAACAACATTCTTAGTAGAAAACTAGTAAATAAGGTGGATATGGGCTGGACTGAATTAGTTGTCAGATAATGGGTTCTTTTCTCTCACATATGTGTAGGCTTCAAATAATAATATCATGGAATAAGCTGGTTCTGTGGTGGTATAGCACACTGCACATACCTTCATTAGAGCAGAGATGCCTACAGGTGCCATTACACCGTAACTTAAGGAGAAGAACGGTAGAGTTGGCTACTGATTTTATTTCAGGACGATACAATATTTCGCCATGATTTCATTTTTGTTTTGTTCTTAATGTGTGGTTTGTTGCCAAATGCTACTGAGGAACCAAAGGAAGTGAGAGTGACATGACATGGTTTTCAATGAGCGATTGTATCAGTATGAATAATATTTTGTAAATTATTGACTTCATTTGAAGCTGCTCATTGATGTTGCCGACACAGTGGATACTAACTTGAGAAATTTTGGTTTAGATTGTTTCTTGATGTTAGTATTCCAAATAGGTGAAACTTGTTGAGAACTGCAGAGAACTTTCCTTTAATGTGATTCCACAATGAATGGCTTCTTACATTATATTTGATAATGACTCTGAATATCCTCACTGCCTTATATAATATGTTTTTAAGCTCTTAAAGTGCTACCACAACCAGACAGCTTAGCTGGGTTGGGATGAAGGCTGGTTTATCAGAAAAACAGGTGCAATTTTCACTACTTTTTTTTTTTTTTTTGATAGGTAAAGTGAGCAAATATAAAAATAAACAAAACATTAGTTAGCCAAGAAGCCCCAAATTATACAGAAGAATCATGAGAGGTGGGCAAAAGCACCTCCCAAGAAACCCCATATGTAATGCACAAAAGAATTCTTACAATATAGCACATACTTACAAAAGAGGTAGGTTTTTTGCCCCTTACAATGGACCCTGCCTAAGAGACTAACATACTCTACAAAGAGGTTTATCCCTGACAGCAGAAGTGTACATCATCAAAGATCATGCTGGTCTTCCATCCAACTCGCCGCACTAAATTGCAGAGCAGCCTTCCAGCATTCTTCTTGCTCTTTCCATGGGAAACAACTTCAGCCCAATAATAGGACCTTAGCCAACAAAAGGCACTCCCAGTTGATGCCTGGGATAGAATGAGCCCCTCCCACAGTCTCCAAACCCAAGGGCAATGAATCTGAATGTGATTGAACTCTTTCTTCTAACTTTTCCACACAACTTGATAATTACGCCACTGAAACCTTTAAGATGCTTCATGGTAAACACATTTCCTCACAAGACTTCCCAAGCATAGAAACATGCTTTAGGAGGCACAATAACCATTCCAGTTATTCAAAGAGCTGTCCTGGCCCCAAACTTTTCCAACCCAGCCAATGCTGGTCCTTATTATTGCCCTTTGTTCTTTGTAGAAAAGTCCGCTTTTTCCTTCCATATCTACTATTACAAAACACAAAGTTCTTATGCTTCATCCATTTCCTGCTTCCTTCCCCCTGACCAAAGAGAGAAATCCCACACATCAACTACCTTGCTCCTTTCAGGACAACTCCAGTTGTGACAGAAATCTCCTTGGATTTTTGGTAGGAACCAACTCACTTTCACAACTGGGAGGACTTTTTCCAAATGGATTCTCTTCTCATCTTCAAATCTATACCCAAGAGAATCCCACATTAGCTCCTTTGCCCTCAGGTGACAAACTAAGTCAGATGTTAGACTTTGGTGAACTCCCTTCCTCAACCTGAGACACAAATGACAATTTTTCCAAATGATCTCTCCTCCCTCCGCAAATCTCCATACCACTTAATAGAGCCCTGTTAAAGGCTTCTAACGCCCAAAACCACCATTCTCCCCACCCAGCACGAAAGATCTACTAATTGAATGAACTTCCTGCCTAAATTCACTCCTCCCCATAGAGGTCCCTTTGAATCTTCTCCAATATGTTCCTTACACTCTTTGGTAAACTGAAAAGGGACATAATGTAAGTCAAGTAGGAAAGAGTGCTCTTTATAAGGGTAATAACCTTCCCTTTCTTTCTAAGATATCCCGTTCCTTCCAAATGGCTAACTTTTTCCTGAATCTTTCTTCTACTCCATCCTTAGCTACCGAGGCTGAGTCATGGTGCATCCCCAAGGGTAAACCCAAATGTGGAGGTTGGAAGGGTTTTGTTTTACCCCCAACCCACAATCCCCATTATCCTCCACATCTCCCACAAGCATGACACAAATTTTTCCAAATTAATATTCAGACTTGAAAAGGCTTCAATCCATAAAAGGATCCAACTCAAACGGGCCATCCGGCCTCCTTGTAGTCCCTTGTAACACCACTGCATCGCTTTCAGAAGAGCAGTGTGTAATCTACACCACTTCATTCACTTATGCTTTGTGTCCTAAACGAGAGGAAACTCAGTAATTGACTTAAAGTTTGTACTTCATCATTTCATTATATCAATAAATATTTAGACTGTTTTGGCATTCATTTAAAAATAGTAATACATCGAGATTAAATCTTTTAGTAGCTGGGCCAAAAGAAAAACCTCATCAATAAAACATCTTGTAGTAGCGCAATAAAAACCCTTTCTATATCTAAATCTTAGTAGCACCAATAAAACACCCCATCTATATCTCCTTATAGCAGCCAATTACAAACCCCATTTATCTCCTCTGTAAAGATGTCATCCATAGTCACCTTTATAGTTGCAACTGTGAAATAGCCCCACCCATAGTCACTCCTTACGCTGCAGCAGGAAATAAACCCCCACCCATAGTCACTGTCTTTATAGGGGAAGGTGAAATAGCCCCACCTATAGCCTCCACAATTATAAGTTATGCTAGGAAATAGCCCTAATCCATAATCATCTGTTATAGTTATACAAGAAACGAATTCGTCTCGTAGTCATCTCTTTTAGTTGCAGCTAGAAAATGACTGCATCCATAGGCCGAACCACCTTTAGTATGGGCCAAAACTAAAATTGCAGCTATAACCTATAGTTATGCCCCCTATAGCAACGCCTTGTTGTGGCCTATTTTCTTTGCATTTATATCATAAGGGCCGTACCTAAATCTTACTTTGGTCGGGACTGCTGATCCGAATGAAAAGCCCATTCTCAGAGCGAAGCTCTTTGAATCAAGACCTTTACACTATCTACAATGTGTACTACAATATTACTTATGGTCATGAGTGTCGTGGTATGTGGAGGCATAACACTAGATTGATAGACCTGCGCTCCTTTCTTTATTTTTGCGATGAGTCCATTCTCCGAGGATGGGATTTTTCTTTGAAATCTTTAAACGAAATATTAAATGTTTTTCGATCCATGAATTATAAACACTTTGTGAATTAATTAGGTGAAATGTTACCCGTGGATGTGAGATGGAGTAATAATATTTTGCTTTATGTTATCCGATGACATTGATGACTCATACCTTTATGCTATTTTTAGGTTGTTGGAGGAAAAGACATGGTTATGCAATGACTTACTAGTCCCTAACACGAATAAATAACTAAATAAGACTTTCTTCAATGATCAACCTGTGTTTTATTTGATCCATTATTTCCGCAAAGATATTGACAAAACTTTGGCAAGAATTTTTATCCTTTGGTCGGATCCAACTCGCTTACCAAGAAGCCGTGGATTAGTTCCCACCATCTTCGCGGCCTGCCATTTTCTTTCGAAAGGATTTCTTAAACTCCATTTCAAGTGACATAAAGATAGAAATCCACTCATAAAATGTGTTTCACTATTCAATGAGTTTGGTGTCAATTTTATCATGGAAGATATATGCATTGCAGAGAATGACCTGGAAGCATTGTAAAGTTTACTTGCTGGGAATGTGTAACAGAAGTGTTTTGCTTCTCTCTATGTTCGATAAATATTTAGTCCTCGCTCCTAGAAAATAGTGTTCTTATTAAAAATCTAATAGTATGTCGCTTCTTATTTGGAAACCTAATGGGTGTTTCTTTTTCTTTCTTCCTCCATGCCCTACCCTCAAGGGTTTTTGTAAAGCAAAATTTGAAAAGATCTTATTAAGAGAGAGAGGTGTGTTAGCAAAATATCCATCATGAAATCGGAAAGCAAGGGAATGTGTTTAAGCTTTTCCCCGAGATTGACTAACATAGGAAGAAGAAGTTTATTAAATCAACTGCCAGCAGAGGTGTTTGGCTTTGGATATATGTTTGTATGTTTGAGGGAATGTGAAAGGGAAAGGGTCTCTTAGGGCCTTGGTATTTATTATTTTTATTTTCTGGCTTTTTTGTGTACTGCTAGTACTTCTACCTATTATGAAGATATCGGTTCCTAAATTTGTGTTTTCTCGACATTTTTTCCCCGATATGAAGTTTTTGTTTTTTAATCATGTTCTTCAAATGCACGGATCGCAGGGTAAGAAGGTGGACGCCAAGGGAAGTGTAAATAAAAGTTTTACCTTTATTTTTCAGGTTAAGTATTGACTTGAAGATGTAATTTATTTCCTTTATTTTCATTGTCTCAGAAATGAACAATCACTGAACTGTTGCTTGCAAATTATCGATCAAATGTGAAATATCTCAGACAGAGAATCAGAAATAAAATGATATTGAATTATTTTTATCAAGAGGTGACAATTCACCAAAGGCTATTGCCATTATTCTTCTCGCAATAATATTTATTTTGTTCAGTTCTCTTGTCTTTATTAATTGATAAGCCATATTTTGAGATTTTTTTCAATATATCTTATTACCTCCTCAAGTGGAGATAACATCCGAATAAACGAAGAGACACCACTACATACGTGATATGCATGAATGTTACATCAATTAAAAAAGAGGTACTTAACAAGTGACAAATAAAGACCACTACTGGACTTACCGCGTCAATCATTAATTCGCGATCGATCTTCATCCTTAAATTCAATCAACAACCGTGATTAAGGATTATGAATCTATGATTGATTCAATCGATTATGATCGATAATGGAATCTAAACATTCCATTCAACATACACACCCGACCTTATTACTGTGCTAAGTTATTACTTAATTATCATTCCCATGTCATACTATCCTAGTTTTTTTTTGCCTGAGTTTAATTAATTTAACCCACATATATGTTGCGTTTTTTTTAATGTATATAAATAAATAAAACCAAATTTTTTTTTTATTTGGATGTAAAAATTTCTTAGTTGAACATAATATGATGAGTTTCATCATATATAAAAATGTTTATCCTAACTAGTTTTGTTGGATGTTTTGAGATGAGATAATTAAAATTGATCTGTGATAATGAAACAAGAGGCCTGAGATCATTTGTTTGTAGAATATTTTTAATTACAACTAATCATTGTAGATATATAAACAGGGAAGTGAGAAGGAAAGTGAGAAAGTGAGATGTCTACTTCAAAGTTCCTATATATATAACAAAATGATTTTGCTTCTTTTTTTTTTTTTAACTTCTTTATTGCTCCATTATTGTCCTAGGGCATCATAAGTCCATTCTCAGAATCTCAATTCCTTAGAGGGAAAAAAAAATATTAGAAAAGTGAGTTCATTGCCTCCAATTATCCATCAGGGGTGGATTTGGTTGTGAAACCCTAGAAAATCCAAATTTTCGGATAAAGGGTAAAACGGTAATTTTGATCAAAACATGGAATTGTAAACCCAGATAATTCTAATTCTTTCCAAAAATAGAAATCTGGGATCACTTTGGCCAAAACTAAATTTTTATAGATTCTCTGATGACAAACTGACTTCACCATTGAATCGCTCCTCGAAATCTAGCTACCACGCCGACTCTCAGCCGAATTCCGAGATGGGGCCGAATTTTTAATGCTGAGGCACTGTACCTGATGTCAGAAACGGCCATGAGATATGTGATGCGATAAAGTCACATACTACATGTACCCACTACACACCAGACGACAGAGAGACCGAATGAATGGCTTGATTAGTTTCACGGTCAAATAGTGAAATAAAATGGACATGGATGGAATTTTTGGAAAAGATTAGTCAATGAGAATAAGACAAAAGAGAAGAATATTTTCCAGGAAATACAAAAAGGGACATTGAGGGCCTGCTGAGGTTTTGTGAGAGCAGTGGCTTCTCTCTACTTCCGTCTGACCGTTATTCGCTTCGGGCCAAGAAGTAAAGCTGTTCTACGCGGCGAGCGCTACAAAAGGGACACCGATTTATGGAGTTTCGAAAAACACCAAGAGGTAGTGGATCTTTCCTACTTCTGTGTTATTCTTTTAGCTACTAGTCATAAATGGTTAGTGATATTCTAAGGCTTGATTTAGCCTTTATTAGTCTCAAAACCTTGAACCGGAAAGCGGAGAAAATCCTTATTGTGTGGCCGTGAATAGTGCCGACCCGAGGGCTCTAATCGCTCACTTGAATAGCTTGTGTGATTTTGGTGTGGCTCGAAAGTAATTCAAACAATTGTTTGGATTTGTTAATTACCTATGTGAGCTAATTTTTGTGTTATTGTTGAGAATCAATAATACATTGTTTGTGAATTAATTATAGTATATACATGTTTTATATATTAGCATGAGTTGTTGGATTGGCACGCATTCCATATATGCAATCAAAGCACCCTAGAATATTAGGTGTGAGTGCATGACACGAAAGAAAACAAACAAGAAAAATGTTTATGAAAGGAATTTCGACGGAAGATTTTCCGGAGAATTGTGTCGGGAGATTGTCCAACAATTCACGTCAGAGGGGCCTATGAATTGTTTCGGAGGGTTATCCAACAGACCGCCGGAGGGTTGTCCACAATTTTATCTAAATCCTCAGTAGTGTTTTGAGAACAAAAAGCTTTTGTTTTAAAACCGTGATTTTACTCACATTCAGCGAAAATGGTGAGGGAGTCGCAGACTCACATGGATTGGGCATGTAGACATTCAAGTAGGATCATGTATTTACTTGAGTGTGATTGTTTGCCATGACATGTGCACTTAGGTGGGGAGTAACCCACGTAGGAAATTATCACTACTGGGCGTTGCTCACCTTGTCGAGGGATCACTATTTTAGGCATGTGGAGTGTACAAGAGGACACTTCACTAGAGGTCGATAGAAGAAAGCCGGGTTGTGGCTTTGGTATTTTCGTTGTATAACATGTATTAGAAATTGTAAATTTTGATATATGTTTTGGTAAAGAGTATTGTAATAACTCTTGAATTATGGTATATAGTTGGTGTATTCTTGATGAGTATTGATGTATGGGCCCAAGTGACCGTTTTTACTCATTTACATGTCTCATGATATTGATATCGGGGACAGTTTCATGTGATTGAGATTGTGTTGTATTTCGGGGTGTAGCCCCCGTACAAAGGAAACTCGCCTCGACAGAGCGGTGCCTGTGTTACCCGACATTCACGAGTATTCCGCGGGTTGACAGGTTGTCAACGGACCCTCGGGTTTTGGGGCGTCACAGCTTGGTATCAGAGTCTAGGTTTATAAATATCTAGAGCTTAATGTCAATAAGTTAGGTATACGATTACCTAGGATTTGATGGGCACGGGTTAGATCATACATTCCTTGTGCACTTTGATGATTGATGTATGATTGAATTGTGTGTGGTATGTTGTGTGATTGTGTGCTTAGTGAATAGCACATAGGAAAAAGGGTTAAAAAAATTAACTCATAAAGTACAGGTTGTATGAATGCGATGGTCTAGGCGCTCTTGCGTTTATGGAAGTAACAAGGAGCTCTTGGAGATGAAAAAAAAAATTGGTGTGTTGAGGAGGAATTTTTTTGGGTTTCCCGATGCGTAAAAAGGAAAAAAAATATTTAAAATAAATATTTTGGTTTTCTTGGAAAATGAAGAGTACGTTTTTGGTGGTATTCCAATAGCTGGAATGAGAAAAAAAAAATTGTGCTGGGAAGCTGGGCTACTACCCATCTTTCAACTTTGGGTCACAATACAATGATTTGTCGTGACCGGGCATGGTGGGGCGTGCGACGGGGTGCGGCGACACGGCCGAGATAGATCACGATCTGGCCGTGTGGCCTGGGCGTCTGGGTTCTGGCGCAAGAGGCGGCGGCCAGGTGAATGTCGCATTACGGCGCGACCTGGCCGGAGGGAAGCGCAGATATAGTGCGGGGCGCCACGATATGGCGCGAGTTTGCGATGTCAGCGGCGGCCGCGTGGCGTAGCAGCGTCACGGCCGGCGTGCGTGCGATCCGACCGCCTATGCGCGACTGCGGCGGGCGAGCCCTCTGACACGACCCGCGACCCGCGACCGCGACACGGTAGGAGGCCGCGGCCGCGGTATGAAAGCCGATGCGTGCCCGACACGGCCGACTTTGAAGCGCGATTACCGCGGCGCGGTGTCGCGGGCGGCTGGGGCATGGGTGTGCACAACGTACGCGACCCGATTTTGACGCGTGCGGCCCGATACGAGTCGAATTTCATGGGCTCTTGTTCATGAGCAATGTTCATGAGGTTTTAAAAAAAAATAATAATAATAAAATAAAATAAAATAATTTTTTTTAAAATGAAATAAAATAAAATAATTTTTTTTTTGTTGCATATGATTTAATATATGGAATTATCGTCTTGCATTACCTATGAATGCATGGACCTTGTGTATGAAATATTTTTCTGTATATGAATAGTGTCTTAGGGTTGTGTTTAAGCTTTATAGATACTGCATTAGAATTTAACTTGCCATTTGACATGTGTAGATGGCTAGTCGAGAGGCGAAAGGATGTGAAATTGTCCACGGAGTGCTAGCCAAGCACCACCGGTGTTTGACCAGCAGGCCTTTGTTGAGGCTATAGGTATTGCGGCTCTGTATTGCCTCAGGGCTAGTGCGTAGGTAGTAAGGAGGTCGGTAACCTCCCGAGGGTTAGGGGCACATCATCCTCGGCATTCACGGGGAGGAGATCCGTGGTGGTAGGCCGTTGGTTGTGCGAGGATGAAATGTATTTGAGGCTATGAAGATTGCCTCGATACGACCCGAGAACCAGGCCGCACATTCAGTAGAGGGTGAAGGCAAGTATCTTGGGCGGGAAAAGAACCTCTAGAATCTAGAGGCAATGACATGGTGGATTCCATGATCTTTTCGTAGAGCGAGTATTTTCCGAATCACGCTCGTCAGAAAACTAAGTTCGGCGAAGCGGGGGCGATGACGTGATGGAGTATGGCTAGATTCGCGGCTAGCCGTTTTGATGACTACGTGGCCCGCGGACATGGCGAATCGGAGATTCGAAATGGAAATTTGAAGTTGTCCGATGAGCGGGATGGAGGACTTCGCTACCCGGACATGGACTTTATGGTTGGGGCCCCTTTCACGACCGTAGAGAAGATCGAGATGCTCGAGCACTCGGGATGCAGGTGTTAGTGGGAAGAGGAAGAAGAGTCAGTCTTCTTCAAGTTTGGGGAAGAAGCAGAGGGCTTGGTTCCGCGTGGAGTTCTAGGGCCCGCGACCCGTCGGGCTAAAGGACATATCGGGGTTGTCGATTCATTTGGGTGAGTGGTGTGCTACCATTGCCAACAACGGGACATATGAGGAGGTGCCCAGACAGGATCGGGGTTTCGGGGCCGGCGCGGTCCCGATCGGCGGTGGGACCCGGGAGAGGATATAGTATATTCCTCCGCGGCTTCGGTCTGAACGGATAGGCGGAGTTTCGGTCTCGAGGAGGCGCACGGGCACCTCCCATTACATAGGCAGGCCAGAGAGGCTAGGTTATGGGCCGAGGGCGAAGAGACGAGGCCCCGCAGTGGGAGCGTCGGGAGTTCGGGGGCATGTCTCGTCGTTATACCACCCGGTGAGTCGAGCGGTCGGCTAGTTATATAGAGCCACATTTTGCTATCTACTTTATGGCGAGTGTTATTTGATTCTAGTGCTTAAGCATTCATTGCTCCTTTACATGCGGTTGTGATAGAGTTGGGCTTAGAGGTTGAGGCCTTGGAGGAGCCCTTGTATGTGAGTTCTCCCCTAGGGATTAGGGCTAGGATAGGGATGATATGTCATGGTTGCTAGTTAGAGATCTAGGGGATTCTTCTCACAGTGGACCTGAGGATCATGGACATGTTAGAGTTCGACGTCATCCTTAGGATGGATTGGCTGACAGCTTACAGGGTCGTCATCGATTGTGAGCGTAGGAGGTTACGCCAGCGCGGGATGGTACTCGTGTTGTATTTCGGGGGACGAAGCATGATATTTTGCCTTTAGATGAATTATGCAGTCGGATGTCGTAGGCGGTTGAGCGGGTTGGCTAGCAAGCCTTACCTAGGAACTGAGTGATACTGAATTCCGTCTCCCTCGGTAGTCTGCGGTATGAGGATGTTTTTTCGAATGAGCTACTAGGATTGCCTCACGCGGTGTTGTAGACGCCGGTGTCGGTTACACCACGGTACTTGCGCCCGTAGGATGGCACCCGGTTGAGTTGCGGAACTGAGTCTGGCTACGGGGAGTTCTTGGACAAGGGTTCATTAGACCCGAGCACTTCACCATAGGGCACTTGGTCTTATTTGCGAGAAGAAGAGACCGAAGACCCTTCATTGTACGTGATTGAGATGGTGAACAGGGGGTTACGGTCGAGAATCGAGTACACCCCGTGCCAGGCGATTGATTTGTTTGTCGATTGAGAGAGGCCTTTAGTCACTCCAAGATAGACGCCATGCTGGTTACCATCAACTAAGGGTTGGGAAGACATAGATATCCGCAGGCGGCGTTCGGGCGTTGTTATGGGCACTTTTGAGTTCTGGTGATACCCTTTGGATTGACGAATGTGCGAGATCTGCATTCATGGACCTCATGCATAAATTATTCAACCCTATCTAGATCCGAGTTTATCATTAGTCTTTGTGGATGACATTTTGATCTACTCCCGGTCAGTGGGAACATAGGTATCACTTGAGGATCTCGTTTCTGGTTGCTAGAGACCATCGGTATGCGCTAAGTTCGATGGTGTGATTTTGGCTTACTGAGGTGAGATTTTTGAGACACGTGGTGTCAACATCAGGCGTGTCAATGGACCTAAAGAAGGTCGAGGCCGTGATGAGTTGGGAGAGGCCAAATTCAGTCTTCGAGATACATTGTTTCTTAGGATTAGCTGGGTAGTACAGGAGATTCATCAAGGATTTCTCCCGATTAGCGACACCTATGACGAGATTGACTTGGAAGGAGGTCAAGTTTGATTGGGATGACCGATGCGAGGAGGCATTCCAGGAATTGAAGAGGAGGCTTACTTCAGCTCCTATCTTGATAGTCCCGGACAAGGGACAAGGGTACACAGTGTATTGTGATGCCTCGAGGGCCGGTCTCGGATGTGTTTTGATGCAGTCCGGGAGGGTAGTAGCTTATGGTTCCCATCAGTTAAAGAATCATGAGCAGAATTACCCCACACACGACATGGAGTTGGCGGCCATAGTCTTTGCCTTGAAGATTTGGCGCCACTATTTATATGGCGAACAGTTCAAGGTGTACTCAGACCATAAAAGTCTGAAGTATATTTTCATGCAGCGGGACCTTAATATGAGGCAACGCAAATGGATGGAGTTCCTAGAGGATTATGACTTCACTTTGCATTACCATCTGTAGTAAGGCAAATGTGGTGCCCGATCTCTTTCATTCGAAATCACGAGGAGTATTGGCTAGTATAGCTTCGAGAGTGGCGGATCTTCGGGCGTGGGATTGGTTGGGCTTTCTGATGCCGTGACGGTTTCAGTGCGGTCGAAAGGAGTTTAGTGTTTACCTTGTCTACGTTGAGTAAGTGATCGAGTCTAGTGGCGGGGCCTTGAATGAGTGTCCATCAAGGTTAAGTTACATTCGGGTGCAGTGATGGTTTGGACCTCCGCGGCGGATGGTAGTCTTCGGTATAGAGGAAGAGTAGTAGTTCCCAGTTGATCGATTTGAGAGAGGAGATTCTCAGGGAGTTTTACTGCTCTCGATTTGTCGATGCGTCAGGTGGCACGAAGATATGCCAGGATCGCCGTCGCCGTCTCGTGCGAGGATGAAGAACACGTAGGGGACTTTGTTCGATGATGTATCACGTGTCGACGGGTTAAGGCCGGCACGAAGCGGGCTGCCGACCATTGGTAGTTGGTGGAAGTGGAGCCGCGTCGTTCTGATTTCTCGGCCAACGCCCACCCGAACCGCAGCATGGACATGATGCGATATGGGTAATAGTGGACCGGCTCCCGAAGTTAGCACATTTTTAGCCGTGTGGATGACCTTCATTGGAGAGATTACCAGTTTGTACATTCGAGAAGATAGTAAAGGCTACATGGGTACGGTATGCATAGTGTCGGATAGGGCAGGGTTTCACGTTGCACTTTTGGAAGAGTTTCCAGGCTGGCTCACGGTTGACCATGAATGCGGCTCCACGGACAAATGGTCGGTCGAGAGGGACCATCACGGTGTTAGAGGACATCTTTGCGAGCATCGTCTGTATCATAAGGTATTAGGCAGGAGAAGAGCATTTCCCTTAAGTGGTCTTCTGACAGGTTATCGGTAGGTATCTGGTCTTCATATGAGGCATTATATGGGAGGCCATGCGGGTCACCCAGATTATGTTGGACCGAGGTGGGAAGGCTCCATCAGCGGTCACGATCTGATTAAGAAACACCGTAGGAAGGTGAGCTTGATACGACAACGTCTTCTCACGGCTCAGAGCCGGGAGAAGAGTTATGCTGATGTACGACGTCAACCCTTAGATTTCAAGGTTGGAGATCACGTCTTCTTGAATGTGATGCATAAGAGAGGAGTGGTCATGTTCGGCAAGCGCGGGAAGCTATGTGCGGTTTATTGGGCCCTTGCGAAGATGCACCGAGAGGGTAGGCACTATAGCGTGCGGTGACTACCATCGGCAGCGGGGTATTTCACGTCTCCATGCTCGGTTACACTCGGATCCAACTCATGTAGTGGATTGGGAGATTGAGGTCCGACACGGATGGGACCTTCGAGGAGGGACCAGTGTGCATTATGGATATCGGGATCCGGGTTTAGCAGCGCAAGACCGTGAGGCTAGTGAGTGCTATGGCGGCATCGGTGGAGTGGAGGAGTCAGCGTGGGAGCGTGAGTACGATGCGGGCCACCTATCCCTTCTTGTTTAGGGATGAAGGTACATGGTTTGAATCGTTTAATATTTAAATGGCTTAGTTTACGTCACGTATTATAGTGCGCGTTGCCTATGCATGTTATTAAATGCGATTGTACAAAATTTAAGACGAAATTTCTTTTAGGAAGGGAAGAAGCGTAAGACCGAGAAAATTCCCGATTTTTACGAAAAGGGAAAATGGTCATTTCGGTAAAAATACGAAATTTTTCTAGATCTCGGATGACGAAACGGACTTCATCGTTCGAATCATCTCGCGAAATCTAGCTACCACGTCAAATTTTGTGGTCAGGGCGGTCGAGATTTCACGTTTTCGAGCACCGGTATTGAATTAGTAAAGCGGTGAGAACGTAATGACGTGACAAAAGTCACCTACTACATGTACCCATGTAACACATGTTGCATGAGTAGAGAAATGATGAAATGGATGGCCTAGATTGTGCCAAGTGTCAAAAATCAAGAAAAATTGACAAGATGGGAATTATGAGAAATGTTAATGAGAATGAGGACAAAAGGCAATAGTGTCATCTTCTCCAAAATTAAAAGACCAAAATGTGAAGGAGATGCAGTGGGTTCTGATTTTGAGTTTTAGAGAGAGAGGGTGTGCCTTCTCTCTAGATTTTCGGCCATTTAGACCATCGGTTCTCGACGAACAGAAACTCATCGATCTGTTGGCGAGGGAGCTACGTGTGGACACCGATTTACGATTGGAGTTCACAACTCCAAGGGTGGGGATCTTTTCCTACTTGTGGTATTCTTTATGGTAAAACGTGTTTATGGTTGGGGATGATACGAGCTTGATTTAGCGTAAATTCGGTCTCAAAACCTTTGAGCCGTTAGAAAATCCCAAATTTGGTGACCGTGAAACGAGTAACCCAAGGTTTCTTTGTTCATGAATAATGGCGTGATTTTTTCTTGGTGTAAAAATGTGTGTTTTATGAGAGTGATTCGAAATGAATTGCTTGTGTTTGCTAATTAGCCCATGTGAGCTAATTTTGGTGTTATTGATGTGAAAGATTGAATAACATGATTGTAGTGAGTAAATTATGTTAATATATATGCATGTGGTGTATTAGCATAAATTATTTGGAATTGACATAATGCATTCCATATGCCTTTGAGGCGACCTAGAATGAATGGGTGTGATTGCATAACATGAGGTAAACAAAAATGAAAATGTTTGTGAAGAGGAATTTGACGGAAGACCGGAGAATTGTGTTGGGAGATTGTCCAACAATTCCGTCGGAGGCCCATGAATTGTTTGGTTGTCCAATATTTTTGAAACCGATGGTGTGTTTTTCAGAACAAATAGATTTTGTTTGAAAACTAATTATTTACTCGCATTCGGCTTAGGCATATGTGAAGGAGTCGGTGAGGACTCGAGACATGAGTTTGGGCATGTAGACATTCATGAAATTGCTTGAATGTGATTGTTTGCCCTTATTTATGTGCATAGGTGGGAAGTAAACCATGTAAATTATCACTCTTGGGCTTTCCTCACCATGTCGGGATCACTATTTGGTGCAGGGGAGTATTACGGGCGGTGCTCACTAGAGGCCGTGTTTAGAAGAAAGCCGGGTTGTGGCTTTGGGTATTCGATTTTATATAACATGTATTAGAATTGTAAATTTTAATATATGTTGAATTAAAAGTAATTTATTAACTTTTGAACTATTGTATATAGTTGATGTATTTTGTGGTATTGTCGGGGGCCCAGTGGCCATTATTTACTCGCATGTGAACCTTCGTGGTCGTTGTGGCTTGTTTGGGACGGGTTACGTATTTGGGTGAGCTCCCATTACAAAGGAGACTCGCCGATTTTCGTGGTGGTGTTGGGTTACGAGACATCCATGGTATTCCGGCAGTTAACGGGTTGTCCACGGACCCCACAGTTTTAGGGCGTTACTGTGTGAGGCAAAATGGATTGAACATTTAAAAAAAATAATGAATAACAACTTTACAAATTATATATTTTGTAAAATAAAATTTTCTTTAAAATACTTATAGTTTATTTTTATGTCATTAAAAGATTATATATAATAAATTATTTTAGTTATATATATATATATATATATATATATATATATATATATATATATATATATATATATATATATATATATATATATATATATATATAATTATTATTTTAAATTATTTTCGTACTAATATTATTTTATTTTATTAAAAGCAATTATTTAATAACTATTCTTTTTTCTATAAAAACTAGTTAATATTTTTAATAATTAGAAAATGCTATAGAGTTATTAAAAATAAAAAAATAAAAAACATTCTAAAATAGGCCAAGCCAGTCGGCTTGGCCCAAGAGGGCCACGAACCTATTCGGGCTGGACCAATAAGCCATAGTTCTATTTGAGCCACAATTTTCTTAGCTTGACCCTTAAAATATGTGGGCCAAAGTGAGCAGACCCACCAGATCAAGCCCATATTTCCACCTCTAATCCACTCTATGTTGTTTTGCACACAAACACGGTCCCATTCCTTGTAGTTATGTAGCTATATGTGGGAAATGGGTCGGTTCGACCCAAATGGGTCAAGCCCGTGGGAATTAGGTAGACTGCAAATGGTCGAGACCAATTCGACCCATATTTATTGGGCCCCTTTTTAGCTAGCCCGACCCGGCCATTTTATGCGGTCGTAATTTAAAATAGGTTGACATTAAAATGTTAAAAATAATTATAAATAACAATTTCATAAATTTTATGATATGTAAAATAAAGTTTCTTTGAAATATAGTTTATTCTTATATACTTAAAAGATTATACAAAATAAATTATTATAGTTATATTTATATATTTTATTTTATTTTTAAATTAGGCCATACTAATGTTATTTTATTTTATTAAAATAATTATTTAATAAATGTTCTTTTTTCTATAACCAACTATGTTATATTTTTTCATAATAGAAAAACTAATATTGTTAATAATTAAAAGATAATATGTAGTTAATAAAAAATTTAAAATAAAAAATGCGTAGAGATCTTAACTTAGAGCCCAACCACAATAACACCCAGTTATGTTTGGGCATTTATTTTCTCAGCTCGGCCCTCAAACAATATGGGCCAAAGTGGACTGGCCTATCGGGCCGAGCCCATTATTGCACCTCTATCTAGAGCTGACAATATGGGTTGGTCAGATGGTACGACCGCTTAAACAAATTTTTGGAGGGTTGAGTTGTAAAATTTAAGGTCCGAATAAAACTAGACCAATTTGGCCCGACCTTGTGACGCCCCAAAACCCGGGGTTTGTTGACAATCCGTCAACCCGCGGAATATTAGTGAATGTCGGGTAACCTGACACTACTGGCGTCGGGCGAGTCTCACTTTGTACGAGGAATTTGCCCGAACAAATACGTCGACCGATCAACAATGACCACACGAGTTACATGCGAGTAAAATAATGGCCCTTGAATTTGCATCAATACTCACAAAAACATATCTCAACTATATACAATAGTTCAAAGTTAATAAATTACTCTTTATTCAACATATTAAAATGTAAAATTTCTAATACATGTTGTCCTGAAGTTTCTACCAAAGCCATGACTTAGACTTTCTTTTAAGCGGCCTCTGGTGGCGCCGTCCTCATGCCTCCCTTGGCGCGCGGAAATGGTGATCCCTCGATAGGGTGAGCAAAGCCCAGTAGAGATAATTTCCTACATGGGTTACTCCCCACCTAAGTGCACATGCATGGCAAACAATCACATTCAAGCAATTTCATGAACCTACTCGAATGTCTACATGACCAACCCATGTCTCGAGTCCTCACCGACTCCCTCACATATGCCTAAGCCGAATGCGAGTAAAATCACAGTTTTCAAAACAAAACTTGTTGTTCTCGAAAACACACTACCGAATTTCGGTAAAAGTATTAGACTACCCTCCGAGGCGAATGTGTTGGAGAACCTTCCTAAACAATTCATGGGCTCCTCCGACGTGTAATTGTTGGACCATCTCAACCTGATTCTCAGAAAAAATCATCAATTGAAGTCCTTGCAACCATGTTCGTTTTTCTTTCAATTTCATGTCATGCACACACACCTAATATTTAAGTTTTGCCCGATTGCATATGGAATGCATGATGCCAATTCAATACATTCATGCTAATATATTCATGCATATATATTAACATAATTAAATCACACAAAACATGTTATACAAATTCACAATCAATTACACCAAATTAGCTCACATGGGCTAATTAATAAACACAAGCAATTCATTTTGAATCACTTTCAGCGTCGCTAAAAATTATGTAAAAATATTCGCATCACTATTCACGTGAACAGTGAAACCCTTGGGTTAATGTTCATGGTCTCACAAATAGGAATTTTCTCCGGCTCGGTTCAAAGCTTTTGAGACCGAGGTTCTGACTAAAACAAGCCTCGAGCATTCCTAACCACTTACATGGCTCTTAGCCAGATGCTTATAGTAGGAAAAGATCCCACCTCTTGGGTTGTCGAATTCCACCCAGGTGTTGTATGCGTAGTCTGCGCGTGAACAACTTTCCTTCTTGCTCCGTCGAAAACCAACAGTCCGATCGGCCGGAATCCTAGAGAGAAGGTGCTCTCTCTCTCTCTAAAAACCAGAAAATCTAGCCACTGCATGAACAGTCCTCTCCTACACGTTTTTTGGTCTCTTTTGAAGAAGATGAACACTGTTCGTCTTTTGTCTTTCCTAAATTAACAATTTTATAAATTCCCGATGTGTCCTTCTTACAGATTTTGACACTTGGCACTATTCGACAGATCCGTTTCCATGCTCTACTCTACTCATGCGACATGTGTCGCGTAGTCTACGTGTCTTAGTGACTTTTGTCGCGTCGCGTGTCGTTTTATGGCACCCAACATCCGGTGTCTCGAAAAACGAGCAAATTCTGACTATCTTGAAATTCGACGAAATTTGACATGGTAGCTAGATTTCGCCAGACGATTCCAGCAGTTCATCGGTTCGTCATCCGAATCAAAAAATTCAGATTTTTAGAAATAACGATTTTGCCCTTTGAAAATTAGATTTTCTCAGTTACATTCTTCCCTCCCTCAAAAAGAATTTTGTCCGAAATTCCCGCGCACATGCGCATCCAACCACGTGCATATGTAACCTCACTTATTTCTAAGACCAGTCGGGTATGACAAACTTGACTAAGGTCTCAGTGCGACAACTCGAGAGCATCCCAGCTCATCCATGTCAAGAATGACATCAACACCCGATATGTCTCTACCACCTTAAGGTCCACCATGAGGCAAAATCACTAGTCCTAACTTCGCAATCTCGACACATTTGACCCGACTCTCGCTACATCTAGGGAAGAATTCTCTCATATTATGGCTTTTCTAAAGGCCTCAACATCTATGCCCAAACCTATCACACTTGGTGTAACAATGAATGAACACGATGCATCCAATTCAAACGCTACTCTAGGTAATAAGTGCAAGAAGTAAGCATTACCGCATATCCGGCTACCTGTATGCTCGGCGGTACCTTGAGACCTACACCTCCCCAAAACGATCTCGCCGTATGCCCAGGCTGGCGACAATGGTAACACGTCATCTACCTAGCCTGACTCGAACTCTCGGCCTGTAAATCCTGTCCTCGACCCCGACCTACGCTCTGGCTCTGGCCTATGTGGCCCGTTTATGAAGTACTAGGTGCTTGTGCGACACTCTGGGACTGACACTGGTCCCTCGACCCACATCTTAGGGTATGGGCTCTTGTATCTGCTCTGTCCCTCGGTGGCGGAATTTGCACCGTCCCAAACCTCGGGATCCACGGCTCACGAGGGCAATCCACTCCTCATATGTCGGTGTGACGGTGGAAACATAACATCGTGCTGCAGTCACGGAAACCAGCTTGTCCTTTGGCGGAGATAGCAGGGGCTTTGGAGTCTGCGAACCAGAAGCCTTCTACTTCTTTCCTAAACTAGAAGAAGGTTGATCTCCCTTCCTCTTAGTACTAGCACCCATATCTTGGATGCCTCGTATGTCATCCACTCCTCCCTCTCTTCCTAATGGAGGGATATTGTAAATCTTGGAGGTCGTTTGACTTTACTTAGCAGTTGTGTGCACATGCTTGTGCGATAGCGGCGGCTGCGATCCACATGGCTTCGTGAGCCTGCGGTCAAAAGCTTCGATGGTGCACGACCAATATCCGTGGATACCCTCGTCTTCGCCCTCAACTAGCCATCTACACATGTCAAATGGCAGATTAAATTCAATAATCTTGTTATCTCTAAGGCTTAAACACGACCACAGAGACACCCCATTCGCCTCTTAGAAAATATTTTATATACTATGTCGCTGCATTCATATGTCTGAACAATTTATTCAATATCTCTAATCATATTCAACATCAAAAATTTTATTTTTGAAAATTTTATTTTAAAAGATTTTATTTCATTTAATTTAATTTAATTTTATTTTATTTTAAAAAATTTTTGTGAACAGTGCTCATGAAGGCAGTGTCAAAGCGGTGACTCGAAGCAGTGCGCGAGTCCAAAGCGGGTTGGGTGCACGGGTGCACGCCCAGCAGACCATGGTGCGGCGCTGGCATCCCGGCCGTGCGCTGCGCCGTGTCGTGGCGCGTGATGGCGGCGTGTCGTGTTGACACGGCGGAGTGTCGCGGAACTGGCACGGTAGGTGTTGCGGAGGCTGCAGGCGTAGTGTCGCCGGTTGTGTCATGACACGCGGCTCAAGGCCATGGGCCTTGGCGGGTGTCGCGCGGTGCTTCTACGGCGTGTCGCGAGCCAAGCGTCGTGTCGTGGCCTGCCGTGGCCGTGTCGCGGCTATGTGCGGCCGTATTATCTGGCGCCACAACCACGATACAAAGTTTGTATCGTGACCGCCCAGACGGCCCGACCTTCCGGCCTCTATGTCGCGATACAGCTGTTGTATTGTGTCCCGGTCTTATGCTAAATGGGCGGTAACCCGGCGACCTTTCTTGGTTTTTTTTTTTTTTTTTTTCACACGTTTTTTTTTCTTTTTTCCAGCTACTAGAAAACCATCCAAAAAATAAAATAAATAAAATAAAGCATCTATATATATATATATATATATATATATATACTATATATATATATATATATATATATTTTCACTTTCCGAATAACTTAAAATAAATTTATTTTATACATTTTTTTTCATTTAATTCTGGACCATTTTGTCCAAAATTTCTCGAACACCTAAGGTTACATTTTCTCGACCCTAGTGTTCAACATTTTGTTTTTTTCTTATGTGCTATTTACCTAAGCACACGATTCACACAACATTCACAACAATCACACAATCACATAAAACACAGTGCATGTAGTGTTCTAATCCTATCCCGTGATTTCCTATGTAATCACATACCTAAACTCTAACATCGAGCCACCAAGTGGTGATGTTCTTACACCTTTCGACCATGGCCTAAGCCCAAGTCCCTCAAGCCCTAGGTATTCGTATACCTATGTTCTACACTCTAAGACCATGACCTAAGCCCAAGTCCCCCAAGCCCTAGGTATTCGTATATCTAATAATACGATACCAAATTTTGTGAAGGCGTATCGAACTAAACACTAACTACACCGCGAGCTCCCAGATGTCTCGTTTACCTTAGCTCTGATACCAAGCTATGATGTTCTTTGTGCGGGGAGCTCTACCGAAGGTACAAATCTGTCCCAATAATCAACAATGACCACACAGGGTCTACATATGAATAAAAATGAGTAAAAATGACCACTTAGCCCCTGCATTAATACTCACAACAAACATATCCCAACGAAATATACTACGTGGTTGAGAGTTTTTACATTTTATTAATTCAACATATATTAAAATTTACCATTATAATACATGTTATACAAAATCAAAGCCACAAGTCGGTTTTCTTCTCAAACGGCCTCTAATGAGTTCCGCCTTCCCGATAGCTCCCTATACTTGAAATAGTGATCCCTCGACAAGGTGAACAAAGCCCAGTAGAGATAATTTCCTACATGGGTTACTCCCCACCTAAGTGCACATGCATGGCAAACAATCACATTCAAGCAATTTCATGAACCTACTCGAATGTCTACATGACCAACCCATGTCTCGAGTCCTCACCCGACTCCCTCACATATGCCTAAGCCGAATGCGAGTAAAATCACAGTTTTCAAAACAAAAGCTATTTGTTCTTGAAAACACACTACCGAAATTCGATAAAAATATTGGACTACCCTCCGAGTCGAATTGGTTGGAGAACTTCCCGAAACAGTCATGGTCCTCATCCGAAGTGATATGTTGGACCGTCTCCCAACCCAATTCTCCGGAAAATCTTCCATCGAAATTCCTTTCACAAACATTTTCATTTTTGTTTCATTTCATGTCATGTACTCACACTTAATATTCTAGGCTGCCCCAGTGCATATGGAATGCATGATGCTAATTCCAATACATTCATGCTAATATATTCACATGCATATATATTAACATAATCCGTCACATAAAACATGTTATGCAAATTCCTGTCAATACACCAAAATTAGCTCACATGGGCTAATTAACAAACACAAGCAATTCATTTTGAATCACTCAAAATCATAAAAATTCACATAAAAATATTCACGTCACTATTCATGTGAACAGTGAAACCCTCGGGTTAGTGTTCACGGCCACACAAATAGGAATTTTCTCCACTCGGTTCAAAGCTTTTGAGACCGAGTTTACGGCTAAACAAATACGGAGAACATTCCTAACCACTTTATGGCTCTTGGCCAAAGATTAGCATAAGTAGGAAAAGATCCTACCTCTTGGAGTTTCGAAACTCCCGCGAGTGAGTGCCTGGCGTAGTCTGCTTAGCGTGAAGCCATTTTTCTTCTCGCTCCGTCAAAAACCGACGATCCGATCGGCCGGAATCCTAGGGAGAAGGTGCTCTCTCTCTCTCTCTAAAAACCAGAAAATCCAGCCACTGCATGAACAATCCTCTCCTACACGTTTTTTGGTCTCTTTTGAAGAAGATGAACATTGTTCATCTTTTGTCTTTTCCTCATTAACAATTTTATAAATTCCCAATGTGTCCCTTCTTCTAGATTTTTGACACTTGGCACTATTTAGGCCGTCCATTTTCATCCTCTCTCTACTCATGCAACATGTGTCCTGCGAGTACATGTAGTAGGTGACTTTGTCACATCACATGTAGTTTCTGACACGGAACGCAGGTGCCTCGGCGATCGTGTTTCGTAATTTGGTGGTTGAAGTCGGCGTGGTAGCTAGATTTCGCGAAAAGATTCCAACGGTGAAATCCGTTTCGTCATCCGAGATTTAGAAAAATTTGATTTTTACCCGGAAATGGCGATTTTGCCGACCACCGAGAAAATTAAATTTTCGGGTCTTCTGAACTTTGTTTTGACTCATGGCCTATGTGGGTTTGACGGGTGCCGATTGGCCTGAAAATTTTATTTAAATTTTTTTAAGCAACTAGCTTAGTAATTGAGATTTTCAAGGAGTGATCTATAAAATTTGATATTTTTGCTATCTCTTTTATAGCATAGGGGTTTTAAAAATAATGATTACTATAATATATGATTAAAGTATTAAACTTTGTTGTTTTAACTATTTTATTTTCAATTTCTAAATGTATATTTTTAATATAATTTATATGATAATTTAATATTTGAAAAATATTGTATGAAAATTTACTAAATGTATTTGAATTAAATAAATTATAGTTTTAATATTGAATGTATTTTTATTTATCTCATTCATCCTATTTTAAATATTTACATTTTCATTTTTTATTTATCCTTTAAATTTAATTCAATCATATATGTTTTTTTTTATAAAAATGAAGTTGTACTAGTCTATAAATTAAATTAAATTTAATAACTAAATTACCAGTACATTTTAAATAATTTTATTACTTAAACTAGTGTTAATAACTAAATAATGTTATTTTAAAAATAATTAACAAAAATTATACACTATTTATGTTCCTAATATGATTATATCTTTTAGTAAGATGAATTTTCAAACAAATAAGATATTTCGTTATTATATGTATTTTTGGAAAAAAAATATTTTCTTATTCCAAGTATAAGTGAAAATTAATTAATAGATAATGATAACTCAACCACCATTGAGGATGTACAACTTTGTAATGTGGAATCATTTCTAATGTGGAATCATATGTTATTTTTGGATATAATGAGGATGATGATGAAGATTAGAGACATATGATATTTCATTTGATACTTTGGAGTTGTTTATTTTCAAATATGTTATTAAGTTGTTACTTTATTGTTTTTGTACTATTTAACTAGTTGGTTTGGTACTTTGGTTATAACAGTGTTCTAGCATTATTTATTTATTTAAGTTTACTTACTATTATCACATTGTTTAGACTCAATATGTGACGCCCTAAAATCCAGTTAATGGATTGTGCGGTATCGACCAGGAGAAAACTTGTGGATGTCGGGTAACCTTGCGATACCTTCATGTGCCCCATTCTGAGACCTTAATTTAACAAAAATGTACGAAGTCCTTTGTACGAGGAGGCTCTATACGAAAAACCTAGCGAACACAGCAGATAATAGCATGGCCCATCCGGGGCCAAATATCATATCATGACCTCTCCAAGTCCACCAATGAGTAAAAATGACCACATAGGGTCCATTTATCCATACTCAAACATAATGCACAAGGCTATAATGTCATAGTCCTTAAGAGTTTAATTACAATGCTTTTTACACAAAAACATATATAAAAAAAAAGTTTATTCTAACATATTTTGCAAAAGTAAGAATCAAATCCACAACTCGGCTTTCTTCACAATGGCGAAGCCTCAGTGGCGTCGTCTCTGTACTGAAAGGGGTCACGACGAGACGGAGGCAATGCCAGTGGGAGTAAACTTCGTGCGAGAGGGTACTCATGACTAAGTGCGTCTGATAGTCATGTCACTAAAAAACACATTTCAATCAAGATTATGCAACCTAGAATGGAATTCTACATGCCATGAATGAGATGCGACTCACCATGTCCCATGTATCGAGTCCTCACCGACTCCATCAAACTCGAGTCCCAATCAACTCCTATCACACAATGTCGAAACCCATGCATGATAAAATCCATCATTCTTGGATTACATCCAATGATCATTTTACAAAACAAATTTCATTTGTTTTAAAACCAAAAGCTTTTTGGATGTTCACCTTAATGATCATTTGTTTTCAAAAATCCATGTGTCTTTTATGGGTGGCGAATTTTCTGGGTCCCATTGTAGGCTTCACAAACCTTCCCACACTTTTACGGGCTTTCACCGATGGATCCATATGTATAACCAAAAGATAGCAGACTTTCATGACACATAATTTCATTTTCCATTTCAAGCGGAGTGCGACTCAATTTGGACTTTGTGTCTGTGCCAGTCGCATAATCGACCGCAGGCTCACGGTGTTAATTCTGACCATGCGAAGCCCAGGTGGAACTCTATTGGACATCATCTAAGGTACCATGTCCACCACCCATTCACCAAGAACGGTGAATGACAATAACCATGCACACACACTCATTTCATGCGATGTCCCCGTGCATATAAATTACAATTATGCCATTTCATGCTTATGCCATGTCACACACACACACACACACACACACACACACACACACACACACACACATATATATATGGATACTATATGGACAATTTCATTCATGCATTACATCCATGCATCATTTGGACAATTATATCAATCAACATAAAATTTCCAATAAAATCACACAAATCATGTCAACATACTCATACACACATACATACTCTCCACGTGTTAATACATTAGGACACACATATTAACATCCAATCAATTACTACCAAGCATGTCATTCAAACTTAAGCAATGACAACCTCATCCTCAAGACCAATTGTGGCATAAAGATGCCCACAAAACATTCCACACAACAAGTCATAATAGACCACAGGATAGTTCTGAACTCGGTTCAGAAAACTAGCCCCCTAACAGTCCCAAAATCTGGACACAAACCATTAAACAACCTAAGTTGTAGCAGTCCCGGAAAACGGACAATAACTTGAGTTATAGAGGTCTGATTTGGGTGATTCAAAAGCCTAACATAAAGTTCTCAGATAGAGCTACAATCTCATTCAAGGATAATAGTCAAAATTCTCACTTTTTCCTAACTGAAAATCAGTCCCAAAAATTTGGACAGTAGGTTCAGCCAAAACAGGGCAGCCTGTGGCAGTCTTGGAAAACGGACCATAACTTGGGTTATAGAGGTCTAATTTCCATTAAACATTTATAAAATTTCTAAAATTTCTAATTTCCATTTCACTATTTGACACATGGCTTAATCTAAGCCATTCATCTCTATCATCCCACTAATCAAGCAATATGTGTCACATAGGTACATGTAGTAGGTGACTTTTGTCACATCACATGTCTTTCACGGCAGTTTCACGGCACGACACTTCGATTGCCTCGAAAAACATGAAATTTTGTCTCGAATTCAACAAAATTCAACGTGGAAGCTAGATTTCGCGAGACGATTCCAACGGTGAAGTCCATTTCGTCATCCGAGATCTATAAAAATTTCGGATTTTGACCGAAATTACCATTTTACCCTTTTTCAAAAAATAGAATTTTCTCGGGTTTTACATTCTTCCCTCCTTAAAAAGAATTTCATCCTGAAATTCTGTACAATCACAACGAATCACATGCATATGCAATGTGCACTATGCCATACATGTAAACTAGTCATTTAACTATTACACGACTAAACCACGTACCTTCATCCTGTTTGTCCCTTTTTATATAGACTAAAAACCCCTCAAAATTCACATAGTTGTAAGAGCCTTACATTTCTCTTGCATCTATGTCACTTTGGATAAATTTGCTTTATAAAATATTTCTTTCAGAAGGTTCATGATTTAAAAATAAGGGTTTAGTCTATGACACTGCAAGTGCACAGGTCATACAAGTAGTAAAATCTGAATGTAAGTCAGGTATCATTCCATAGGGTGAATTGCAATTAAAGATCAACTACTGACACTAAACTTCCGTACTATTTGAATTTAGACTCAAAATGGAAGTTGTATCTAGAAAAATAAAGGTTAGACTATTAACTCTTTGTTTAACTAGCTAAAACAAATTAAATGACTAAAAATAAATCGTAACTATACTAGGCGAATCGAGTTTTCTGTGAGAAACGAAAACTATCGATGAATTACAGTAAACGATCAATTTACATTAAAATACATTGCTATTTGTGTATGGATATGGATTTATCGAATTTGCTAAATTTTGGAATTGGATTTCTCCATATTCGCTAGTAGGATACCCTTGCTTCTCTCGAAGACAAGATCAAACTAGCTACTTGTATTCCCAATCCTCTTGCAAGATCTGGGTATTTTTCTTTCTCAATACTTCACACCCATTTCTTGTTGACCGACCCTTTTTGCATTTCCTTCTACCAGATTTTCGCAAGAGAGTTTCTACCACACTTAAGGTGGCTCAACCTCCCGGATCTATTGGGTGCGTTCTTTTCCCTTGATTGGAGTCTCGGCTAACGGGTTAAGAACTTGCCTTTAGATTGGTGAACTCTACGATCATTTATATTGTTAAATACTCCTCGACTTGATTATGGCTTGAATGGGATTTATCAAAATGGGCGCTCAAAGCTCGGCCGATTCGTCAATGGTAGTCTAGCATACCCAAAAAAGAATGCTCTTAGCTCTCGGAATCTCGGGTCTACGTGTGTCAGAGGGCATCTGATATCGAGCGGATACATTCCCTCAACTTGTATTCGGTACTACTATTGGGAACTTATCAATTCAAAAACGACACCAAATAAGTAAATATGAACCCAAATAAGTTTTCCAAATTTATGCAGGAAAGACTATAACTAAATGTAAGTCAAATCTATGTGAAATTTGCTCTACGATTCTTGCATTGCGAATTAAATGGAATGGAGTCGCATACGACCCCCTTGTAATTGCAATAAAGCCCCGAGAAGAAGTAATTCGAAATTTGTCACAGATTTCATAAATTTCGGTAGTAATTTTAAGGAAGAAAATAAAATAAATAAAAATACGCTCCACTCGTTTACGCACGGTTCGCGATTCAAATCCAGAAAAAGAAATTAACTAAAAAAATAAAAGTAAAAAATAAAAATCTACTCTAAACTATATACCTTGAGTTCCTCTCGCTCCCTTTTTTGGGTGACGGAAGCGCTTTACTATTCTAAGCGTCTATTTATCTTGTCAGAAATTGGGCGAATCCCAAAAAAGCTCGGTGGAATCTAAAAGAAGGCCACAGCTCATTTGTCTATGTCGCGACCTGTGAGTTGATATTTAGACATGAATTTCCCTTGATTGCTCCAGTTCAGTCGTGACCTTGTTGCTTCTGTACGACCGGTTTTCTTGCAAGCGCTGGATCAATAATTAGCAACATCATTGTAATTACGCTACTTGTTTGTTAAGTGTTTCTCGAGTTGATGTCGCGACCACAGTTTCATGTCGCGACATCATTATCTTCTACTTCTTGAACCACAAGATTCACGACAACAGTTTTAGGTTGCGACCACCTTTCCGTTTATAGGATGTTGACTTGCCATGTTGTGACTTTGATTTCCCGTGTGCGATTGTGTTGGTGGTCTTACGCGCCCACGAGGTTTCAATTTGATGTGCGCGACCTCAAGGTGATGTAATCTTTTCTTTGCCATTTCTTTTCTTATGGTCGTAACCTCGGTTCTTTGTTCTGACTAATTTTCTCGCCACCTTTTACTCCGGTCGCCAACCTGGGTGATGTCACCGACCTCCTTTTCTTGCTTCGACTCTTCTTCCGGTCGCGACCTTAGTGAGTGGTCGCGACATCGTTTGTGGTCCTTGATTAATAAATGGTTGCAACTTCAGTCTTCCTATTGGGACTTCAGTTCCCGTTTTTATGTCGCGACCTCAACTGTATGTCACGACCTCAAATGGTGCCTTTCATTTAAAAACTAGTTGCAACTTCGTTCTCTTGTAAAGACCTCTCTTGTGGCTTCTTTGCAGTCCAGCCGACATCGGTAGCGTCGCGACCTCGGTCCACGACCAATTGGCGTCGCGACGCCAGTGGTGTCGTGACATCGCAGTTCTTCTTTTGAATAATTCCTGGTCGACCACATTTCCTTTAATGCGCAACCTCTTTCTTCAAGTCACCTTCACTTGTTAGGTATTCTATTTCTTCCTCAAAGTTGATTTTGGTGATGTATTGACTTGGAAATGATACGACAACTAAGCTTTAAATCGCGACTCAGATTTTGATTGCGACTTCAATTACGCTTATGGTGGTCTCTTGGTTTTACTGGCTGAGATTTTAGCATCTGGCGTATTTTCTGCAAAATTAAATTTCGAGTAAAATATTCACATTTCTGCATACAAATCAACATTTATCTTGTAATATGCTCAGAAAAATGGATTAAAAATTAAATGAGTTTTTGGACTCATGAAATTCCCCAAAACTTAAAATTTTGCTTGTCCCCGAGCAAAGAAAAGAAAGAATTGTTTATCCTCAAATAATTAAGCTTAAATTTTTAAGGATATTTTTAATTCATACCACAGTCTTTCTTATTCCACCTTCTGACTGGAAATAAGAGATACCAGCATCATTTTAAATTTTAGTTTCGATTCAAGAATAAGAATTGGTACACTTTTATCACAAATTTCTTGATGAACTAATGTATTTAAATAGTTTATTCAACAAGTCTTGTTCTGTGTGTGTGTGCAGGTCTTCAATCCTTTTCATCTTCATGTTGAATTTAGTTAATCTTCTAGGAGTTTTCTTGAGTACATTTGTCAAAGTCCCATAGGCTTGTTTTTCATATTGATCTCCTTCTGTAGGTAAATTCAACCTTGAGATCAATAAGTCTTCGGGCTTGTAATGTTGGGTAGGTAATTGGGTAGATAATGGGAAAATTTAAGTTTCAAATCACCCAGTTTCCACCTTTTCTCTATGCTTGTTGCCTTCAACTTTCACCTTTTTTCTTCTTTGTACTTGTTGATTCTCCACAATCTTAGCCTGATTCATCTTTTTGAATTCTTTTTATGGAATTTTAATTTCCATATACACTTTATTCGGTGATTCCTTTGTTCTTGAACTCTTTTGCTTGTTTTTTCTAGGTTGGGAATAGTGCAATGTTTTTGTCTTCTTAGGCTTTCTATTACTCTTAGGAGACTTTGGGCTAGCAACTCCATACTAGTTGGTACATTAGGGTACTAGTTTTAAAACACCCCTACGACTTAATTTGAGGAAATAGGCCACAAGACAAAACTTATTCCCTTTTTCCTTAATTTATGCTTCTTTACTTCTTCTCCTCATACCTCGTAACATTTGGAAATATTTTTCCCCCAAACTTGTTTCTTCCTTTATAGTGGACTTTTTCCGTACTAGAAACTGGATAATTTAGGCTCTTTGCTGCAGGTTTATTGCAAGGAATGGAATTTAGGTTTTCAGTTGTTGTTTATTGAAGAAATAAGGCTTATTTGGCTCAAATCAAGGAACTAGAGGATATGCTTTAGCATATATTGAGGGTAGGCTTAGAAAAGCTCAAACTACCAAGGATGGCCTCTATCACTTCTTGTTGGCTGTTTTTTACCTAAGATTTCGCCTCAATCAATAATCTAACAAGTTCTAGGACTATAGACTCTCAATCCTGAATTTCCCAGAAGATGTTCCTAATTCCTCTCAAAGTTTCATGAGTTTTGTTGACCCAAGTGTATTATTTCTTCAAGACTTGTACTTATTCACTGTCTACTTACATTATTTCAACCAAGTATTTTGTTCCATCAGCAATAACCATTTTTTCCAATTTTTGCAATCTAAGCCCGAATTTAAGCAATCTGTTTGCGACTCCTAATTTCAGTTTACTAATCTAAGCCTACTTAACTCTGATTTGTTCTTGGGAAAGAAAAGAATTGTTTATTTGATCCTTGGACAGACAATGCACTTATCTTTTCATGCTAAACAGAAAATGACACAAACATAAAATTTCAGTATATCAATTCGTGAACTCAAAAACAACTAATTTGTAAGTTAACCAGAATTTTATTCAATTATCAAAACATTTCGATATTGTACAATATTCTTTCTCTACAAATAAGACTATAACTAAATTAGAGAAAAACTCTCCATTTCTTGATCTAAAACTCCTTATCTTCCCTCCGAAGGTTGTAGCTTCTGTTTCATTTGGTTCACCAGACCTTGAGCTCGCGCCGGAGTGATTCGGCTGTTAACAAGGTCATTCAACAAATTGGCGCCCTTCCTTCCTTTTTCTTTGGAGCTTCTCTGGATGATGGGTTCTAATTAACCCTTCTTCCAATTCCCTTCCCATCAACCACTCTCTTGATTACACAGCGTTTTATGGAATAATGAATGGAATTGGTTTGTTTTCCGACTCCATTCATTCCATAAGCTCTGTGTTTGCAGCCTAGGAACTCTTCTTTTTCTCTCATTCTCCCTTCTCTTCATTCTCGTTGTTTATTTTTCCTTTGTTTTCCCATCCTTTTATAGTGATTTTGCGTCTCTTGGGAACTACAAGGCTATTTATTCTTTCTTTAAATTTCCGAAGAATGAATTAAATGAAGTTCTCGGATTTATACATTCTTTGCTATTTCCAACAGAGGTTTTGGGAATTTGGGTGGGAATTTTAATCGTTTTTCTTGGAGTTATTAAATTCCCTCGAATTATTCCCTTTAAAAATGAGCAGACAAAACCAATTCGTTTAATCAAGACATTGGTTTATGTTTCTGCATTAATAACAATTTATTTCAATGGTTCTGAATGAATGATGCAGAACTAGAAGGGTTAAGATGAATTGGAACTGACTTTGAAATTGGCGTGGTCTTTTGGCTCAGGTATTTCCGATATAAATTTTTAGCCTCTTAATTAATGATTTTCAATGAATTTTATTTTATCTTTGGGGCGCCCAAAATGAAGGTTTAAAAGCCTATTTTATTGAGTTTTGGTTTTAAATCGCAACCTAGGATTTTTTGTTGCGACTGAGTATGATCCGCGACATGGGACTTGATGTCACAACTTGTTTTTCTACTTTATTATTTCCATTCCAGCATTCATGGTTGCAACTTTTGGATTAATGTCGCGACCAGAAAATTTTAGATGCTCCACCGAACAATCAAATTCTAACAATTTCAATTTATTCAAATCCAATCAAGGCAAACACAACTCAATTCATCTTCATCATGCAACTATTCAACAAAATCATCCATTATGCATCATATTCAAAATTTAAGCACCAGAAAAAAATAAATTTCCCTCAAACTTTCAATCATGCCATATCAGAGACAAGAATTAAATAAAATCAGAAGATTATCCGCCCGCACATCTCGATGCGGTTGGCTTGATTGTAGATGCTCCCCCTTTTGCGAATTTTCATTGTCTGCAAAACTAACAAAATATTTGCCTGCCTCTTCCAATCAATAATGAATCAAATTACACAAAGCTATTAGAATTTAAACATAAAAAATATAACCATAAAATCTTAAAACAAACTGATAATGGATTGCCTTCCTAAAGTACATCAATTTTAGTCTTTAAGTACGGACTTCTTTGCTTTGCCATAGTTACGTTTCTTTAAATTTTCTCATTCGAACTAGAGTCATTCTTCCAATTGCTTTCTCCAAGGTAGTGCTTTAATCTCTGACCATTAACTTTGAATTCCTCATGATTCTTGTACAAGTGTCCTTGCCCCAAATTGTGTGCTTGATACTCTGTATATGGTCCACTCCATTTAGTTTAAACTCTGGAAAGGGTCTTAGTGCGAGTTGAATAACGGGACTGATCTCCTACCTTGAATTCCCTCCTCAAAATTAGTTGATCATGCCATTTTTTTGTTTTATCTTTGTAGAAACGGCACTATCATTAGGCTTCATTTTCTTAACTCTTCCAGACATTTAGCTGGAGTAGCCTCTGTTCTTTAGCAACCTTGAAATCAAATTGCTTCTTGATGGCCACATGGCTTTACCTGTTCTAGCTGAGAGGTAGGTGACAAGGTTTCTAAGAGACAGGCACAATGGTGACATTCCAATGGGAGTTTCGCCGATTCGCCATGCCCGGAGTGCGTCATCTGGCTTCAAGACCAATCTTTTATCTTTGGAACTTACCGGTCTTTTCAGAATTTTCTTTATCTCCACGTTGAAATTTCAGCTTGCCCATTTGTACGAGGGTGATAAGCCCATCATATGTGTTTGATACCATATGCGCTTGTGAGTTTGTCAAACACCTTATTTTCAAAATGGCTCCCTCAAATCAGTTATAGTTACGGGTGTCCCAATCTGGCGAGAATATTTCTTCGTAAAATCCCACAACTGTGTTGGCATCATTCTTGGGACAACTGTTTTGCCTCGACTATTTTGATACGCCAATCCACGGCTAGGAGCCTGTATATATTTCCAAATGAGTTGGAAAAGGCCCCATAAAATCCATTCCCCATACATCAAACAATTGCACCACCAGGATACCTTGCAGGGGCATTTCATGCCTTTTGCTGATATTTTCCATTCTTTGGCATTGATCACATAACTTCACCCATTCAAAACAGTCCTTAAAAATAGTAGGCAAGTAAAATCATGACTGGAGAATTTTGTGGGTTGTTTTATCTCCTGCAAAATGTCCTCCATATGGTGATGCATGACATTCTTGTAAAATCTTTCTTTGCTCACCCTGCATTTTATCTCCTTATAATCATATCGACTCCTCTTAAGCGGTAATGGGTCATCCCGGATGTAGTATATCTTTGTCAGTCCTTAGTTTTTCTCTGCGTAGGCGAGATTACGGTGGCATAATTCCATAAGCTAAGAAGTTCTAATCCAGCATACAAGGTGTTTGGAGTGGCTGACTAGAATAAGCTGCTCATCACGGAAAATTTTACGCTATTTCTTTTTTCCTCTTCTTGTTCGTGATTTCTCCACTCTTGACAAGTGATCAGCTATCACATTGTCACAACCTTTCTTGTCTCTAAATCAAATTCCTGCAATAACAATACCCACCTGATCAGTCTTGGCTTTGCTTCTTTCTTTGCCATTAGATACTTAATTGTTGCATGATCAGTGTGTATAATAACATGGGACCCCAAAATGTATGGCCTAAAATTTTCACATGCAAATACTATCGCCAGCGTCTCCTTTTCAGTAGTAGAGTAATTTTCTTGAGCTTCATTGAAGGTTTTGCTGGCATAGTATATGACCTTGATCACTTTCGTTTTACGTCTCCAATACGACTCCGTTCTTGAAAATCAACAGCATCGAGCAGTTTCAAATTCTACGTTCCAATGCGGGTTTTCCATGATGGGAGCTTCAACTAGTCTGGATTTGATTTCTTCAAAGAGATCATGGCAAGATTCATCAAAATAGAACTTAGTATCCTTTTCTAGCAATGCATGATGGTCTAGCAATTTTGAGAAATCTTCGCCAAATCTATATATCTAAACTTCTAATTCCCTTGTTGTAGTGGGTGAAGATTAAATTTCTTATAATTGAAACTTTGCTTGGTCTACGCTAGCCTGGCGCAGAAATCATGTGCCCCAAGACAATTTCTTACGTAACCATAAAATGACATTTCCCAATTGACTAGATTCTTGTCCTTGCACCTTTGAAATCTTGTCCCCAAGTTATGCGAGCCTTTGTTCAAAAGCCCCAGATCCATACAACGTAAAATCATCCATGAAGATCTCCATAGCCTTACGCTAAATCGGAAAATATAAGACATCATGCATCTTTGGAAGGTACCGGGGGCATTACACAAACCAAATGGCATTCTCTAAAAGCAAAAGTACCAAATGGACATGTAAAGTAGTTTTCTCGATCCTCGGTGCGATGCTTGGTTGGTTATATCAGATATCCATCAGCAAAAAGTGAGGGTGTCTGCGATCTATCATCGATCGATGAAGCGGGGAAAATGATCATTTTCTTGTTACTTGTGTCGATTTTACGCCAGTCAGCTACCCCTACGTCCATCATCTAACATTCTTGTAGGGACCAGTTCATTCTTTTCATTTCTGATCACAATGAATCCACCTTTCTTGGGAACCACATGTACCGGGCTCACCCAAGAACTATCTGATATAGCATATATAAAACCTACATTTAACCATTTCAAAACTTCTTTTCTAACAACTTCTTTCATCACTAGGTTCAGCCTCATTTGATGCTCAATAGAAGTTTTTACATTATCATTCAAAAATATTTTGTGCATACAAATGGAGGGGCTGATACCCTTTAGATCCTCAATTGACGGCTTGATGGCTTCCTTGTATTTTCTCGAAATTTCCGACCCAACTTATGTTCTTGACTTAGGTCAATGCGGCGATATGATGACGGTTTTCTCTACTCTGGATCTAAGAACTCATATTTCAAATAGTGAGCAATTCTTTCAATGTTAACTTATACGCACTAGTTTCTGCTCATGAGTTTTACGTTTACATTGCATACTTCATCTTGACTGTTTTCATTTATGCTCGAGATTGTTTCTCTGTTAAACAAATTTGAATGCAGTATTTCACAATCAAGACTCTCAAGATACTGAAAATTCATCTCAATTTCATTGATAGATTGTTGAAGAATACAGTCAGAATTCAATTCAACGAGAAGGCGTGATTTCTACTGACCGTCTGACTTTACGCATCGTCGGTTCGAGCTCTATTAAGATTAAAGTGCCTTGCCATTCCCCACCCTTAGTGTCGATTCGCCTATCACGCACATGTAGCGCTAAACAGGGTCCCGTTGACTACCGTCAACCGTGGAATACCTGCAGTGATCATCTGGGTGACCCGTCATTTTCCACGAATCGTCACGATCTCCTTTGTGCGAGAGCTCTACACAAATACAAACTTGTCTAAAACTGCGTATCACATCCCAAATAGTGCAATATAGTCCCGATATATATATCCAATGTCTGGCCACTTAGGTCCATAAACAATACTCAATATTCATACCAACTATGAATCCAACTATATATCCTATAGTTACAAGAGTTACAATATTTTCACTCTTAAACAATACATATATTAAACTTAAAGAGTTCTAATACATGTTTAAGTTTAATATATGTAAAACCACCAAAGCCACATTCCGACTTTCTTCTAAAACTCAGTCTCTAGGACGAGCCGTCTCCTCGCACGCTCCTTGTACCTGTAAAAGGGGGGTCCCACGACGGGGTGAGCTAATGCTTTCGATCAGGAGAGATAAGCCCTGGTAGGTACTCACCACCTAAGTGCGGTCTGATGTTCTGATGGCTGCACATTCAAGCAAATGCATGATCCTACTTGAATGTCTACATGACCAACCCGAGATCAGGAGTCCTCATGAGCTCTCACACTCGCCTAATACAAATGTGAGAGTATTGTTTTGTTAGTTTGTGGACAACCCTCCGATGAGTATATATATCAATTGGGCCGCTCCGACGATTGATATATTGTTGTTTAATGGACTACCCTCCCGATGTGAATATCAATTGGGGGAACACTCAGGCGGTCGTATTTTAATTTGGACTACCCTCCGATGATTAATGTTTTTAGACAACCCTCTAAACCTTTTCTCTAGACTCATCTCATGCACTCACTCCTATAATCCTAGGGTGTTCCAGTGCATATGGAATGCATGTATGCTAGTTCCAATACAGTCTAATCACATGCAAATATATAAACATGAATATACTCGCATAATTAAAATCACACAATCATGTTATGTAATTATACATTTCATCACATCAAAATTAGCTCACATGGGCTAATGATCAAACACGAGCAATTTACTTGAATTACTCGACCAAAACACATTAATTCACAAAAATATTTTTGTGTCACTATTCCTATGAACAGTAAAAACCTAGGTTTTACGGTTCAAACACACATCCATTCATCGGTTCACTTTGTGAACCCGGGTTTCACGGCCATTTCCGGCCTTAATCCAACCAATACATAATTTATCACAAAATTCATCAATTAATAACTAAATCAGCCATGGAACATGTGGCTGCTCCATTTCCTCTTTCAAAATTTGTATCAATTAGGTCCCCGAGGTTTGGGACCGATCAAACGGCCCCTCACGGCCTCATTCAACTCAAACATTAGTAAAACACTTGATATGGGAGTAAAACTCAAGTAGGGAGAAACCCCTACCTCAAGGAGTTTGAAGAAACTACAAAATCCGTGGTGCCAGCGAAGCCCTCTTCGTAAAAGCGTTCTTCTTTTTGTCTCGAAGGCCTTGACGATTTGGATCAGCGTGTATTTCTAGAGAGGAAGCACGACTCTCTCATTAGAAACAGATGCGGGCTGTGCATCTTTTAAACTAACTTTCGCGTTTTTGTTATTTTGAATGGGAGGAACAACACTATTACCTATTTTGGCATTTAGTGACTTAAAACTTTCTAAAAATGACATTTATGTCCTATTTCCGGTTGCAGCGTGGTAGCTATCTCGGTCATCCATTTTCATCATTTCTCTACTCATACTTATGGCGCGTAGTGCGTGTTATATATGACTTTCTTCGCCTTGAAAATCGTTTCACGACTTTTGCATCGCGATGCCTCGAAAAAGCGAGCGACTCAAACGTCACCGAGTCGGCGAATTTGACGTCTTAGATTGGCCGGGCGATTCGATGGTGAAATCCGTTTCGGTCATCGAATCTGAAAATAAAATTACGGATTTTTAACGAAATTACAATTTTGTAACCCGAAATTACGATTTTGCCCTTTTTCGAGAATTTGAATTTCTCGGGTCTTACATTCTCCCCTCCAAAGGAATTTCGTCCCGAAATTCGGGACGATCATAATCACTCACATGCATATGCAACATGCACTCTACCATGCATGTAAGCAGTCATTTAAATCTTAAATGACAAACCAACTACCTTCATCCACTAGCAAGAGAGGGATAGGTGACCAGTACCAATATCTGTCCCACGTGGACTCCTCCACTCCATAGTGCCTCCATTGCCTCATATCTGGTCTTTAGTCAGCAAAGAGCGATCACGGCTATCAACAATACACGGTCCCTCCTCGAGGTCCCATCAGGTGTCAACCTGATCTGTCTGATGCAGCATGGTACGGATATGGAGTATGTTTACGGAGCATGGAGGCGTGAAGCCTCGTGGACCTTGACATGCTAGGCGGTAATGCTAACCGTGCATAGCAGTGCCTATCCTCTAGAGTATCTCGAAGAAGGCCCGATGAACCTCGGCGATGGCTTCGTAGCTTCTTAGGAACGACCACTCCTCTTAGGCATCACCTTTAAGAAGGCGTGATCCCCCGACCTCCGAACTCTAAATTCGGCGTCGCACATCACGCAACTCTTACGTCAACTCGGTGAGAGAAAGGCAGTCGTATCAAGATCACCTTCTGGTGTCTCTAATCAAATCGAGGACGTGATGGGCTCTCTCCGCTCGGTCGACATAGCGATGATCTACATGGCCCCTCGCGCCTACAATTCCTCATACGGTGCCATCGTATGCTGCTGTGCTTGTTGTTGTAGGCGAATTCCATTAAGGGAAAATGCTCCCCCCAGCTGCCATTATGATCCAGGACGCATGCTCATAGCATGTCCTCTAATACCTGTATAGTCTTCTCGGGCCCGACCATGCATGCGAGGGTGGAGCAGCTGTACTCATCGTCAGCCCAGATGTGCGTAGCCTTTTGGAAACTCTTCCAAAAGTGCGCTGTAAACCTCGGGTTCCTATCCGACACTATGGATACTGGTACTCCATGTAGCCGGACTATCTCTCGAATGTATAGCCGGCGAAGTCTCTCAGGCGAAGAAGGGCATCCGCACGGCTAGAAAATGTGCGACTTAGTGGTCGGTCCACTTATCGCCCATCTTGCGTCATGCCTGGCTGGCGTCCGGTGGCGAGTGGGTGCAAAGTCCCGTTGTGGCGTCAACCGACTCTGCTCGACCACCTCGATGGTTGGTAGCCTGTGGCGGCTTCACGGTGCTCGGCCTTAATCTGGCGACATGTGAGACATGCGTCAAACAAAGTCCCCTGCGTGTCTCTTCATCCCACTCGATGAAATGCGCGGCGAAGATCTGGTACATCTGCGATGCCACTGGATGCACGGCAAATCGAGAAGCGGTGAAACTCCACAGAATCTCCTCTCTCAAATCGATTATTTGGGGGAACCACTACGTCCACAGCCGCCAAGACTCTGTCTGGCGTGAGCGGTCGACCCTAGTCACCCGATACCGGCGTACTGGTCCTTGATGGACACCATCTGCAGATCACGCCCGCGGGACTCGATCACTCACTCAGGCGGTGTAGCCACTAAACTCCCAGGTACCACGAGTTTGCTCGTTTATGCGCCCAGCCTGTTGTCCCACGGAGTCTCGAGCATCGCCACTCAGAAGCTATACTAGCTAGCAGCTCCTACGTGACTTCGTGAGTGCATCAGCCACCACATTTGCCCGAGGATGGTATCTGAAGTGAAGTCATAATCTCCCAGAACTCCATCCATCTGCGTTGCCTCATATTGAGGTCATTAGCGTGGCTGCTCGCCGGACACATAATTACGGGTACACCTCGAACTCCCTCGCCGTATAAGTAGTGGGCGCCAAATCTTCAGGCGAGACTTCTGACCCTGACTCCATGTCGTGTGTGGGGTAATTACGCTGCGTGATTCTTCAGGCCAGTGAACCATAGCTACTACCCTCACGGATGCATGAAACACATCGTCCAGGCGCTCGAGGGTCCTGATACCTTGTGTGCCCACGTGTGGAACTATCAAAATGGGAGGTAGTAAGAACTCCTCTTCAATGTTGGAATGCCTCCTCGCGCATCGGTCATCCCACTCAAACTTGACTGCTCATGCAGGTCTGACCCTGGTCGCCAGTCTTTATTACGGAGAAATCCTCGATGAATCTCTGTAATACCCGGCTGATCGAGCTTCATTATCTCTCGAAGGCCCGACTTGACCTCTCCTAACTCATCCTTTGCCTCGACCTTCTGGGTCGTGACACTCCTAATGCTTACACCACATGTCCCAAAATCTCACCTCGATGAAGCCAAAACTCGCACTTGCGGGCAGCGTCTGTTGATGGTCTCTCAGCAGCTGTAAAACGATCCTCAAGTGATACTCATGCGCCACTACGTGGGAGTAGATCAGATGTCATCCGCGAAGACCACGACAAAGCCCGGTCTAAATAGGGTTGGAATATCTAACCATGAGATCCATGAATCTTCTTTGGCGCGTGTCCCGTCCAGAGAAGGGCATCCTTGAAGTAAACTCAAAGTGCACATGCGGCGTCTGGCGTCTTAGGGATATCTGTATCCACAACCTCCGTGATGGTAACCGGTCGCGAGATGCATCTTGGAGTGAACTCGGCGCTCCTCTCCAGTCGAACAAATCGTTAATCCTCGGCAATGGGTACCGATTCTTAATCGTAACCCGGTTCAACTATCGGTAATCAATGCACAGTCGAAGGGTCTTGTCCTTCTTCTTTGCAACTGACCGGAGCGCCCGTGGTGGTGCTGTCGATAAACGCTGTCAGTAGCTCTGTGGCGGACTTTGGTTCACACTGCTCAACTAGTGCCATCTATGCGGAGTCATAGTGTGGCCTTGAGCCGGGGTCCGTTGACTACGATCAGCCGCGAATACAAGTGGATGTCGGTTACCGTGCCACTTGAAGTCGACGGTCACCCGTTGTACGGGGAGCTCTGCAATCTGATACTGCGTAAACACATCCCAAACGGAGTCCAATATATGCAATACGGCCACTTGGGCCCATAACTAATACTCAGCAAAACAAATATCACAACTATTCTCCAATTATCTCCCAATAATTCAATAGTTGATTACACTTTTACACAAACATATATTAACCTCTATAAGTCATGTATTGTATCAGAAGCCATCAAAATCATGAGCCGGCTTCTTCCATGAATTGTCTTCTCAAGCGCTCCCTGTACCTGAAAAATAAAATCCCTCGACAGGGTGAGCTAAAGCTTAGTAGTGGAATCACCCTAAATGGGTTACTCTCCACCTAAGTGCAGTGCAATGCTCCAAAATAAACACACACTCAAGTAAATACGTGATCTACTTGGATACCATGATCACCCCATGCCACGAGTCCTCACCGACTCACTCACACTTGCCTAAGCCATGTATGAGAAAATAATCATTTCCAAAACAAAACTTTTGTTCTTGAAAATATACTACCGAAATATTCGGTAAAAATATGGGACTACCCTCCGAGGCGAATTGGTTGGTGAGCTTTCCGAAACAGTCATGGTCCTCATCCGAAATGATCTGTTGGCCCATCTCCCAATTGATTCTCGAATATCATCTTTGTGAAATTCCTTTCGCAACCATATCCGTTTTTACAAAAATACCTTGTCATGCACTCACACCTAATTCTAGGTTACCCAGTGCATATGAAAATGCATTATGTCATTTTCAAAATCATTTACACAATATGTCAATATGCATATTTTCAATCAACTACAATTACACACATGTAATTCACACATCAATCAACTCCCAAAATATGCTGCGCAGGCTAATCGCTATTCCATTTCCAATGACCTACATCCACAATTATATTCCATATAATTGTCCTTATATCAACACAATAAATTTATGTATTAACCTATTAATTTCTTTGATCAATCAACTCCCCAAACTTCGCTACGGCAGGCAATTTACAATATCATCTCTTAACCTCTATTTCCACACATACTAAGCCATTATTTTCAACAATTTAACCACACAACATAAGGGCCGGTTTTGGTCAATTCACTAAACCGGGACTGATTTTGCGATCGAGAAACCCAGCAGTGGGCTGTCCACGGGCAGCCCACTTGTCCAACCTCGGTTTAACTTTTTGGAACCGAATTTCTTACCCATTCCCGGTCTTATAAACACCAAAGCATAATTTAAAGCAATTTTTATGAATTTAAAACACCCAAACAGCCCGTAACAGCCATTGTTTCACCATTGGGTTTCAGCGATTCAAGCAATTAGGTCCCAAGTTTTGGGACCGATCAAACGACTTAAATCACGACCTCGAAACCAACGAAACATCCCGAAAAAACACTTAAAATGGGAATAAAACACAAGTAGGAGCACTTCTGCCGAGTTTGAAGAAACTCCCGTCCGGGAGTCACGTGTAGCACTTACGTAGAGCGTTTTCCTTCGCCCGGGCCGCCCGGCGGTGGGATCGTGTACAAATCTAGAGAAGAGAGACCTTCTCTAACCCCACCATTTGCGACCCTTTTGCAAAACCTCATCTTCCAAATCACGTTTTTAGGCTTTTTGCGAAATGTGGGGAGATGAAGCTATTTGAGTTTTGTCATTTAGTGACTTAAAGCTTCAATGACGCTTTATGTCCCTTCATTTCGATTTGATATTCGGCACTATCTCGGCCGTCCATTTTAATCGTTACACTTTCGTACCAACATGGTACATGAGTACATGCTATATGTGACTTTCGTCCGCAGCGGAGTCGTTTTAAGGCACTGGCGTGATGCCTCGAAAAATGCCAGGCTCAGTCTCGGAAAATTACGAAATTTTACGTGCTAACTAGATTTCGTGAGACGATTCCAACGGTGAAATCCGTTTCGTCATCCGAGATCTAGAGAATTAATTCTGGATTTTTAACCAAAATTACAATTTTGTAATCGAAATTACGATTTTGCCCTTATTCCAGAAATTGGAATTTCTCGAGTCTTACACATAGAGATGGGTGAAGTACCAGGGTGTAACTGGATACCAAAGTCTACTACCCTCTGTGGAGGTAGTCCCGATGGCTCATACGGAAAAACATCTGTACTAACACCTTACTCGAGGTAGATCTAAGTCTGGTCTTTCCTTGTTCTCTAGGGTAAGGCTCGCTAGACAACCCGCCAACTGTCCCTGACACCTGGACTCATATACTGTCTGGGGAAAAATGTCATGCTTGTCTCCTTGAAATACTACACGATCTTGGAGTCGCAACGTGTGCGGTAACACTCCCTGCCTTTCCCTTGATCGATAACGACCGCGTAAGGCGTCGACCCGATCCATCCAGGGATGACATCGAACTCGACATGTCCGCGATCACCGGATCCTTTGTGAGTAGAGTCCCAGAGATCTCGACTATGACCTCGACCTATCATCCTTATTCTCGCTCAATCCCTAAGGAGAACTCACGTACATGGCTCCTCTGGAGTCTCAACCTCTAAGTGACTCTCTGCTCTGTGGTCGGGGTTGTCCCGACCATAGAATCCGTATCTGTAGGCGAAGTCACACCACAATTACGCTCGAATGGACAACCTCGGTCCATTCTCAAATCTCTAACCTTGGCCGTATGCACATTGGCCACATAATCATCAACAAATCGGGCTAACTCTGTGATCCTAGTCACATAATCCATCACAGTCATCGCCCCTGCCCGACTCCCAGAACTCTGAGGTCTTCGCGGTCTACGGAAAGTGCGTACCCTATGAGCGTGCAGTGCGCCCATCTCATCGCCTCTGGGTTTCTAGGGTCACGCTATTCCACCATGTTGAGCCTCGCCCTCTAGGCGAAACCTGGTTGTCTAATCGAGATCGTCGGAGGTAATCTCCATGGCCTCCCAACACTTTCTCGATCTGCATGAACCAGTAGTGCATCACCCGCCGGATCTCCTCCCCATGTGAATGTCGGAGGACGATGCGCCCTAAACCTCTGGAGGTTACTAGGATCTTCCTGTCTACCTGCTATACCAGACTGTGCGATAGCATTGATGTACCTACGACCTCATCAAAAATGCCTTATCAAACAGTGGTGCACGACCGTGCCAGTAGACGTCCTGCGTCCTGCGTCTTCTAACAGCCATTTACCGATAACATGGCGGTTAAATCTGTCTGATATCTACAGGCATCAACCGGCCAGAGACACTGTCGTACCACATAAACAGTGTATATATCAAGTTCTTGCATTTGAAATATCTGGGGATATTTTCTACAATTTAAAATCATTTTGATCCACAAAATTTTATTTTTGAAAATTTATTTTTCGAAAATTTGTCAAATTTTGTTGATTTTTGCTTATTTTTAATTAATTTAATTTAAAAAAATTTTCGAAAAAATTTGTGATGAATAGTGTTCATGAACTTGAGATCCCAACGGTGACTTAGAACCAATACGAGTTGAAAAACCGGGTGAAAACCAAACCGGGTGCTGGTTTTGAAATTAGCTATTGGGCCTGAGCGCGCCTGGCGCGGCGCATGCTGGCGTGTCGTGGCCTAAATACTTGATCGTATCGTGGCCTAGAGGCCGTGTCATGAAGCGTTGTTGCCAGCCCGACCGTATCATGAGCATAGTGCTTCTTGTATTTGGTACAGCGATGTCTGAAATTTGGGCGTGTTGCTGTGCGGCACGGCCCGGCCTTCTTTCTGAGCTGCCTGTCTGATTGGTTTGTATTGCGTGCGAGGCTTCCTCACAAACCTGCGGCTGTTGCAATATAATGCGTATTGCAACCACGGCTCTCAGCGACCTTCCAACCGCCCGTCACGTCTGATTTCATTGTATCGTGGAACTATCCACCCGGCCAACCCGATTGCAATACACCCTCACATTGTTGCCAGTACAAAATCTGTAAACTTTCCTCTTGCAATACAATATAGTCTTCCAGCCTGCAATACAATTTTTGTATTGCAACTCAACCTAGACTGTTCACACTGTCTGATCCATAGCCTTCTTCTGCACCAGCTCTGAGGAACTCTCTTGCAATACAATTTTCTTCTCTCGTGATACGATTTGGTAATACTTCCAATCTGCACCCGATTTTTTTCATTAAATTTTTTTTTCTGGCGTTGGAAAAATCACTAAAAATCACTAGAATCATTTTTTTCATTTTCTTTAACATAAATAAATTTATAAAAATTTATTTTACCTATTTTCTTCAATTTTACTACTTGTAAATCTTAGAAAGTATTTTCCTCACTTCTTAACCAAATAAATTTATAAAATTTATTTCTTTAATTTCTTTCGGTTTACTATAAAACTCAGAATTTTTTTTTCATTTATTTCTATTTATTTCTATCGGTTGGAAAAATCCTGAAAATCATTTTTTTCCTTAACACCCGAATAAATTTATAAAAATTTATTTTTTTTCCATTTTCTTCAATTCTCATCCAATAAATTTATTAAAATTTATTATTATTTTTTTCTTCATTTTCTTTTCCAGTTTTGTACACTGTACCACTCAAAATATTTTCTTTACTTCATTTGTTTTCCTATGTGCTAATCACTTAAGCACACAAATATTCCACAACACACATAAAACATGGCATACACACCATCATCTGATAATTCACCGTCACAAAACACATCGACACATGCATGTAGTGTCTGGTTTTGTCAGGCGTGATTTTCTAGGTAATCTCGTACCTAAGCCAGAACATCGAACCACCTAGTGGTGATGCTCTTACTCAACTGGGCCTAAGCCCCAAAATCCTCGATCTATAGGTTTCCATGTACCTATCTCCACATCAAACCACCTAGTGGTGATGGTTACGAGCAGAGCTCCACTAGGTATTGGTATGCCCTAACACGATGCAAGCGTAGCGCCCCAAACCAGGAATTAGTTGACTACCGTCGACCAGCGGAATATACTCGTGAATGTCGGGGTGACCCGACATTTTTCATAATCGAGGCAGTCTCCTTTGTGGGGGCTCTACCCAGTATAACAATGCAAAACACATATCTGTCCCAAACGGTCTGATATAGTCAATATATATATCCAATACGGCCGCTTGGGCCATAAACAATACTGATATTCATACCAACTATGAATCAACTATATATCTATAGTTACAAGAGTTACAATATTTTCACTCTTAAACAACCATATATTAAACTTAAGAGTTCTAATACATGTAAAACCACCAAAGCCACATTAGAGCTTTCTTCTAGAACTCGACCTCTAGGACTGGCCGTCTGCCGCACGCTCCATGTACACAGCAAAGGGGGTGGGGGGTGTCCCACGACGGGGTGAGCCTAATGCTCGGTAGGAGAATCGCTAAAGTGGGCTACTCACCACCTAAGTGGGTCTCGATGTTCCCGATGAAAACAGCGTTCAAGCAAATGCATGATCTACTTGAATGTCTACATGACCAACTTCCGGATCCCGAGTCCTCAGGCTCTCTCACACTCGCCCTAAGCCTCGTATGAAATTATTGTTTGTTAGTTTGTGGACAACCCTCCCGATGGTATATATATCAATTGGGCGCTCCAGGCGATTGATATATTATTTGTTGTGGGACTACCATCAGGTAGATATCAGTTGAGTTTGCTCGACGATTGATATTTTTAATTTCTGGACTACCCTCCAGGTAATTAATGTTTTTAGACAACCCTCGAACCTTTTCTCTAGACTACGTCTCATGCACTCACTCCTATAATCCTAGGGTGTTCCGGTGCATATGGAATGCATGTATGCTAGTTCGATACGATCCCAATCACATGCGAAATATATAAACATGAATATACTCGCATAATTAAAATCCTGCAAATCATGTTATGTAATTATACATTTCATCACATCAAAGTAAGCTCACATGGGCTAATAATGATCAAACCGCGAGCAATTTACTTGAATTACTCGACCAAAACACATTAATTCACAAAAATATTTTTTGTGTCACTATTCCACGAGCATTAAAACCTAGGTTTACGGTTCCGAACACACTCCGTTCATTGGTTCACTTTGTGAACCCGGGTTTCACGTCCATTTCCGGCCTTAATCAAACCAATACATAATTTATCACAAAATGCATCAATTAATAACCCAAATCAGCCATGGAGCGACCCGCAGTTGCTCCATTTTCTTTCAAAAATTTGTATCAATTAGGTCTAGGTTTTGGGACACGATCGAAGCGGCCCCTCACGGCCCCATTCAACTCAAACAATAGTAAAAACACCCAATATGGGTAAAACTCAAGTAGGAAACCCCTACCTGAGGAGTTTAAAGGAATTTCTAAATCCGGTACCCACACGAAGCCCTCTCCGCGTAGAAGCCGGTTCTTCTTCTTGTCTGAAGGCATGACGGTTGGATCGCGTGTATTTCTAGAGAGAAGCACGACTCTCTCTCACTAGAAACTAGATCTGGAGCTCACTGCATCTTTTTCCTTCTTTTTCATGTTTTTTGTTCCTTTTGAATGGGAGAGACAACACTATTACTTATTTTGGCATTTAGTGACTTAAAAACTTTTCTAAAAATGACATTTATGTCCCTATTTCCCAGTTTTGACATTCGGCACTATCTCGGTCGTCCATTTTCATCATTTCTCTACTCATACCACTTATGGCACATGAGTACGTGTTATATATGACTTCGTCTGAAAATCGTTTCACGGCACCGGTCGCGTGCCTTGAAGCGTGCCAACTCATTGTCTCGGAAGTCGGCGGGAAATTTGGCGTGCTAGCTAGATTTCGCGAGGCGATTCAGCGATGAAATCCGTTTCGTCGTGAGATCTAGAGAATAAATTCGGATTTTTAACCGAAATTACAATTTTGTAACCGAGTACGATTTTGCCATTTTTCGAAATTTGAATTTCTCGGGTCTTCTGACGCACATCTATCAAGCGCTCCGATTCTTAGAAAGGGTCTTCTAGCGATAAGGAACGGGGTATTTTCCTCCGTCTTAGTAAGCAAAATCCACTAGAAGATGAATTTCTAACCTTGACAATTACATCTTCAAGAATACCTTGGTTTGTGCCATTGATAAATCGACCATTTGCAATGTAATTGTTGTTGGGGTAAATTCCCCCAAACTAAGTCTTTTCACAATTGATAGTGGCATCAAATTTATACTAGCACCAGAATCACATAAAGCCTTCTTGAATTCATATTTCCCGCACATGGAGCACATTGAATGGTGGCGCGAGTCCTTCATTTTCTTCAGGGCTTTTCGGATAATTGCACTCGGGTTGCAGTCAAATTCACTATCCCTCACCATTATCTTCCTTTTCTTGCTTTCGATGTCTCCTTGAACTTTTTTCATAAATAGGCATTTGGTTGATCACCTGCGCAGAAGCTATTCAATAGGCATTTGTATTCTTCGAAACGCGAGTGTCGAGACTTGAAAGCTTCAAAATTCGAGGCGGTTTCTATTCATGGAAGTGTATAAGTCTCTTGTTGTTCCCCCTGAACTGCAGCATATGTTCTTCAAATGGTTGGGTCCTCCTTTGACCCTGATATTCATTTACGCGTTCACCCACAGCGATCTTATTCGTGGCCCCGGAACCTTGGTGAGCTGGCGTATCCTGTTGAGGATTACGTCCATGCCTTGAGCCTTGTAATGCCCTCCACCATATGAGAAATTCTCATGGTTCCTCGATCTTTGGTATGTGTGGGCAGGTTAGGATTGTGAAATGGTAATTTCTTAGTTTCATTCACTTACTTAACCTCCTCGGCACCATAAGAATCTTCTTGTTGGTACTTCGGCCACTTCTTCTCATACGTTCTCTTTCCCACTTTGCTCCTATTTCATGAGCAGTGTGCATTTTTCTTTCTTGTTTGTCCATCCTATGCATTATGGTATCCAACTTTGCCTCCATGGCTGTCATTTTGCTCAGCTCCATGACCCCTTTTCCTTTGCTATTACCCCTTGAAAACTCAGATGGAGCTTTCATATTGCATTTGGCCAAGTCTTCTATCAGATCTCTAGCCTCTTCAGCACTTTTTCTTTTGAATGCTCCACAACATGAAGCATCGATAATGCCTTTAGATGTATCATTTAAGGCATGACACTATATCTATCTGGGTTTTTAAATCAATTCCATGCATAGGGCACCTCTCAGCAACCTCTTGAATCTCTCCTAGGCTATATATAGGCTCTCATCTTCCCCTTGTTGGAACACTATTATCTCTCTTCTTCTCTCTGAGGTGAGAGATGGTGGAAAGAAATGCTTTCTACCACTTTCCTGAAGTATCAAATCGAACCATATGGTAATGATTCATACTATGGGCTACTATATCTCTTAAAGAAAATGGGAAGAGATGTAGCTTATCACCTTCTTAGCCTCACACCATCTCAGCCACCGTATTCGCCATCCTCGAAATCTACCTGTGCTCTCGTTGGTCTTTTGTGGGTAAACGAACCGATGTCAGTCGCACCCTTGCTATCAAGGTCGGCTTTAGTTCGAAGTTATCAGATTCACAAGAGGGTCGCCCGATCAAGGTAATATTCTTCCGAATATCAGCTCCAGAAATCCTCCATCAGGTCGCACAGGAGGCCTCCGTCGCTTAACCTCCGTTCCTCCGTCTCGGTCACATGCGTCACCATCCGCCATAGCTCTGCCGCTTCTTTTGTCTTTCTTAAGCTTCCGGAAAGGTTCTTCCAATTAATCGCTGGAAACAGTCAATCCTGCTTCCTATGCATTAAAGGATTTCCCGAATCAAAAATCACTCGATTATCAGATTAGTCAAACTAAAAAATATTTTCAACATGGCTTGTTAAAGATCGTTGGTTGTGTAGCCACCGCTGAAAAGATATTTTTGTTCTTTTTCATATAAAATGTCTAAATTAGCATTTCCATCTGTCGAATATTGATCTATTTAATTCTTTCAATCCCCCGGCAACAACATTTACAGTTTGTTTATTCCTTTATATAGACTAAAACCACTAAAATTCACATAATTGTAAGAGCCTTACATTTCTCTTGCATCTATGTCACTTTTGATAAATTTTGCTTTATAAAATACTTTTCGAAGGTTCATGATTTAAAATAAGGGTTCAGTCTATGACACTGCAAGTGCACAGGCCATACAAGTAGTAAAATCTGAATGTAAGTCCAAGTATCATTCCCATAAGAGATTGGTACGACTAAAGATCAACTACTCTAACCACAAACTTCCATGCTATTCGACTAAAGACTCAAATGGAAGTTGTATCTAGAAAAATAAAGGTTCTAGACTATTAACTAATCGTTTTTAACTAAGCTTAAAACAAATTAAATGACTAAAAATAATCAGACCAAAATACTGGACTCGAATCAGCTTCCCCGTGAGAAACTTAAACTATCGTTGAATTACAATGAAACAACACCCTACATTAAAACAGTACATTGCCTCTGCTTTTTTGTGTATGGATCCGATTTGTCCAAGATTTGCTAAATTTTGGAATTGGATATCTCCATATTCGCTGGTAGGATACCCTTGCTTCTCTCAAAGACAAGATCAAACCAAATTACTAGATTCTCAATCCTCTCGCAAGATCCGGTATTTTTCTTTCTCAATACTACACCCATTTGTCGACAACAGCCTCGCATTTCTCGATTTTCGCAGTTTCTTACCACTGTGCGGCGCGAATCCCCGTGATCTATCGGGTCGTTTCTTTCCCTTGATTAGATCTCGCCTAACACTAGGTTAAGAACTCGGGCCTCTTTAGATCGAGGTGAACTCTCCGATCATTTATATTGTTAAATACTCCTCCAACCACCATGAGCGAATGGGGGGATTTATCAAATGAACGCTCAAAGCTCGCCAGCTCACAATGGTAGTCTAGCATACCCAGAAAAGAATGCTCTCAGCTCTCAGGAATCTCCGTCTTTATGTCACGCAGAGAGCATCCTAGATATCAGAGCCAGATACATTCCCTCAACTAGTATTCGGTACTACTATTGGGAACTTATCAATTCAAAAATGACACAAAATAAGTAAATCCGAACCCAAATAAGTTTTCCAAATTTATGCAGAAAGATCAGAATTCAAATGTAAGTCAAATCCAAGAAAGTGGGTCTGACATCGTGATTGCGAATTAAGAAACGGAGTAATCGATCGCATACAAATCCACCGTAATTGCAATAAATCGAGAAGAAATGAATCTGTAAATTTGTCTAGATTTCATAAATTTTCAAAGTGGGCACTTTAAGAAGAAAATAACATAAATAAACTACAAATCCCACTGCTTCGCACGTCATAAATTCAAACTTAAAAGAAATTAACTAAAAATAAAAGTAAAAATAAAATCTACTCTAAACTATACATCGAGTCTCCATTTCCTTTTTCTCAGGTAGTGAAGACATTTAAGACCGCCTTACTATTCTAAAACTCACTCATTTACACCGTCAAAATTAAATGAATCCCCAAAAAGCTCCAGGTGGAATCCTAAAAGAAGGCCCAACTCACTGTCCTATGTCGCGACCTCAAGTTGATGTCGCGACATGAATTTCCCTTGTTTGCTCCAGTTCAGTCGTGACCTTGTTGCTTCTGCACCAGCTCTTAACCGCTTGATCAATGGTCGCGAATTTTGCTCGGGCTCAGCGTTTCTCCAAGAGTTGATGTCAAGCACTACGCTTCATGTCACACATCGCTTGTCTTTTCTCTTCTTCTGGCTTCCGAGTTGTGACAACAGTTTTAGGTTGCGACCACCTTCCGTTTATAGGATGACTTCATGTTGTGACTTTGATTTCTGGTCGCGTTGTGTCGGGTGGTCTTCGCTCTTCTGGCTGTGCTTCACTTGGATGTCGCGACTCGCAGTGATGTCGCGACTCAAGGTGATGTCGCAACCTCTTTGGCCGCTCTACTTTCTTTCTCTTCCGGGTCGCAGAACCCGCCTCATGTAATCCAATTTTTCTCCTTCCCACCTTATTCTAGGTCGCGACCTCGCTGCGATGTCACGACCTCCTTTTCTTCCTCAAGCCACTTCCGGTCGCGACCTTAGTGAGTGGTCGCGACATCGTTTGTGGTCCTTGATTAATAAATGGTCGCAACTTCAGTCTTCCTGTTGGGACTGCAGTTCCTGTTTTTATGTTGCGACCTCAACTATATGTTGCGACCTCAAATGGTGCCTTTCATTTAAAAACTAGTTGCAACTTCGTTCTCTTGCAAAGACCTCTCTTGTGGCTTCATTTACGGATCCACGTCGCGATCAGACCGACGCCGCTGCTCCCGCTACATTCAATCGCCACGACATCGTGAGCAGGTCGCGACATGCAAATTCTTCTTTTGAATAATTCCTTAGTCTCACCATACTTTGTCGCAACCTCTTCTTCAAGTCACGAATTTCGCTTGTTAAGGTCTTACATTTCTTCTCAAAGTTGATTTTGGTGATGTCGTGACTCGAAATGACTCGACAACTAAGCTTTCTATCGCGAACTGATTTTCGCGACTTCACTACGCTTAGTCAAGTTCTTCTTGTTTCGCCGAGATTTTAGCATTCACGTATTTCTCGTAAAAATTAAATTTGAGTAAAATATCCACATTTCTGCATACAAATCAACATTTATCTTGTAATATGCTCAGAAAAATGGATTAAAAATCAAATGAGTTTTTGGACTCATCACATCCCTAAACAAGAAGGGATAGGTGGCCCGCATCGTGTCCTCGCGCTCTCACGTTGACTCCTCCACCCACTCCGCGTCGCCATAGCACCCCTCACTCAGCCTCACGCCTTAAGGTCAGAAAACCTTATCCCGGCTATCCCTAATGCATACTAGTCCCTCCTCGAAGGTCCCATCCGTGTCAACCTCAATCTCTCCCCAATCCACTACATGGGCTGGATCTGGAGTGTACATCCGGAGCATGGAGACGTGGAATACCTCATGGACACCTGACATGCTGGGCGGTAAAGCTAACCCACGCCATGCTCACCCCGAGTATCTCGGCGGGCCCCACGAATCCGCGATAGCTTCCCCTGCTTTCAATGAACTCGACCACTCCTCCCAGTGCATCACCTTCAAGAAGATGATCTCCAACCTCGAACTATAAGGGTTGACGCCGCACATCAGCATAGCCTTCCTCGTCGACTCTGTCGTGAGAAGATCGCTGTCATATCAGGCCCACCTTCTCGGAGGTGTCTCTAATCAGATCAGTGACCGCTGATGGAGCCTTCACTCCCACCCAAGCAACGGATCCGCATGGCCTCCCATACAATGCCCTGCATATGGTGCCATCCAGATACCGCCCGATAACCGTTGTTGTAGGTAAATTCCACTAAGGGCAAGTGCTCTTCCTAGCTACCCTTATGATCCAGGATGCATGCTCGCAAAGATGTCCCTTCAACACTGTATGGTCTTCTTGACTCGACCATATGTCCTGCAGGGTGGAAGCTGTACTATGAGTCACTGTGTGCCCATAGCTTTTTAGAAACTCTTCCAAAAGTGAGCCGTAAACCTCGGGTCCCTATCCGACACTATTGATACTGGTAATCCATGTAGCTAGACGATCTCTCGAATATACAACCGGTAGAATCTCTCCAATGTGAAGGTCATCCGCACAGCTAGAAAATGTGTCGATTTCGTGAGCCGGTCCACTATCACCCATACCGCATCATGTCCTTGTAGTGTCCGTGGCAAGTGGGTCATAAAATCCATTGTGACGTGCTCCCACTTCCACTCATCCACCTCCAATGGCTGAAGTAGCCTCAGCCTCGTGCTCAAATTTAACTCCGCCGACACGTGAGACATCATCGAACAAAGTCCCCTACGTGTCTCTTCATCCCGCTCCAGTATTACTGGCGACGAAGATCTTGGTACATCTTCGTGCCACCTGGATGCACAACAAATCGAGAGTGGTGAAACTCCCTGAGAATCTCCTCTTTCAAATCGGTCAATTGGGGAACCACTACCCGTCCTTTATACCGAAGACTACTATCTGCGTGGACGGTCTAGCCCTCACACCAGATCCGACCGTGATTCCTCAATCCCCGATGGACACTATCTCTGCTTCCTACCCTTAGGACTTAATCATGACTCAATAGAGATGGTGTAGCTACAAAACTCCCTAACGTACCCTGTGCCTGCTCGCGATACTATAGCCCAAACTGTCCCACAGTCTCGAGCATCCGCCACTCCCAGGAAGCTATACTAGCCAATGCTCCCCGTGACTTCCGACCGAGCGTGCACACCACATTTCGCTTTCACAGGTGGTAATGCAAAGTGTCAATCCTTCTAGGAACTCCATCCATTTGCATTGCTCATATTAAGGTCCCGTCGCGGAAAATATACTTCACGCTTTTATCGTCTGAGTACACCTCGAACTGCTTCAAGAGAGTAAATAGTGGCGCCACCATAAGACTATGGCCGCCAACTCCTCGTCAGATGTGGGGATAATTCAGCCTGCGATCTCTTCTTCAACCGACAGAACCATAAGCTACTACCCTCCCGGATCGCATCAAACACATCCCGCCTAGCCTCTTCGAGGCATCACACAATACACCAAATTCAGTCTCTATCCTAAACTATCAAGATAGGAGTCGGGCAAGTCTCTTCTTCAACTCCTGGAATGCCTCCTCGCATCGATCATCCCAATCAAACCTGACCTCCTTCCGGGTCAACCTCGTCATAGGTGCCGCTAATTGGGAGAAGTCCTCAATGAATCTCCTCAGAGGCACCCAAAATTAATCCCAAGAAACTACGTATCTCAAGATCGAATTTTAGTCTTTCCTAACCCATCACGGCCTCGACCTTCTCTGGGTCCACTGACACGCCCGATGCTGACACCACGTGTCCTGTAATCTCACCCGCAGTCAAACTCGTGACCATCAATTTGGCATACAAATTGATGGTCTCTCAAAGAACTATAAAACGATCCTCAAGTGATACTCATGCTCCCACTCTGACTAGGAGTGGATCAAAATGTCATCCACAAAGACTACCACAACCGATTCGGGATAGTGGTCGAATACCCTACGCGATGAGGTCCATTTAATTAGCGCTGGCGCATTCGTTAATCCAAAGAGCATCACTGTAAACTCAAAGTGCCCATAACGCGTCCTAAACGCTGTCTTAGGGATATCTGTCTCCCTAACACTCAGCTGATGGTAACTAGTTTGAAGGTCTATTTTGGAATAGACTCGTGCTCCTCTCAACTGGTCAAACAAGTCATCTATCCTCCGAAATGGGTACCGATTCTTGACCTTAACCCTGCTCAATTGTTCAGAAGGTCACTGCATGTCGAAGGGTCTTGTCCTTCTTTCTTGCAACAGAACCGAGCGCCCATGGTGAAGTGCTCATTCGATGAACCCTTTGTACAAGAGAATCCCTTAGGCCGACTTCTAAGTTCCCCGCAGAACTCAACTGGTGCCATCCTGCTGAGTCATAGAGATGTGGGCGATACCAGGTGTAACTGACATCAAGTCTACAACCCTCTGCAAGGTGGCAATCCCGGTAGCTCATCCGGAAAAAACATCCTCATACTCTTAGACTACTCGAGGTGGCCCAAGTCGATCTCACCTCATCCTCTGTGCAGGCTCGCTAGCCAACCCGCCTAACCGGTCTCCCGATTACACCTCGGACTGCATAATCGGTCCGGGGGCAAAAATATCATGCTTCGCTCCCCGAAATACAACACGAGTACCGTCCCGCGCGGTAGGCTGCAACCTCCCACGCTCACAATCGATAACGACTCGTGCCGTAAGTCAATCCATCCTCGTGATAACGTCGAATCCTCGCCGACATGTCCATGCACCCCAGTCCACCGCGAGCAGAATCCCCACATCCTAACTCGCAACCACGACATATCATCCCTATCCTCGCCCTAACCCTAGGGAGAACTCACATACAAGGGTCTCTCTGCCCAACCTCTAAGCCCAACTCATCAATTGATGCAAGAATGAATGAATGCGAAGCACCAGAATCAAATAACACTCTCGCCCATAGCGATCGCAAAACGCATTCAGAGGATCGGGTTGATCTCATTGGCTCGCCAGTACGCGGACGACGAGACACGCCCAAACCCCCGACGTCCCTACCGGGCCGAGCCTTGCCCGCATAGTCTAAATTTCTCCGGTCTCGCCAGGTAACTAGAGGTGCCCGTGCGCCCCGAAATCGATACTAGCTCCGCCTATACCGGGCCGCTGAGGAATATATCAGAGATCTTCTCCCGTCTCACTACGACTGGGACTACGCTGTCCCGAAACCCTGGGATCCTTGTCTCTAGGCAATCCCTCCTCATATGTCCGGGCTGCTGGCAATGGTAGCACACTATCTGCCCAACCTGACTGGAAACTCTGATCCGTCCCTGGCCCGGATGGTCGCGGCTCTGGAACCCTCGTGAACTAGAAGCCTTCGGCTTCTTCCCCGAACTCGAAGAAGACTGACTCTCCTTCCTCTTGATACTAACACCCACATCCCGAGTGCTTCGAGCATCCTCGATCTCTCTCTTTATGGTCAAGGCAGTCCCAACCATAGAGTCCATGTCCCAGAGGCGAAGTCCCATAATCTCGCCCGAATGAACAACCCAGCCCATTCCCCTCGAATCTCCTGACCTTGGCCATGTCCGTGGCCACGTAGTCATCAAGAAAAACCCAAGCAACCCGTGAATCTAGCCACATACCCATCACACACGTCCCGCTTCGCCTCTAGGAACTCCCAGCCTCGCGTGACGAGCAAGATCCGGAAAATACTCGCCTGCGAAAGATCATGGAACTCGTCCAAGTCATTGTTCTTGTGATTCTAGAGGTCTTTGCCCAGTTCCACCATACTTGGGCCTCACCCTCTAGCTGGAATGCAGCTAGTCTGATTCTAGTCGTATCAAAGGCGATCTCCATAGCCTCCAATACCTTCTCAACCTACATGAACCAATGGTCTACCACCATCGGATCTCCTCCCCCTGTGAATGTCGGAGGATGATGTGCCTCGAACCTCCTCGGATGTTACCAACCTCCCCGGGCTCACCCACGTACCTAGCTCTATGCACAGCGTGCAGCCGCAATACCTATAGCCTCGCAAGAAAAAGCCCGTCGGGTCAACATCGGTGGTGCTCGCTAGCACTCCTCGTGGACGCACCCCTACGCCCTTTCGCCTCGACTAGCCATCTCCACATGTCAAATGGCAAGTTAATATTCAATGCAGTATCTTTGAGGTGTAAACACAACCCCGAGATACTATTCACATACTAAAAAGAACATGTCATACACAATGTTCATGCATTCATAGGTAATGTAAGACAATAATTCATATATTAAATCATATGCAACAAAAAAAATTTTATTTTATTTCTTTTTATTTAAAAAAATTTTATTTGATTTGATTTGATTTTTTTATTTTTTATTTTTTTTGAAAAATCTGTGAACAAAGGGTCATGAACAAGTGACTCAAAACTATGATCTAAGTCAGAACCGATCATGCACAATGTGCACATCGACCTCGGCTGTGTGCATGCCGCGCACGCATCGTGCCGTGTCGCAGCCCGCCCGCCTGTCGCAGCACCCCGGGCCGTGTTGCCATGCTCCACGCGCTACCGGGCGTGCCATGTTGCAGGTCGTGTGCTACGCGTCGTGTCGCACACCGTATCGTAGCGTAGGGCGCCATTTCGCGCGCCTCCAACGCCATATTGTGGCTCTCCCTGCGTCGTATCGTGGCGCCTCCCCCGGCCGTGTCGCGCTTATCTCGCAATACAACCTAGCGGCCAAGCCCCGCGCCCGCCGGTTCTATAGCGCAGTGGCCGCCCGCAGTCGTGGCCTCGTCTCTGGCCAGATCGTGGCCGCTCAAAGATGGACCGCCGACCAGACGGTGGTTCTGTGCCTTCGAGCCGTGTCACGATACAATGCATCAGACGTGACTCAGCCGGGAAATGGGCAGTAGCCCATTCTAGCTTCAGAAACTCTTTTTTTTTTTTTTTTTTTTTCACTCCAGCTACTGGAAAACCACCAAATATATATATATATATATATATATATTTTTTCCCTGTTTTACACACTGTAAAACTAACATAAAAAATTTCTTCTCATAATTTTTTTTCCTATGTGCTATACACTAAGCACACAATCACACAACATACCACACACAATTCATACACAACAACTCATGTTATGCACACCATTCACACACAACAACTCATGTTATGCACACCATTCATACATAAAACACAATGCATGCACCAGAACACAATGTGCATGCAAGTGTCTCTAATCTCGTCCTCGTGACTCGCTCTAGTTAATCACATGTTCAAGCTCTACACCCACCGAGCTCCCAAGGTAATCGTGCCACCTGAATTGGCACAAGCCTGGCTGTATCAAGACTAAACTTATAGACACACCCACCAAGCTCCCAAGGTAATCGTTTACCTTAGCTCTAATACCAAGCTGTGACGCCCACCCCTGTGGGTCTTGACAACCACAACTCGCCATGGAACATCAGGATGTCAAGGGACCCGACACTACCACCTAAAATCATGTAGTCTCCAGGTCAGGAGCTCACCAAGGTACAAAACCTTTCCCAATCACATGGAAACCTGTCTCAATATTTTACAAAGACCACACCGGGTCCATATACAATTAAAATGAGTAAAAATGGCCACTTGGGCCCAAACATCAATACTTATCAAAATACATAAACTATATACCAATAGTTCAAGAGTTATTACAATACTCTTAACCAAAACATATATCAAAATTTAAAGTTTTAATACATGTTATACAAAATGAAATTGCCAAAGCCACAATCCGGCTTTCTTCTAAACGTGACCTCTAGTGAGAGTCATCCTCCTGTACACTCCTCGCACCAACAGGACCCTCGACAGGTGAGCAATGCCCAAGAGTGATAATTTCCACATGGGTTACTCCCCACCCATGCACATGTCATGGCAACCAATCACACTCAAACAAATACATGATCCTACTTGAATGTCTAAATGCCCAATCCCATGTCTCGAGTCCTCACCGACTCCCTCACACATGCCTAAGTCAAATGCAAGTAAAATTGCAGTTTTCAAAACAAAAGCTTTTTGTTCTTGAAAACTTACTACCGAGTTTCGGTAAATATATTGGACAACCCTCCGAGGCGAATCTGTTGGATAACCCTCCGAAACAATTCATGGGCCCCTCCAACGTGAATTGTTGGACAATCTCCCAACACAATTCTCCGAAAAATCTTCCGTCGAAATTCCTTTTACAAACATTTTTCCTTTTTATTTTCTTTCATGTCATGCACTCACTCCTAATATATTCTAGGTGCCTAAAGGCATATGGAATGCATTATGCCAATTCCAACAACTCATGATAATATATAAAACATGTATATACTAACATAATTAAATTCACATAATTCATGTTATTCAAATTACAACAATAACACCAAAATTAGCTCACATGGGCTAATTAACCAATCAAGCAATTCATTTTGAATCACCCAAACCACACAAAATCACACAACAAAATCACGTGAACAGTGAAACCCTCGGGTCGGCATTGTTCACGGCCACGCAATAAAGATTTTCTCCACTCGGTTCACATGTTTTGAGACCTAAATCATGGCTAAGTCAAGCCTCAGAATATCCCTAACCATTCACATGGCTCTTAGCCAAAGAATAACACAAGTAGGAAAAGATCCCTACCTCTTGGAGTTGTCGAACTCCACAAAATCTATGGCCCACGCGCATTCCCCGCCGGGTAATAGCCTTACTTGGCCCGCGAACCGACGGTCCGAACACCGAAATCTGTAGATAAGTCACACACTCTCTCTCTAAAATTTGAAAACCCAACCTTCTGCACGTTTTCTTCAATTTTTGGAGAAGAAAACTATTCATTTGTCTTTATTCACTTAAACATTTCTAAAATTCCCATCTTGTCCTTTCATTTCACTATTTGACACATGGCTTAATCTAAGTCATTCATCTCCATCATCCCACTAATCATGAAACATGTGTCACATGGGTACATGTAGTAGGTGACTTTTGTCACATCACATGTTTTTCATGAGCCGTTTTACGGCACCCGACACTCGGTGCCTCGAAAAACGTGAAATTTTGACTATCTCGGAATTCGACGAATTTCGACGTGGTAGCTAGATTTCGCGAGGCAATTCCAACGGTGAAGTCCGTTTCATCATCCGAGATGTAGAAAAATTTAGGATTTTGACCGAAATTACCATTTTACGTTTTTCATAAAATAGAAATTTCTCGGTTTTACACCAAGGATGCATTAAGTAATTGAATCCATAAAGCCACATGTAACCCACAAATATCTCTATTATATGGTGAAACATACATTCCATTCATGGTCTAACCTAATTATTGTTTCTCAACCCTGTAAATTAGGTCACAAATCATGTTAATGGTGATCAATCATCACATTGGGGAATTGAATAGAATATCTAATATATAAGAAAATCCAACATCAAAGATTACAAATCAAAGCTAAACACTATAGTTCATCAGCTTAGACTACATCAAAACCCTAGAAATGAGATTAGTTCATGGAGAGGAAAGAAATGAGAAAAAGCAAGAAATAGATAGAAGAGAATAGATGAAACCTCATTTCCTCCTTCTTCAAATCTCCTTCTTGTTCTTCTTCAAGGCTGTAATCGCTTCTCCAGAGATTTGCCTTGGGTGTTTCCACCCAAAGGATCTTCTCCCTTGTCCCCAAGAGAAACTCCCGTTGAATTCCCCTGCTCCTTCTTCCAAGTAAAAAACTTCTCAAATGCCCGAATGCTCTTCCACATCTGTGGCTCCTGCATCCATGTTGTAATACATGATCACTGCCACTTATAGAAAATGGGGAGCCACATCCTGCACCATAGTCCATGCCGCACGTGAAAAATCATGCCATAGCGTGAAAAATCATGCTGTTAACGTGAAAAAACTCACCCTACAACGTGAAAACTCAAGCTACAACTTGAAACGCTACAACGTGAGAAATATCACCAGCTTGCTCTGTTTTTCCTCCTCGGCTTCCCAATGCCATAACTTTTTCGTCCTGACTCCAAACTGAGAAATCTTGGTGTGTACGGAAAGCTTAGAGAGTGTAGAATATGGATATGTCCAGAGAGAATACTTTAGAGTTGATGGTAAATGATCAATTCACAAAGTGTGACAACTGGTCAGATTTTCGAAAGACTCTTCCTCATTCCTTCAACTTCCAAAAGCCATATCGACTGTCAATTGAAGTCCAAATTGAGTGAATAAGGACTCTTGGAAAGCTTGGAAGCCTACTATCTATCCATACAAATATTAGAGCCATTGGAGGTTGTTGTGTGTTTCAAAGGGTTAAAATACAAAGAAATGCTGCCGTATGTCAGAGCTATTCATCGATTTTCAACTTTTCGCTTTGTTTTCATCTTACTTCACTCGTGATGCTTTCACAAAACATAGGGACAAATGAGTATAAAATATACTCACCACTCTCCTTCTGAATTAGCTTAGGTTTCATTTTGAGCATTTCACTTCGGATTTGGAGTTGATTTCAAGATCAGTTTGTTGGAGGACCTCTTATAGGTCATGTGTTTTGAGGGTTCTTCACCTAAGACTGCCATCTCTAAATTTGCTTCCTCTTATCATCTCCTTCGCTATTGTTGTAATAAACATGATTTTGATGGATCAGGGGTTGTAAAATGAGTACAACACCTCTTGTGGTTGATCATAGTTGATTCTGATTTATATAATTTCTAGAATGGTTTTGCGAATATATGTTTCTCGTTAATGTTGGATGTAAATCGTGGATTATTATATTAATTCTAATTATTTGTGTTAAATGCCTAAGACCTAATTTGCAAAGATTCATCTAGTGGTTTCCATGGTGAGGTCGGGAATTAGCCCGAGAGGCTCGACCATTTCATTCCATTGTGATTTAATTGTGGTAATCAATTTAACATAATAAAAGAAGTTTAGGAAATTATAAATGTCTAGTACTAAATGGATTTTATTAGGTAAAACACTGGTATTATGGGATTGTATGGACTTCAAGAGGACCAATTTCTTATAGTTCAGTGTTTTATTGCATGGACTTAAAGCAAAGGACCAATAGAACACCTAAGGAAAAATTGCCTGAGAAAAGTATCACACTTAATGACCACTGCAAGAAAAATCACTTTCCCGATTGATATTACCGCTGGAATAAAATAATTACGATAGATATTTTTTGGCGTGTGCAATGTGAAAGACAAACAATAAAATGATGGAAAATTTTCGTCGCCAATAAAGAGTTTTTAACGACTAACTATCCGATGGATTTGGACCATAGCTATCGCCAATGGACTTAATTAGTTGGAAATACAAATAATAAAAATTCAATAAAAAAATATTTAAAGCATTTTCGGATCTCGATTTTCTATATTATCGTGTCAGGTTTTTCGAATGGATACTTTAATCTTAATTTTTTTTCCTACATTTTTCATACTTTTGGATAATTACTTAAATCTATGTTGTTCCTAGGAATCGAACTCATGACCTCAAGGATAGAAGGAAGAAACTATGTCAATAGACTTCATTATTTGTAATATTAATGACAATGTACAAATTTATTAAAATAGTATTAAAGATGTTATATATATATATATAGATATGTAGTAAATGTTTAAAATAAAATATATTTATGCACATTTAACATAATTTTTTGGTATTTTATTAAAATTAGATACCTCTATATTATTTACTTTAAACATTAAATATTATGATTAGATGTCAAAAGTTAAACATACATATTTCAAAAATTTTAAACAAAACAACTCTGTAAATTTTTGCTATTATTTTTATATAATGTATCTATAATTTTTATCAATAATTTGATGAATATTAATTAATTTTCATGCATGCTATTATTTTTTTAAATTGATCAGAAAAATAAAATAAAAAATATTTTGCATAAATACATATGAAGCTAAAAAAATAATTATGTATGTTTTTTCACTAGTTAAGATCATATTTATAATAAACTATGATGGATATTTCTTTATTTATAAAACAACAATAATTTTTGCACCCGCGAACTGGCTGTGCAGAATATTTCTTTTGGCCGGCTGTATATTTACTATTGCAATTATTGTCGCAAATGGTTATGTATAAGCAAATAAATTTTAATTTGCAATGGAAGATGGGTCGATAATCTACATGGTCAAGTCCTCGCTACAAAGCAAATGTGTGTGTGTGTGGTGGGTATGTGGGGTCGTTTACCAATTTTCGTAGTGGACCTAGATGGACTTAGTGGTGAGTAGGGAATTGGTATGAGAAATTGAGGGGAGCCAAGAGAGTCGGAACCTCATACTCTTTCCCTTGAACAAGCACAAGTGTACTTTCGCTTAACTCGTACTTAATGATTAATATAAATCAACATGCAACAATGGAAGCAATCAACCCTGATACCTTATCCTTGAGTTCTTTCTTCGAAATCAACCAATTTCTTGTGAGTGACCGTTAATCATTCCTGGGTTGCCTTTGTTTTATTTTATTTTTGTTTTGAAAACCTCTATCCCAAATCATTGATAAGCTCAAATAGTGAAAGATTTAGTAATCAAGTACTTTAGTCCCACTCGAACCCTTCCCCGTGGGATCCATATCTGGTTTTTAAATTGAAAACAATTTTTACGCACTGGTATTCATTATCGGTATTTTAGGTTGCTATTTTATACAACACAGCAAGGGCATAACACTTGTCCCAAGTTTTCATTGTTTGAGGCTTACATTAAGGGAATCCAATGTAGTTGTAATGCAATCCTTTGATTGTTATTATTTACAACCATTCATGAGCTACAAGGATTCTAAAAAGAGACATTTGGTAACTACATTCAGGTTTAAATTACATTAGTCTAATCAAAAGTGAACGATAAGATTATTTCAAATTTGAAACTCAAACAATTTCAATATAATTTGAGAAGCTAACAATATCCTTGTTTTCACCAATTAAAGTTAAAAAGTCTCTCGTAGGCAATGTGCTCGGTGCCCACCCTTCGCCGCCTGCCAAGCTCCTCTAGTTCCATGGTCGATGTATATATCGGGTAGCATCATAGCCCTCCACTACACCAATAAAGACAACATGAAATTCACTGTATATTTTATTTTTCGATCAATTATGATATTCTATATAGCATCTCAAGATGTAGATATTAATTGTTGCAAACCTTAAGGTTTTCATTCAAAGAATCGGCTCACGGCCAAGAAAATGGGTGACGTGATTCAACATAAATCCTCCAACGAATCCTTCTTCCACACTAAGGAGGACCTCATGCTCTCGAGCTAGCTGCCTGATCAATTCTCAAGCATGGACATATTTGATATGGGAGGTGTTAAGAGTGAAAAATGAAAATTCATCCATTCTTGGTGTTACACCTGCTCTTGATATATCCTTAAGTTGGAGTTGGACTCTAAAATAAGGAAGCAATTGATTTTAGGGGCATGCACTGAACAAACCTAAATTCATGTCCAGCATTTAAGCCCACAATTCAAGTTGGCCCTCACTTTCTCTCTCTCTCTCTCTCTCTCTCTGTCTCAATCAAATATACGTTAAAAACCATCCCCCCTCTCAGCTTTACTTTCTCATTCCTCTGTTAACCCTAATACGGAAATTAACAGACAATATTTCAGATCATCGAATTCAAACTCATCTCTGATAATAAAATAATAATAATAAAAAAAAATATAGATTGCATACCGTTTGAAGAACACGCAGCCATGAGAGATTTCCTTTCTTCAAAATTTTATAGGATCTTAACTTTGGATCTCTTCCTTCAACATGATCTAACTTTGATTCTCTTTCTTCTCCTTATCAAAATTTGATACACATAATTGTTTTCTCAGAATTGATGGAAGAGTGCCTCTAACCGCATATGAAGGGGTTTCATATATAACTTATTGATAGAGAAGAGGGCCAAGAATACATCGCTCAAAAAACTGTTCTAAACGTGTAATTCAATAACCGTTTATAATAAATTATATTTATTATATAAACAATCATTCTTATAATAAATTATATTTATTATAAATAACTGCTTCTTATAATAAATTATATTTATTATAAATAACCGTTCATATAATCATCATATTTATTATAAATAACCGTTCTATAATAAATTATATTTATTATAATTTACCTACTCCATCAAGGGTAAATATATTTATAATAGTTTAAAGATATTGGGTATTCTTTTAATTGACTAAATACTAGGTTAATGGGCCACCCACTTAATTTTAATGTGGAAATAACATTCTCCCACTTGGCCCACTAAACCGATTATAAAAACTATATGTGATCACGATTTCAATAAACTTAGCCAATACGTCCAAAATCATATACCATAATACTGAATCAGTTTAGATCATAAATGCGAGTCATGGCGGTCACATGACCATAATGTCATGTTTCCTTCCATGCACCACATCAATAACCCTGCCAATCCACCATAATGCCAATAGCTCCTCAGAATTTGTCTCACAGATTACCCTTGCTTATCAAACAATAAACGCGTGTACCCATAATTGAAAACAAGAATAAATGTAATGTAACTTAATGCGCAAATTGTCAATTACATAACCACCATTTATATTATGGATTACTCAAAAGGCCCATCCTCATAACATGTTCTAAATATGCCTTTGGAGGTAATCCTTTAGTTAATGGATCAGCAACCATAAGTGTGGTCCTAATATTTTCAATTGACACTTGTTGTTTCTGGACTCTTTCTTTAACAACTAAATACTTTAAATCCATGTGTTTCGATCCACTAGAAAATTTTCCATTCTTAGAGAAGAAAACAGTTGCGGTGTTATCACAATATATTCTCAAAGGTTTAGCAATAGAGTCGACAACACCAAGCCCTAAGACAAAATTCCGCAACCATAAAGCATGACTTGAAGCTTCAAAACAAGCAACAAACTCGGCCTCCATCGTGGACAGCAAAGAATTGATTGTTTTCACTCTTCCACGAGATTGCCCCATTTGCTAGCATAAAGACAAATCCTGAAGTTGACTTTAAGCTATCGAGACAACTACCATAATCAGAATCCGAGTAACCGACAACCTCTAATTGTTCAGATCTTTTATATGTGAGCATACATCAAACTTCCCACAGCTGATGCATAAGGAATTTTCTTCATTTTCTCCCTTTCCATGTTATTCTTTGGGCACTGCATTTTACTTAATTTGTCACATTTCAATATAGGTGCAATACCGGATGAACATGACTGCATATTAAATCTCTCTAAAACCCGATCAATATATCCTTTATGAGATAAACCTAGCACTCCTTGAGACCGATCCCTAAAGATCTCGATGCCAATAACATAGTTTGCCTCACCCATATCAACCATATGAAAGTTTTTAGAGAGATATTCCTTGGTTTCACCTAATAAACCAAGATCACTGCTAGCAAGCAAAATATCATCCACATACAGTATCAGAAATATAAACTTGCTCCCACTAACTTTCAGATATATACACTGATCAACAATGTTCTCTTTAAATCCGAAAGATGTAATGGTATTATTAAACTTAATATACCATTGTCTGGAAGCTTGTTTAAGACCGTAAATGGATTTCTTTAATTTGCAAACTAGGTGTTCATTTCCTTCGTGGAACCTTCAAGCTATTGTTCCATGTAGATATCTTCATCCAAATTTACTTAAGAATGCCACATCCATTTGATGTAACTCTAATCAAAATGAGCTACAAGTGCCATGATGATTCTAAGCTAATCTTTCTTGAAATCGAGAGAGAAGGTATCTCAGAATCGATACCTTCATTTCGAGTGAAACTCGCCAATAAGTCTGCCTTAAATCGTTTCGATATTGCCTTCTTAAGGTCAAGGCTTTTGTCTTTAAAGACCCATTTACAGCCGACGAGTTTACAACTATTAGGCAATTCGAAGGAGATCCCATACACCAATACGGGTCATAGATTTCAACTCTTCATTCATACTTCCATCCATTTTACTAGAATCATCACTTTCCATGGCTTGGGTGGAAACGAAACCATCCTTCCTACCCCAATATCAAAATCAGATTCCTGTAACTACACCACATAATCATCCTCGTAATTGCGGTGCTCCTTCTCTTTGAGATCTCCTAAAGGTGCCGCTGTGGCGGCTCACATGACACACCCCACCCCTTCCAAAGAATGCGTGCGTGAAGCCGGCCACTCCACAGAAATCCCCAACCATTACCTCTAACGACTAGAAATCCCTGTGAAGCGGCCGCATTGCTTTGCTTAAACCCTCCTATGTAAATTTTTCTTTTATTTTTCAAACTAGGATTTGGTAAACTTAGCAAAGGGAAAATTTCAAGATGACGGCTGCACATAGTCTAAATTCCAAACTCGTATACATCCAATTTACACTATATCCAAATATGGCAACCAAGATAACCAACACATTCTCACAAAACTACTCATGTACATACATATGTTCCTTTATACAATTCAAAGTATGTTCAAGGTCTTTTCCTTTACATAATGTTCTTAATTTACACAGCACTTGTACAATGTTAGACAACTCCTATCGTGCTCTTAGCCGCCTCGCACCAGACCGAAAATAGTTTTTAAAATGGAAAATAATGAGCCAAACGAGTCAAAGGAGTGTATGCTTTTATAAATATTTTTTCTTCCTAAAACATTCAAAAATGTAAAACTTTCTTTACAAATATTTTCCGTAACTTTACTTGTTTTCATTTGCTTTTAAAAGTTTCTAAAACTTTTCTTGCTTGCTTGCTTTTTGTATCCCGCTTAGACGTTTATAAAACTTTTCTTGCTTGCTTGCTTTTATACTTGCTTTCTGCTTAGAAGTTTATAAAACTTCTAAAATCTTTCTTGCTTGCTTTATCTTGTTTGAAAAGTTTCTTAAAACCTTTCACAAACCTTTGCTTTAAAAAGTTTCTCAAACTTTTTCATAAAATGGGAGCTTGGCTCAACCGCATGCTTTGAAAATAAAACCCACGGGAGCTTGGCTCAACCGATCGTTTTGAAATCTAAACGGGAGCCTAGGCTCAACCGTTTGCTTTAAAAACTCTCCTAAGTCAAGTAAATCGGAACCAATGGTTGATTTTTCAAAACAGCATATCACGCTTATAAACATCAACCAACGGAGGCCTATTTCGCTTATCATACCCTAGTGAACACGTGGAACCTCAGGCTCAACCGTGCCGGTGGAAGGACCTTGTCCGCGCTACCTTTTCCGATGAATATGGTGGAATTGACCTCGTGTCGCCATCACCATAATTAGTTAGAGCTCATAACCTTATATACTCCTGTACGTGCCACGGTCTCCTTTAAATGCATAATGTATATCCTAAGTTTGCCGACCAGGCAAAACTACAATGCAGGTATGAAATCCTGGGTCAATTAATCGCGGCACGCACGAATACCTTCCGACCGATTTGCTTGCTTAAAACTAGGAAGGCCTTATTTTCAAACTTACTGCTGTCATTGGCTGGTTTTGTAAAATGGTTTACATTTGAAACCATTTGTTTGTTTCTCGTTTGCTTGAAAATGGTTTAATTATTCAAAACCATTCGCTACTTGCTTGCTTGCTTGAAAAATGGTTTACTTATTCAAAACCATTTGCTTACTTACTTATTTATGGTTTTACGATTTAAAACCAATGCTTGCTTTTCAAAAATTGTTTAACTCAAAACCATGAAATATCAGTGTAAAGAAATTTGTAATAATAATAATAATAATACACTAGTATTTGGAAAAATGAGTTTAGAACACTCACATCTTTGCTTGCTTAACTTATACGCTCCATCACTTATCCCACTTTACTTTTAACCTACACTCAAACGAATACGACAACAATTAATCGCATAACTTAACGTACTCCTCAGACTTAGTCACACTCTTCATACTCTTTTAAAGCTAAGGTGCTAAGGGTTCTATTCCAACTGGAATCACCCAATTCGGAGCACCGAAACTCAAGTTACGTCCAAACAACCCTATTCACTCTATGTCCAAAGCTGATGCAGGAATTTTCTTGCATACGGCCCCACTTTGAGTGAATTTAGGCCACTTAGGATCAGAATTTTACACACGCATTTCTAAGTTTTTCTCCTTGAAGTCTATTTTACGTAGTCACTTGAATCAATACTCAAATCGATAAGAAATGAGAAGTTATGGCCAAAATACAAAAACTTGTCGAAATAGGAAAACCGTAACAGGTTGTACGGTACATGTCTAACTTCAGACCGTACAAGTCGTCAAAATGACCAGAATGTAAATGTACCGGTACAAGTTCAACTTGTACCGGTACGTTCAACTTCAGACCGGTACAAGTCTCCGAAAAGTGCCCGTAATGTGTGTTTTTCCCACTTTGATGCCAATTCAATTTCCATACAACTTCTATAATTCATAATACCTCAAAACCAACTTGGAATTTATCAAAACAACTCCACAACATTTGAATTGGTGTTGAACCCTAAAACACAAAACCTTGGTGAAAGAATCCAAGAACACTACCTAAGGTCCACTCAATTCTACACATCATGTAATTTGATGATTCCAAGTTTTTACATCAATTGGGGTTTTACTCACAACCCCAACCATTCAAAGGTTTAATGTGCTCTTTGCACCAAACCTAGACCAAAGGAGAACTAATCTCCATACCAAAGCCCTAGAAATCCCATACACTTGATTCTAAGACAAAGGCATACCTTGATCTTCTTCTCCTCTTCCTTCTTCTTCCTTCTCTTCCTCTTGCTCTTGGCTCTCTCCTCTCCTCCTCAAACAGTGAACCCTAACCTTTTGGAGACCAAAATGACATTTGGTTTTATTTTTCCCATTTTTATATTTTTAGCATTTTTAATTCGTACAACTCCTCATCTTTTTTAATTATTGCAATTGTAACTTATTCAATTTCTACTATGGCCCATCTTCTAATTTGTTTCTACTTCCATATCCATTTGTTAATGACCATTGTACCCTCGTTTCTATACACAAATCCGGGTTCCATAATTTATCATTTCCTACTTTAGTCTCCAAAATACTACAATGTGACACTTAGTGCTCTTATACACCCCTACAGTATCATGTACTCAGACACTCTGGATTCGGTGTTACAAAATCCTCCCTCTCTAGGAAACATTGCCCTCGAAATGAAAAAAACTAAACTCCAAACAAAAGTGGAAAGGAACATACCATCCGAAAATAAGTGAGGGTAATGATGGCATTCGGGCTCCTCGGCTCCTGGCAACCGCCTCCCCTCTCATGACTTTTCCATAGTACTTTAACCAATAGGATCACTTTGCTTCAACACTGCCTTTACGATCTACAATCCGCATGTATCTCCTCATAAGTCACATTCTCCTTTAACTGCAATGGTTGCTCTCTCAATACATGTGAAGGATCCGGGGATATATTTCAACATCGACATGGAATGTACAGGAATCCTTGATAACTCCGGGGTAACTTCACATGTAAGCTTACCGCCCCACTCGCCATAATCTCATAAGGTCCAATATACCTCGGACTAAGCTCTTCATTCGCTTTCCCAAATCTCAACACACATTTCCAAGGTGAAATCTTCAAAAGACTCTGGGTCACCTATCTCGAATCGCAAGTTCTACGACTTGTCCGCGATAACTTTCGTCATCTCTTGCTATCTTCAAGTTATCACGAACAACTTTCACTTTCTCTAAAGTGATCTGCATCTTCAGTTCGTGGCCTACTAGTCTTCTCTCAATTAACCTCATCCCAAAGACACCTGAAGTTCTACATTTCCTGCCATACAAGGCTCCTCAAATGGAGCCATTTCCCGGCTTGATAGCTATTGTTGTAGGCAACCCATTAGCAAACAAGTGAGTATCCCAACCTCCTCAATTCCATCACACAAGTTCTCAGCATATCCTCTAACGCTTGAATAAATCCCCGACCGCCATCCGGCTCCGAGGATGAAATGTCAGGTTAAAATGTAGCGAAGTCCCTAATCACGGTCGTAATCCAGGCCAAAACCTAGATGTGAACCTGGGGTCTCGATCTGACACTATCGAATAACGAACCTGGGCGAAGTCTTACTATCTCATCCACATACAACTCGCCATTTTTCTAAAGAATCTTCAACATTAACCGGTAAAATGAGCAAGATTTCACAATCGATCAACTATCACCATATAGCATCATGTCGTTTCGAGTCCGTGGAAGACATCACAAAAATCCATAGTGATCTTCTCCCATTTCCATGTACTGGAATAGAGAGAAGTCAGACATCTTCTCTCCGGCTGGCCTCTCGATGCTCCGCCTTCACCGGCCGACACGTTAGGCACCGAAACGAACTCGCTATCTCTTTCTTCATCCCATTCCACCGCAATGTTCTTTTCAAAATTCTATACATCTTGGAAAATACTACCTTGATGCATACAGCTTATTTGCATGAATGTGCTTCTTCATAATGTCTCTTTCGCCCGCCATGCTCCGCACATTCTCCTCGACCTTTCACTATCATGCCATCATCCCTGATTTGAAACTCTGCTTTCTTTCCTTTTCTATCTCTTCTTAAGCTTAATCATATGTGGATCCTGTGATTGCCCTGCTAGAATCTGGTCCACAAGGAGCGGTCTAACATGAAATGTGGCTAACAAGGCTCCAGAATCCTCAACCTCCAATAACACCCCAGCTTCCTCAGATCCAATTAATAAGTGAAGATAACTGATCTCACGCGAGACAAAGAACTCTCCGGGTCGCCTACTCAAGGCATTCCGTCATTTACATTAGCTTTTCTCGGATGGTACTCGATAGTACATCGTAGTCCTTAATCAACTCAAGCCATCTTCTTTGCCTCGTGTTTAACTCTCTTTTGCAAAATATATTGAAGACTTTATGATCCTCAGGAAGATCCTACAAGGAACACCATATAAATAATGTCTCCATATTTTCAGTGCAAACACGACTGCTGCAAGCTCTAAGTCGTGTGTCGGCTAATTCTCCTCATGCTTCTTAGCTGTCTAGAGGCATATGCAATCACCCTATCATTTTGCATTAAACACAACCAAGGCCTTTGCCTCGAAGCATCGCTTATAAACTACAATCCATCTTTTCCATCAAGTAAAGCTAAACCGGAGCTGAAGTCAATCTATCTTTCAACTCCTCAAAACTCTCGTTGATGTGCTTCTCACCCAATCATACTTAACATCTTTCCTTGTCGGGCCATCATGGGGCCGCTATCTTGAGAACCCTCAACAAACTTCCTCAGACACCGCTAAACCAAGGAAGCCTCGACCGACATTCTTTCGTGGTTTCCACTACCATCGTCGCCTTTCGGGGATCCACACTCACCCCTCTCGCTGAAATTATATGACCAAGGGAATGCTAATTTTGTCGAGCCAAACCGACACTTGCTCAACTTGGCATATAACCTGCCTTTCCTTTAGGTCTGTACATCCTCAAAGCTCGTAATGTTCCTCCGAACTAAATTCGAATACAATTAAGATATCATCAATAAAAACTATGACGAACCTATCCAGATACGGCTGGAATACTCGGTTCATCAAATCCATAAACGCTGCCGGAGCATTAGTCAAACCAAATGGCATCACCAAAAACTCATAATGCCCGTAGCGTGTCCTGAATGCTGTCTTAGGTGCATCACTCTCCTGCAGCCTCAACTGGTGATACCCCGACCTCAAGTCTATCTTGGAGTATACTCGAGATCCTTGGAGTTGATCAAATAGCTCATCGATCCTAAGGAGTGGATACTGACATGGATGGTAACTTTGTCTCAAATTGCCTCAGACTATACACAACCGCAAACTCCCATCTTTCTTTTTCACAAAGAGAACTGGAGCTCCCCACGGGATATGCTCTGCCTAATAAACCCTTTACTCAATAATTTTCTAATCAGCTTTAAGCTCCTTAACCCTCAGAGGAGCCATCCTATATGAGGAATGGAAATGGGCTCAAATTCCCTGAATCAAATCAATGGTGAACTTCCACCTCTTCGAGGTAAACTGGCACATCATCCCGAACACATCTCGGGAATTCCTAACAACCTGAATATCATCCAATTTAGTCCTCCTTCCTGCTCTCCACCACATAAGCTAGATAACCTCGACATCCTTTACGCTGAAGATTTTCTCTCGTGGCCGTCATGGCGGAGATCATACCAGAAGATAACTCTCACGTAACTCGAACTTTACCTCCACTTCCTCGTCTGCTCAGCCTTTACTTTCTTTATAACAATCTAACGTGGGCTCTATGGCGACAAACAATCCATACCGAGAACCACATCGGGTCCCTCATATCTAAAGCTACAAGATCCACTGGGAACCTCTCGTCCCAATTAGAACTCTACTATCTCCGCCGACCACTGTCTCATGTAGTAATGGATCTCCAACAGCGGAAACTTCCTATACGAATTCTAATGGTTGGGCCCTATCTGAAACGATCTAAGAATGGCTTGATGCAAATGAATGCGTAGCCCCTGGGTCCACTAATATATAAGCATCATGATCAAGAATAGAAATAATACCCGTGACCACACTGAGCCGCATCCGCATCTTGTCGAGTCACGCATATACTGGCCCGCCGAGTGCTGGCTCACTCAGATCCCCCGCACCGCTCTGGCTCCCTACCACGGCCACCCTAGCCTGCGGCTATGTCGCCCTCTCGCCTCGAAGCTCTCCCCGTCGACTTTGTGTGCCCATCTCCGGGTAATCGGGTAGCTAGATCACACCGATGTCTCCTCCGCACCAATCACCGAGGACACTCTCACGTGCCCACTTTCGCTACAAAGGGAAACACCCCTTATCGAATCTCCGCAGACTCCCCATGGTGTCGCTCTCGACACATATGACAAACGGAGGAATACTGTGCCACCGCTAGCAACCGGGGCCCCACTCGATCCTGATCAGAGATAGCTCCTGACTCGCACCTCCAGCCCTCCTCGTAACCCTCCTCACTTGTTCTTATTTCTATAATTGGTCCCGAAGCTTTGCTGGGAAGTGCCCGGTGCACTCCTCTTACTCTTACTTTCCCGCTCTACTCAAACATTGTCGTAGTGCTTATTCAATCCTCGTAGCGGTTCAACCAAGTCCCCAAATCTATTTTATGACCACCGATAAATGCACTCGATTCAAGGTCGTACCCCGATAAAACCTCTTACATTTCAGACTTCATCTGCTTGAATGTATGGAACCAATCTAACTAGTTCGAGAATTCCTTCTCATACTTCTGATACGATATGCTGCTCTAACTTGAAGAACTCTCAATTTTTGAATCCTTGTGACTTCAGAGGAAAGAATCTACAAGGAATTCCTCGGCTGGAATTATTCCATGTTATGCCATCGATACCTCATCTCTACGGCATCCCACCAATCTTAGCCCCTTTCCATGAGAAAACTGAAAACAAGACTTCTGGCTTCATCAAGCAGCCTCTATAACTCCATAAATCTTATTTACTCGGTCTACCATAATTAGTCGCTTCATCACCACTGCATCATATGGCTTGGCGCCTGGGGCTTCGTATTTCTCTATCGAATTCTCCCCGGTTCTTCCATAACTCTCTAGGTGGCGGTGGAGGTTGCGACTGCTGTCGGGTCGCTATTGCTACTATTTGTGCACTGCGGCTAATTATTTCCCGTCAGAACATTCCACTTGAGCTCCTTCAAGGGCGTTAGATTTGGCCCAACTGACCGCTACCGGTAAAGGCCGATTCATAGATGCGGTGGTGGAACCTACTACGTGCTCATCCCTCTCAGGTACTGTAGGACGCTCAGGAGCCTCTGGAATAACTCTCTTAGGACGACCTCTACGTCCTCTTCCTGACATAGTGCTGTATTTACCAAAAGTCAACTTTTTAATACTTTGAATCACTTCATATGTATGTACTTTAAACTTAACATGCATGGTTGCCATAACTTATGCTCTGATACCACCTTGACACACCCCCACCCCCTACTCAAGAATGCGAAGCAATGGCCAATCTACGTAAATCCCCACCATTACCTATAACGACTAGAAATCCTGAAGCGGCTTCATATTGCTTGCTTAAACCCTCCTATAAAAATTTTTTCTTTTTATTTTTCAAACTTGGGGATTTGGTAAAATCTTAGCAGCGAGGTACCTTTAAGAAGATGATCTACGCACATAGTCTAAATTCCAAATCTCGCATACATCCAATTTACACTATATTCAAAATATGGCAACCAAGATACCAACACATTCTCACAAACTACTCTATGTACATACATATGTTCCTTTATACAAATTCAAAGTATGTCTAAGGTCTTTTCCTTACATAATGTTCTAATTTTACACTGAGACTTGTACAATGTTAGGATTAACTCCTATTGTGCTCCAAACAGCTCATGCACTCCGTACCTAGAAAATAGTTTTTAAATGGAAAATAATGAGCTAAACGAGCTCAGTTGAGTGTATGCTTCTATAGTTATTTTGCTTTTCCCGGAAAACATCTCAAAATGTAAAACTTTCTTTACAATATTTTTCCAGAATCCTTACTTTGCTTTGCTTGCTTTTAAAAGTTTCAAAACTTTTCCTTTGCTTGCTTGCTTTTGTACTCTGCTTGCTTGGGACGCTTATAAAACTTTTCTTTGCTTGCTTTTATACTGTTCGCTTAGAAGTTTATAAAAACTTCTTAAAATCTTTCTTCTTGCTTGCTTTATCTTGTTCGAAAAGTTTCTTTAAAACCTTTCACAACCTGGCTTAAAAGTTTCTCTAAACTTTTCATAAAATGGAGTCGCTCAACCGCATGCTTTGAAAATAAAAACCCACGTGGAGTTTGGCTCAACCGATCGCTTTGAAATCTAAACGGAGCCTCGGGATTCACCGCTGCTTTAAAACTCTCCCATTGGCTATCGGGAACCAATGGTTGATTTTTCAAAACAGCATATCATGCTTATAAAACTTCAAACTGAGGCTTATTTTTTGCTTATCATACCCTAGTGAACACTGAACCTATGCTCAACCGTACGGTGGAAGGACCTTTGTCCCGCCACCTTTTCCGATGAATACGGTGGAATTGACCTCGTGTCGCCATCACCATAATTAGTTAGAGCCATAACCCATATACCCCCGTACGTGCCACTGCCTCCTTTAAATGCATAATGTATATCCTAAGTTTGCCGACCGTGCAAACTACAATGCGTATGAAATCCTAACACCACCGCGGCACGCATCTAATACCTCTCGACCGGGTTTGCTTCGCTTAAAACTGGTGGAAGGCCTGCTTTCTCAAACTTCTCATTGCTTGCTTGCTTGCTCTTTGTAAATGGTTTACAATTTGAAACCATTTGTTTGCTTGTTTGCTGGAAAAATGGTTTAATTATTCAAACCATTCGCTTACTTGCTTGCTTGCTTGAAAATGGTTTACTTATTCAAACCATTTGCTTACTTACTTATTTATGGTTTTACGATTTAAAACTTCAATGCTTGCTTTTCAAAATGGTTTAACTCAAAACCATAAAATACCAAAGTAAAGCACTTCAGGTTAATAATAATAATAATATTAATTAGTATTTGGAAAATGAGTTTAGAACACTCACATCTTTTGCTTGCTTAACTCGAAGCACGCCTCCACACTTATCCCGCCTTTACTTTTAACCTACACTCAAACGAATACGACAAACAAATTCACCGCATAACTTAAACGTACTTCCTGACTTAGTCACACTCTTCATACTCTTTAAATCTAAGGTGCTATGGCTCCCATTCCAACTGGAATCACCCAATTCGAGCACCGAAACTCAGTTACGTCCAAACATCCGACTACTCTATGTCCAAAGTTGATGAATTTTTCTGCAATACTACCCACTTTGAGTGAATTTTCTTAGGCCACTTAGGATCAGAATTTGACGATACTCTACTTAAGTTTTGTTCTCCTGAAGTCTATTTTACGTAGTCACTTGAATCACTTAAATCGGATAAGAAAATGAGGAAGTTATGGCCAAAATACAAAAACTGGTCGGAAACAGAAAACCAGAACAGTTGTACTGGTATTATCTAACTCAGACCGTACAAGTTGGCCAAAATGACCGTAATGCAAATGTGGCTCGGTACAAGTTCAACTTGTGCAATAAGTCTCCCGAAAAGTGCCTGTAATGTGTGTTTTTCTCCACTTTGGATGCCAATTCACCTATTACAACTTCTATAATTCATACCAAACCAACTTGGAATTTATCTAAAACAACTCCACAACATTCAATTGGTGTTGAACTCAAAACACAAAACCTTAGGTGAAAGAATCCAAGAACACTACCTAAGGTCCACCACCCTTTTCACACATCATGTAATTTGGATGATTCCAAGTTTCTTTTTACATCAATTAAGTGACTTTCACACCCCAACCATTCAAAGGTTTAATGTGCTCTGCACCAAACCTAGACCAAAGGAGCATCTATTCTCCTTACCAAAGTCCTAGAAATCCCATACACTTGATTCTAAGACAAAGGCATACCTTGATCTTCTTCTCCTCTTCCTTCTTCTTCCTTCTCTTCCTCTTGCTCTTGGCTCTCTCCTCTCCTCCTCAAACCGTGAACCCTAACCTTTTGGAGACCAAAATGACATTTGGTTTTATTTTTCCCATTTTTATATTTTTAGCATTTCCTTTAATTGCAAATAACCCTCATCTTTTAATTATTGCAATTGTAACTTATTCAATTTCTACTATGGCCCATCTCTAATTTGTTTCTAATTTCCATATCCATTTGCTTAATGACCATTGTACCCTTGTTCTCATACACAAATCCCGGGTTCCATAATTTATCATTTCTACTTTAGTCTCAAAATACTACAATGTGACACTTATGCTCTTATACACCCTTACGTGATTTCATGTGTAATCGTACACTCTCTCAGACGGGGTGTTACACTACAAAGATTTTCACGGCAATATTTTTGGTGGTAATGAACCATCTGTTTTCATTTTCCTCAACTTAACAGGTTGAGGGACAATAATTTCGAGGTAAAAGAGTGGTGGGATATCCACCTTATCTCTTCAACATTCATCTTCTTGGTTCATTACCCCACTAATTTCCCCATTCTAAGCACCGTATCATCGTTTTTCAACTATTCTCACACTGTGTTAGGACACAATAAAATTTGTACTTCGATTTATCCGATAGCCAATGAAATATCCAGATATCGTTTCAATCAAGCTTTTTCATGTGGGTTATAGATTCGTCCGTCGACAACCCCATATATGTATATGTCTCAAGCTAGTTTCCTACCAGTCCATAATCGAAGGAGTTTTTGAACTCGTCTTTACTAGGAACTCGTTCAAGATATACATTGTGTTTTAAGGTTTCACCCACAATGAAATAGCATGTAAGAGTAACTCATCATACTCCTAACCATTTCCATTAATGTGCGACACGCCTTCAAAGAACACCACTGCTATGGCGCACTGTGTGCATTGTGTGGGCTGAGTACCTAATGCCATGTTTTTCAAGGAATTTGGCAAAGGACCAGGATTTTGGTCCTGATTCATCATATCTGCCATAATATTCATCAATTCCTCGATCTGATCTCACAATTTTAATCTTTTATCTAATTCGTCTTCGACTGCTATGAACATCTCAAGATGTCAATGGCCCGAGACTTTCATGCATTAGATAAACATAACCATAACGAGATAGATCATCTATAAAGGTGATAAAATATTTCTCTCCCAAAACATGGATCGTAGAGTGGTCCACAAATATCTCGTATGAATTATCTCAAGGAGCTCATATTACTGTAAGAATCTTCTTTGTATGTTTAGTTTGCTTTCCTTTATGCAATCCACACATACATGAAAATTCAGTGAAGTCAAGATTTTGTAAAATTCCTTCCCTTCACTAACTTCTCTATTCTTTCCTGTGAGATGTGCCCCAGTCTTCGCTACAAGATTGAAGAATTTTCATTAATTAAGCCACGTTTGAACCAACATTTGAATGTGGTTATTAAAGCTTGTGCAAATCTGATGATTCAAGGAAATTTTATATAAACCATCACATAAAATACCGTAACCAACTGCAATGTAATCTCTAACATCAAACTTAATCAGTCTCGTAACCGACAAAAATGTAATATCCAAAGAGCATCTACCTGGGACAAGGAAACTAAATTCCTAGAGATAGAAGGTACATAAAGTGCTTTAAAAGATCCATCCGATGACCCGTCTCTAATAGTGTTTATAGGGTACCAACAACTATCACTCCAACCTGAGACGATTTCCCATATAGAGGAATTTTTCATTCCTTGGTTTCCTGGTTGTAAGGAATCCTCAGACAAATTAGTCACATGAGTTGTGGCTCCGTAATCAACTTTTCACCAAGTATTTGAAATAACTTCAGCAAGATTGATTCATAAACATACAAAAGAAATATTTATACTTCTTTCGAACTAAGCTCATATTGGAGCATAACCTTCTTCATACGCCTTCTGCCATAAAAGTAGCAACTTCATCGAATTTTCCATCATGACTCTGGCTACCTTCCCCAGGTCCACTTTTCTTAGGTGGAAAGTTCTTTCCTTTTTTGAATTTTCCTTTCTTCTTCATGACTCCATGAGTTGCAACAAGAGAAAGATTATGTCCTTGTCTTAATCTCACTTCCTCTTGTATACATTTATCGGTGAGCCTTGGTCCAAATTCCACCGATCCTCGTTAGTATTATAGTGGATTCAATGACAAACTGTGATGGAAGTGAGTTGAGGACAAAATGTACCAAGGACTCATCCATACCCATGCCTAGTGCCTTAAGCTTTGCAGCCTTTTCAGTCATGTTTAAAATATGTTGTTGAATACCTTTCTGACCATCATATTTCATGGTGGTCAATTCAGCCATCAATGTGCCTAAGGGACTATTTGCATGCTTGAAGCGCCTCCTCAAATGTGGACATTTCAAATTCGAGGCAAACTTGGTTTGAGGGAGAGAGGTCTTGATATTATTGGCAATAGTCATTCTCATAAACATTAGACTGAGTCTGTTGGATCTTGCCCAGGCTTTTGATTGTTCCACTTGCTCTGGAGTACTGTCATCCGTAGCTTTAGGAGGTTTATCCGTTATTAAAGCGTCAAGATCCACACACGCCTTCAAAGGAGAATTGAACCCTTTCATACTCATTCTAAAAAACACCCATCAAAAAACACCATTCCGATGCAAGAGAGTGTAATGAAGTGGGAACTATACAAATATAACAATGCTCAATAAGGCCTCAAGTGGTAAAATAAATAGCAATGAACTATTGATATCATTAAAATTCTCCTTTCAGAATTTTAACATATCCAGTGTTCACTTGATAGAGCTTCAAAACACCTTTTACTATTTTTTGTCATTTATATGTTACCTTCAAGTATCCATTTTACCTTTCTGCTAAACAAAAATAAAACTATTAATTAATAATTAGCGTAAATTGACCTCCTTTGGGCTAGTCTCATTCTCCTAATATAAAGAGAATTATTAAGAATTTTATAAGTCTCCTTATTCCTTTTATGCAATTCAATAACATAAGGCCTACTTCAATTTAGGTTACTTTTGGCAACTATCTAAATTAGTTAACCTTTTACATTTATAAATTGTCATTTAAATAAATTTCACAAGATGAAATTAATTATTTTATTTGAGTTAAAAAATCAAGGAAATAGTATCTTAATAATCATATGATTCACAATCAATCATAATAAAATCAAAGAAATCGCATTCATCGTATATAATAATAATTTCACAAAGGTTCAAATCACAGATGTTAGTTGGACAACACCCGTCTCGAGAGAGTGTACAAGATGATACTCGTAGGGTGTATAAGAGTACCAAGTGTCATAATCAGAGTATTTTGAGACTAAAGTAGGGAAATGAAAGTTTAGGAACCCGAATTTGGTACTAAAACAAGGGTACAATTGTCATTTAGCAAAAGGATATGTAAGACATAATTAAGTTAGAGATGGGCCATAGTAGGAATTTCAAAGTTGGATTTGCAATTAAGGAAAGTTGAGGGTGAAAGTATAATTAAGGGAAGTTTAAATAGTAAATAATAATACGAATTGCCTAATTTTTCAGTGGGAAGTCTCAAAATTCTCTCTGTATCTCTGATGACGAAACGGGATCTAGCATTGCTAAATTGCCTCACGAAATCTAGTAATCCTAGAAGCTTCAAGTGACCGAGACAATGGACATTTACTAATTTTTGCCGCACGAGTTTAAAGTGAAACTCAAAACGGATTTAGAAAAATCTAAAAATGGGCAAATAGATAAAGAATATTCATTTAGGATAAATAAAATTGAAACCGACTAAATAAAGTGTTTCTGTGACTGAAACGACCAAAAAGTGAATAAAGGACATGTGGGTCCCATTATCAAAAGAAAAGAAAAAAACAAGCTTCAAATGGCAAGGAGAGGACGGACGAGAGTGAGAGACAGAGAGCGCGTGAGTTGAGAGTTTTTTTTTTAGTTTTATTTTTCTCTCTTCTTTTCTTCTTAGATTTACGAAAATCTGACCGTTGGATTTCGTCGGGATAAACACGGAAAGTACTCTACGCGACGAGGGCTACACGTGAGTACCAGAAACACGGGGTTTCACCGAGAATTGTAACATGCGAAACCCAAATTTTTTAGTTTTCCTTTATCTACGCTCATCTATAGTGGCCGTAATTTTTCGACCAGCTTGCTTACTCTACGCGACGAGAGCTACGCTATGGACACCAAAATCTTGGCTTTTGGTCAAACTTGAAGAGGTGGGAAATTTCCTACTTGTGTTATTTCCTCGAGCCTAAAGACTATATAATGTTTGAATATTCTTTAGAGACCATAAATGAACCCAAAATTTTTTAGAATGAAGTTTAGGAATTTTTAGAATTTTAGAAATTTGGGGATCATTTTCTACGCCGGCCTACTTGGACTGCTCTGACGCTTGGTTAAAATTATAGATTTTATTCAATATCCATTGCACTTTCTTAAATGTTTTCGTGTTTTTAGACTAGAAGGAAAGTCCCTTTAGTCTAGAACCTAGCCATATGCCCGTGAATGGTATTTGGGGCCTACATATTTTCTCGGTAATTTAATTGTAGCACAAAGTGTGCAAATTGCTCGGGTTGTGTCGACGTGTGTGATCTAATACATCGAGTGTGTAGCTAAAAGCAAAGGCGGAAAGTTGTGGAACCGTGCTCAAGTTTCAAGAAGAAAGAGGAGTGTTCTAAACTCATTTTCCAACACTAAAGGTATTATTATTATTATTATAAACTGCTTATTAATCGGTATTTCGTTTTGAATGCAAACCATTTTCAAGAAGCAAGCAATGAGTTAAAAAGCAAGCAAATGGTTTTGAGTTAAACCATTTTTGAAAAGAAAGCATTGGTTTTAAATTGTAAAACCAATTTTTAAGCAAGCAAGCAAGGAAGTAAATGGTTTTTGAAAAGTTAAACCATTTTTCAAGCAAACAAGCAAGTAAGCAAATGGTTTTGAACAATTAAACCATTTTTCGTTAAAGAAGCAAGTAAATGGTTTCAAAGTGTAAACCATTTTACAAAGAGCAAGTAAGCAAGCAAAGAAAGTTTGGAGAAACAGCCTTCCTAGTTCTAAGCAAGCAAACCTGGCCGAGGTATTCGCACGTGCACGTGGAGTTTGTCTCATACATGCATTTTAGTTTTGCCCGCCCAAGAAACTAGGACATACATCATGCATTTAAAGTAAAACCGTCGCACGATGTGAGAGCCATAAGGTTATGAGCTCTAACTAAATTATGGTGATGCAGATCAATTCCACCATATTCACCGGAAAGGTGATGCGATCCGTGTCTCCACTGCAAGACGGCCGCCTGTGCTTCCGTGTTCACTAGGGTACAAGAAACAAAATAAACAAAGTGGTTGATGTTTTATAAGCATAATATACAGTTTTGAAAATCAACCATCGTTCCCGGGTCGCCTGTGCCCGAGAGTTTTAGCAAACGGTTGAGCCCAGCTCCCGCTTTTGCTCAAAGAACGCGGCCGGGCCTGTGCCCCATTTTTGCGAAAGTTTTGAGAAACTTCTTAAAGCAAAAGGTTTGTGAAAGGTTTTAAGAAACTTTCAAACAAGATAAAGAAAGCAATAAAGAAATTTGAGAAGTTTTATAAACTTCTAAGCAAGCAAACAATAAGAGTTTATGTTTCTTAAAGAAAGCAAAGCAAGCAAGGTAAGTGAAGAAAAGTTTTAGAAACTTTTAAAAGCAAGCAAGTACAAAAGCAAGGAAGCAAAGAAAAGTTTTAGAAACTTGGAAAAGCAAAGAAAGCTTGGAAAATAATTGTAAAGAGAGTTTTACATTTCGAGATGTTTTCCTAAAAGCAAACGTTTTATAAAAGACACTCACTCCAGCTCGCAGCTCATTATTATTTCCATTTTAAAAACTATTTCTGTGTACAGTACTAAGACGCTGAGCATAATAGGGTTTGTCCCGAGACAGGTACAAGTGCTATTAGTAAGAATATTAAGTAAGAAAATACTTGAATATGTGGTAATGGAACATATGTATACATAGAGTAGTTTTGTGAGAATGTGTTGGTATGTCAGTTTGCCATATTTGATATATAAATTGATGTATACAGATTTGGGACATGTCCTATATATGCACCGTTATGCTGCCGAAATTTTATAAAATCATAAGTTTAGAAAAGAAAATTTTTATAGAGGTTTTAGCAAGCAATACGGCCGCTTCACAGAGTTTCTAGTCGCCGAGGTAATCACTGATTGCGGGAGTGCCGGCACGCCTCGCTCACCGGAAGGGGGTGGGGGTGTGTCAACACAGTCGTGAGCATGTTATTGGCAACCATGCATGGCTTAGCGTGCATGTTTAAGTTGAAATCATCATGTCAGTGAGTGAAGTATTAAAAAGTTGATTTTTGGTAATTATAGCACTATGTCAGGAAGAGGATGTAGAGGTCGTCCTAGGAGGAGGTATTCCGGCGGTTTCAGGGCGTCTGCCGGTGCACAGTGTGAGAGATGAGCACGTAGTTGGTTCCTCCCAGCCTCTATGAATCGACCTCGTGAGTCATCTTTGGACCATGGGCCGCGAGGGAGCTGGTACGGGATTGTTCTGAGGCCAGGTGGCCTGGTGCATAGATAGTAGTCATAGCGGCCAGTCAGCGGTCGCAGCCTCCCACCAGCCACCTAGAGAGTTGCATGGAAGAGCCCAGGGAGGTCGATAGAGAGGAAATACGAAGCTTGGCGCCCGAAGCCACGCCTTGACGGCAGTGCGATCTTGAGGCAGCCTGGTTATGGTTAGATAAAGTAAACAAGGTTTATGGAGTTATAGGCTGCACGGATGAGTAAAGGGTCTTGTTTTCCAGTTTTCTGATGGAAGACAGGGCTAAGGATTGGTGGGATGCCGTAGAGAGGAGTATCACGATGGCATATCATGGGACCAATTCGTGAATTCGCGATAGGTTCTTTCCTCGAGCCATAAAGATTCAAAAAATTGAAAAAGAGTTTTGAACTAGTTAGATTGGTTCCCTATATTCAAGCGGATGAGTTCTAAAGAAGTGCAGGTTTTTATCGGAATTTCCTGACACGGGATCGAGTGCATTTATCGGTGGTTCCTCGAGAATGGAGTTGGGGACTTAGTAGAGGCCACTACGAGAGTTAGACAAGAAATACCCTGTTTTATGTCAGGTAGGCGGGAAAGTAAGTAAAGTGCACGGGCACGTCAATAAAGCTTCAGTGATCTGAGTAGAAAGAAAAGCGAAGCGAGAGGTTATAGGCCAGGAGTGCGAGGTCGAGGAGTTATCTCACAGTCGAGGGGATCGGTGGGGCCCCGGTTGCTAGCGGTGGCGCAGGTAATTATGGTATTCCTCCTGTATGTCATATATGTCAGAAACGACACCATGGAGAATGTAGGAGATTTAGTACAGGGTGTTTCCACTGTGGCCAGGAAGGCCATTTCATTAGCGAGTGCCCTCAGCTGATTGGTGCGGAGACATCAGTAGCGGTCACAGCTACCGTACGAGAGATGGCATCTGAAGTCTTGAGGAGAGGGTTTCCCCTGACGGAAGGGCTAACACAGCCGCAGGTTGAGGTAGTAATTAATGAGTAGAGAAAGCGAGGCAATGCCCCGGGGGATATAAATGAGCCAGCACTCAAGCCGGAGTATATCGCGTGACTCAGCAAGATGCGGATGCGACTCAGGATGTAGTCCTTGTATTATTCTATCCTTGATCATGATGCATATGCCTTAATAGACCCCGAGAATCGCATTCATTTGCGTCAAGCCATTCTTAGATCGTTCCGGATAGAGACCCGACCATTAGGGTGGTATGAGAGTTCCACTCGGTACAGGTCAGTTGCCCCAGCGACAATTAGTCGAGATAGTAGAGTTCGATTGAGGGACGGAGTTCAGTCGACGGATCTTGTAGCTTTAGATATGAGGGACTTTGATGTGGTTCTCGGTATGGATTGGTTGTCTCGCCATAGAAACCACATTAGATTTGACATAAAAGGAAGTAAAGCTGAATAGGCGGGGAAATTGGGAGGTTAAGTTCAAGGGAATATGTAAGTTATCTTCGATATGATCTACGCGCCATAACGTATGAGAGAATCTTTGCGTAAGGGTTGTCGAGGGGTTATCACAGCTTATGTGGGTGGAAACAAGAAGGAGGGACTCTACGGTGGATGGGTCAGTTGTTAGAGAGTTCCCGGATGTATTCCCAAATGATATTGCAGGATTTCCTCCAGAAAGAGAGGTGGAGTTCACCATTGATTTGATCCAGGAGGTAGGCCCATTTCCATTCCTCCTTATAGGATGGCTCATGGGGATTGAGAGAGCTTAAGGCTCGGTTAGAAGGAATTATTAAGTAAGGGATTCATCCAGGCCGAGCATATCCCATGGGAGCTCGAGTTCTCTTCATGAGAAAGAAAGATGGGGTTGCGGTTGTGTATAGATTACGAGGCGGGTGAACAAAGTTACCATCATGTCCATTATCCTCCACTAGAATCGATGAGTTATTTAGTAATCAACTCCCGAGGATCTACGAGATATACTCGAAGATAGACTTGAGGTCGGGGTATCATCGGAGTTGAGTGCAAGAGAGTGATGCCTAAAACACTGTCAGAACACGAGTTGTATTGCGGACCTAAGGAAAGGCAGTTATATGCGAGTTGACGAGTGTCGGTTTGGCTCAACAGGTGGCATTCTTAGGTCATGTGATTTCGGTGATGGGGTGAGTGTGGATTCCCGAGAAAATAGAAGCGTGGTAAATTAGAAACCGCCCAGAATGTGTCGGAGGTCGAAGCTTCCTTGGTTTAGCGGGATATTCTGAGAAGTTTGTGGAGGGTTCTCGGGATAGTAGCCACCTTGACTAAGGTGACGAGAAAAGATGTCAGTATGATTGGGTAGGCCTTTTATCAAAAGAGTTTTGAGGATTTGAAAGATATAGATTGACTTGACTCAGTTCTAGATTTACCCGATGGAAAAGTTGGCGAGTTGTATGTGGGCCGAAATAGTGAGACTTCATGGGGTTCCGAGTTTGATAGTTTCGGTCCGAACCAGGGTTCACATCGGGTTTGGCTGGTTGCAAGCGGCTTTGGGTACTCGCCTTCATTTCGTACGGCATTTCATCCTCGACGGATGGTCGGTCGAAGGGTATTGGACACGTTAGAGGATATGCGGAAGCTTGTGTGATGGAATTCAAAGGAAGTTAGGATGCTCACTTAGCACTAATGGGTTGCACCTGTGATAGCTATCAAGCCCGGTATAGATATGGCTCCATTTGAGCGTTGTATGGCGGGGAAATGTAGGACTCGGTGTCTTTGGGATGAGTTGGTGAAGAAAACAATAGGCCACGAACTAAATCACGGATCACTTCGAGGAGAAAGTGAAAGTTGTTCGTGATAACTTGAAGATAGCAAGAGATAGACAGAAAAGTTATGCGGACAACCGTCTTAGAGACTTGCAATTCGAGATAGGTGACCAAGTCTTTTTGAAGATTTCACCTTGGAAAGGTGTGTTGAGATTTGGGAAACGAGGCAAGCTTAGTCCGAGGTATATTGGACCTTATGAAATTATGAGCAAGGTGGGGCTAGTAGCTTACAAATTGAAGTTACCCCCAGAGTTGTCAAGGATTCATGATACATTCCATGTATCAATGTTGAGGAAATATATCCCGGATCCTTCACATGTATTGAGAAGCGACGGTCACGATTAAAGGAGAATTTGACCTGAAGAGACAGTGCGGATTGTAGATCATGAGGAGCGGTGTTGAGGAGCAAAGTGATTCCATTAGTTAAAGTCTTTTGTGGAAGAATCATGAGAGGGCGGCTGCCAGACGGCTCGAGATCTGCCGTCAGTACCTCCCACTTATTTTCGGGATGAGGTATTTCGTTTCATTTCTTTTGGGTTTAGTTTATTCATTCGAGGGCGAAATGTTCCTAGAAATGGGAGGATTTTGTAACACCCGATCTCGAGAGAGTGTACGATTACAGTAATCTTTTGTAGGGGGTGTATAAGAGTCTCCAGTGTCATCTGTAGTATTTTGGAGACTAAAGTAGGAAATGAAAGTTTATGGAACCGAATTTGGTACTTAAGCAAAAATCTGATTGTCATTTAGCAAAGGATATGTAAGACATATTAAGTTAGAGATGGGCCATAGTAGGAATTTGAAAGTTGGTTGCGATTAAGGAAAGTTGAGGGGGTGAAAGTATAATTAAGGAAGTTTAAATAGTAAAATAATAATAATGAATTTAGGAATTTTTTTCGGGAAGTCTGAAAATTCTCTAGATCTCGGATAATGGCTTGATTTCTTGTAGATTAAATTCGTCTCAGAGAAATCTATTAACCTAGAAAAGTTTCGTTCCAATTCGAGGAGCCAGTCGGAATATTTTACAATTTTTAGCGACAGTTTAAGTGAAAGCGAAAAGCGGGATTTTAGAAAAATTCAGAAAAGTAAGCGAAATAGATAAAGAATATTCGTTTAGGATAAATAAAATTGAAAGCGGGGCCAAGAATAAAGTGTTTCAGGACTGAAACGGACCAAAAAGTGGAATAAAGGGACATGTGGGTCCCACATCAAAAGAAAAAAAAAAAAAAAAACAAAGCTTCAAATGGCAAGGAGAGGACGGACGAGAGTGAGAGACAGAGAGCGCGTGAGTTGAGAGTTTTTAGTTTTATTCCCTTTCTCTCTTCTTTCTTCTTAGATTCTGAAAATCGGCCAGTTGGATTTCGTCGGGATAAACTGGAAGTACTCTGCGTGAGGGCTGCACGTGAGTACCGAAACCACGGGTTTCAGAAATTCGGGCAATATCTGCCTGATTTTTTAGTTTTTACCGGATCTAAATAGTCACAGTGGTCGGAATTTTTCGGATAAAAGTTTAAGTTGCTACACCTGCGCGACCCGAATTTGCAGTGGACGCCAAAATCTTGGCTTTTGTCAAGGCTTGAGAGGTGGAAATTTTTCCTCTTTGTGTTATTTCGAGCTTTAAAGACTATATAATGGGCTTTGGAATATTCTTAAGGCAATAAATTTAATTAAAATTTTTTAGGCGAGTTTAGGAATTTTTTAGGAATTTTAAAATTTTAGGTATTTTCGAATGATCATTTGAATTGGAATTTGTTTTGGACTGATTTTAGTTAAAATTATAGGATTTTATTCGAATAGTCAGGACCAATTCAATGTTTTCGGATTGTTTTTAGTATATGGAAAGTAAAACAGTACAGAACTAGTGCATATGCTGTGTGAATACTGGGGCCATATTTTACGAAAATTTTAATTTAATAACACAAAGTGTGCAAATTGCTTGGTTGTGCGACGTGTGTGATCTAATACATCGAGTGTGTGAGGTGAAGCGAGGCGGAAGTTGTGGAGGCTGAAATGGCTCCGAGTTTAGCGAAAAGGAGTGAGTGTTCTAAACTCATTTTTAAAAAATCTTAGTGTATTATTATTATTAATATAAATTTGTTCTGGCTGGTATTTAAGTGGTTTTGAATACAAACCATTTTCAAGAAATAAACAATGAGTTAAAAAGCAAGCAAATGGTTTGAGTTAATAGTTTTTTTTTTTTGAAAAAAGCGTTGGTTTTAAATTGTAAAACCAATTTTTAAGCTTAATGACGAGTAAATGGTTTTGAAAAGTTAATAATTTTCAAGCAAACAAGCAGAGTAGCGAATGGTTTTGAACGATTAAGCCGTTTTTCAAACGCTAACAATGTGATTCAAAGTTTATCTTTCTGCTTTTAAAACAAATCGGCTCAAGCAAGCAAAAGTTGAAAACTGGTGCTACGGTTGGCGCAGGCAAGCGTGGTAGCTAATTAGTTGCGGATGATCGTCATACATCATTTTAGTTGCGATAGAGCGGAATAATAATGCGTTTAAAGTAAGCGGAGTACTTGCGATACGAGGGTATATAAGGTTATGAGCTCTAACTAAATTATGATGATGCAGATCAATTCCACCATATTCACCGGAAAAAAAAGGTGATGCGGACCCAGGTCCTTCCACCAGCACGGTCGCCAGGCCTAAGGTGTTCACTGGGAGTGCAGTAAACAAAAATAGGCCTCCGATGGTTGATGTTTTATAAGCATAATATACGAGTTTTGAAAAATCAACCATTGGTTCGTCGTGGGAGCTTAGGAGAGTTTTAAAGCCAGCTTGGTTGAGCGGGCTCAGTTTATTTTCAAAGAATGCGGTTGAGCCAGGCTCCCATTTTTATGAAAAAGTTTTGAGAAACTTTTAAAAGCAAAGAGTTTGTGAAAGGTTTTAAGAAACTTTTCAAACAAGATAAAGAAAGCAAGCAAAAGAAATTTGAGAAGTTTTATAAACTTCTAAGCAAGCAAACAATAAGAGTTTTATAAGCTTTTAAAGAAAAGCAAAGCAAGCAAGCAAGTAAAGAAAAGTTTTAGAAACTTTTAAAAGCAAGCAAGTACAAAAGCAACTGATTAAAGAAAAGTTTTAGAAACTTGAAGGCAAAGAAAGCTTCGAAAATAATTGTAAAAGAGAGTTTTACATTTTGAGATGTTTTCTAAAAGCAAAACGCTTTATAAAAAGCATACACTCACCGAGCTCGCTTAGCCTCATTATTTTCCATTTTAAAAAACTATTTCCGTACAGTACGTTAAGACTGAGCATAATAGTATTATTCTTATATCAGACAGTTACTGGCAGTTAATATTAAGTAGTTAAAATACTTAATATGTATAATGGAACATAAGTGTATGTGTCATAGAGTAGTTTTGAGAATGTGTTGGTATGTCAAGGCTATATTTTTGACATGTGTAAATCGATGTATACAAGATTTGGGACATGCCCTATACGCAAATACGATAAATAAATTTTATAAAATCATAAGTTTAGAAAAGAAAATTTTTATAGGAGGTTTTAGCAAGCAATACGGCTTCAGCTTCATGTGGTTTCTAGTCGCCGAGGTAAATCTACCGATTTTCAGGAGCGGGCTTCGCACGCCCGCCACCGGGAAGTGGGCGGGTGTGTCAATGGACATCTTAAAAGAGAATCGCTCATATTCAACAAGTGATACCGACAATCGCAACCAAAGAATGGCACTGGAACGACTAACAATGGCTCGAAAAACGGCCACCGGATCGACGCCAAACCGCCTCACCGATATTGATCCAAATAAGCAAAGGAAAATAAAAATCTTCCTTCTACGCGCTGAGGCTGATCTTATTTTGGCTGATTTAAAGTCGCTTTGTCCATTTTAGTGAGACGAATCAATCAAGATAAATCTCAAAATTTAATCTTTTATAAAACAATGATTCTCAATATTCCAAATTCAATCTAGCTCGATACCAATTGTTAACCTAATACGGAAATTAACACAATATTTCAGATCATCGAATTCAAACTCATCTTTGATAATAAAATAATAATAATAAAATAATAAAAATATATAGATTGCATACCGTTTGAAGAACACGTTAAATGCATGAGATTTCGCTTATAGGATCTTAAATCCTCGATCTCTTCCCTTCGCCATAGGATCTTAAATACTGATCTCTTCTTCTCCTTATCAAACTTTGATACATTTAATTGTTTTATGTAATTGATGGAAGAAAGTTTCAACCTCGCATATGAAGGGTTTCTATATATAACTTATCGATAAAAAGAAAGCCAAGAATACACGTTCAAAAAACCGTTTAAATTGTAATTGACAATCGGTTTTATAATAAATTATATTTATTATAAATAACTCGTTCTTATAATAAATTATATTTATTATAAATAAATCGCTCATAATAAATATATTTATTATAAATAACCGTCTTATAAATTATATTTATTTTAAATAACCATTCTTATAATAAATTTATTTATTATAATTTACCCACTCCATCAAGGGTATGTTATCTTTATAAAATTTTTAAGATATTGAGTATTCTTTTTTAATTGCTAAATACTGAAGAAGGGCCACCCACTTTAATTTTAATGTGGAAATAACATCCTCGATCACATGTCCAAACAATTAGAGGTTGTGTTTGGTTATTGAAATTTTGTAAAGGAAAGGAAATATTAACAAAAGTGCAAAAATATATAAATAAATTCAAAGTCTAATTTATTATCAGTACATCCTTTTTCAAACTGATTTATATTCTTATCTTCTTCAATTATATAAATATTAAATAATACCAAACATGAAAAAACCATTTTTCGGATTCTTCCTGTTCTTTCATTTGTAAGTTTAGCAACCAAACTGAACTTTAAGCATGCTCCTGGTCTGGCATTTATGATATAACCTCAAGATTTGCTTGTTCAATGTAAATTTGTTTTATTCTCCATTGCGAGGGAAAAGGGTTACCTATTAGATGGTTAGTGATACAATGATCATGTGTCATGCCCAGGTTTTATGGGGCAACGTGTAACATATTGTTCTTTAATCTGTAAAAGATTCTCGTCCTCTTCCAATCAAATCTCATGTTCATCTTTTCACTACAATAAAGTTGATCACTGTAGAAAAGCCAGTCTTATATTTTTTTTAAAAACTTTGGAAATGGACCGACCGACACACGTACACGCACACGCATATTCTTGTTGTGATGATCCAGAAGTTTCCCTTTATTTCATTGCCACAAAAAATGGGCAGCATAGTAGAAGGAAAGGGTCTTCTTCAATACCATCTCATCCTTGTACCCCACAAATGTCCCTCTTGCGTTCATAATTTTTACGATGTCGTGGATATCGAGACAGGCGCACAAACATCAACTAATCCCACGTGATCTTAAAGTTTATGGTTAAGTAAAACCTCTAATAGTTTTGAGGAGAAATGACCATTAGGTAACCCCAAAACATTACACCAATTGAGCTACCCCTAAGGGTTGTGTTTTAGGGTGTAATAGAGTCTATACAAAGTCATGCCAAACCGTTGAAGCAGACGTGTTGCAGCTACAAAGCTTTGTACAATTTTGCCATAGCCCAATATAGCCTGCACAGTTTCCCTCCTCCCGACACCTTTCCTCACCAACCTATATTCTCAAATTTTTTTTTAAAGAAAAAAGAAAAAGTGTTCAATACAAATGCTCACTAATTCCATGAAACCTAAAATTAACTCAAATGGCCCTAAGGTTATCTCAAAAATTGATGAAGAGCAAACCCAAACTAGACCCGATAAGAGCTATCCACAATGTTTAATAACTAGTAATAAATTAGGCTAAAGGTCGATAATTACCTCTAAAGTGTCCCTTTGTTGAAGGGAGGGATAATAGAACCAATGCCATTTCCTCTTGGAGTGCCTAAAGTACTTGGGTTTTGTCATCGATAGTTCTTGTTTGTGGCTACCATGTTCATTAGCTCCCGTTCACACGAAGGTGCCATGACCACCATGTTAGGTAAGCAAGCCAACAACGTAGTGTCGGAAGGCGTTGCACACTACAACAAATTTGGTCTATAGCCACATTGCTAGGCGGCGTTTGTAAACATCATGTGATATAAACCAACATTTTAGCAACGATTCCATAAATGTTGTAATACAAATGTGCCCCGAAACCGGTCGTTGACTACCCGTCGACCCGCGGAACACAAGTGGATGTCGGGTTGCAGGCAGCCACTTCAGAAAATCGGGCGAGTCTCCTTTGTGCGGAGCTCTGCAAATCTGATACCTGCATATCTGTCCCCAACAGGTCAATATAATCCCAACATGAGTAAACGGCCTCTTGGGCCCATGATTCTATCTCATCACAATATATCCAAACTATATCCAATAGTTTCAAGAGTTAATAAACTACTCTTATACAACATATATTAAAATGAAAAGCATTCTAATACATGTATACAGTGTGACACCAAAGCCACATCCCGACTTTCTTCTAAAACAGCCCCAAGAATGACAGTCTCCTTACGCTCCATGTGCACAGCCAAAAAGGGGTCCCACGACGGGAGTGACTAAAGCTCAGTAGGAGAATGTCGCCTAAGTGGGATACTCACCACCTAAGTGCGTGCAATGTTCCAAAGTAAACACACATTCAAGAAAATGCATGATTCTGCTTGAATGTCTGCATGACCAACTCGGATCTCGAGTCTCAGGCTCCTCTCACACTGTCTAAACCTTGTATGAGAATTATTGTTTTATTAGTGGACAACCCTCCGATGTATATATATCAATTGGGCCGCTCCGACGATTGATTTATTATTTGTTTATGGACTACCCTCCGATGAATATCAATTGGGCCGCTCCAACGATTGATATTTTAAATTTGGACTACCCTCCGATAATTAATGTTTTTAGACAACCCTCAAGACCATTTCTCCAGAATATCTCATGCACTCACTCCTACTATCCCACAAGGTGTTCGATTATATGGAAATACATGTATGCAGTTCCAATACTGATCCTAATCACAAGCAAATATATAAACATGAATATACTCCCGTAATTCAAATCACCTGATCATGTTTATGAGTTTTACAACTCCATACATCGAAATTAGCTCAGGGCTAATGATCAAACACGAGCAATTTAATTTAAATCCTCGGCCAGAAACACATATTTTTAAATATATATATATATATATATATATATATATATATATATATATATATATATATATATATATATATATATATATTTTGAAATTTACTATTAAATAGTGCAAACCTTAGTTTACTATTCCCGAAAAATCACAAAACATCGGTTCACTTAGTGAACCCGGATTCCAAGCCATTTCCATTTATACATACCAAAAGCACCATTTATGCATAATCAACTTTATAATTCTTAAACAGCCCCTACCCACAATTTATCTGAAAACGGCCTCTAAAAAGTTTCTACAAAAAATTCATGTTAGGTCATGTTTTGAGACCCGATCAAAAAAGCAATACGGCCTCTTTATTTCAATGGTATTAAGCCACTTTAAAGCAAATACAGCTCGTAAGGAGAAACCCCTACCTCTTTGATTTTGTCCCAGCTCACAATCCGGAGTCGCGTAGCACGCGCCTCGTAGAAACGTTTTCCTTCTCTCTCCCAAAGACCGCCGACGGTTGGATCTTAATGTATTTCTAAGTTTCTCTCTAAAGGGTTCTCTTAAAAGCAGCTACTGGATCAAAAATGGTTCCCGTTTTTCTTTCCTTTAGTTTAATAGAAGAAGGTCACTATTTACAATTTATTTGGTAACTTAAAATCAGTCATAGAAGCCGCCGTCCCTTGCAGAGGTGATATTCGGCACTATCCTCGGCATTATTTCATAATTTCTTTCTCATACCACTTATGGTACATGATGCGTACTATATGTGACTTTGGTAGCATGAGAGAAAGTGTGCAAACACCCAAAGCGATACTCGAAAAATGTCGACTCAGTGTCTCGAGATATTCACAATTTTACGTGCTAACGAGTTTGTGGTGATTCAACGGTGAAGTCGTTGCGATCTGAGATCTAGAGAATTAATTATGGTACAGCGAAATTACAGTTTTGTAATCGAAGTACGATTTTGCCTTATTCGAAGTGCGAGTTTCTGGATTCACAAAAAACTTTAGTGATAATTTTCTTGAGATGTTTAACAAATGGTGCAATAGAGCAAATATTAGCGATATCTTCTATGACATTTAACAAACGTTGTTTATCGTTTGTATATAAATTAATCAAAATTGGCAGCTACAAATTTATTTGTACCGCGTTGCAGCAATACATATTTATATATGGCGATAATTTGTTCACGACATTTCGATGATGTTTTATAAAGTGTTACTCTAGATTTATATTTTTGCGATGTGTATGGTGACTTTTGTCAAAATGTTGCAATGAAAAAATATTAATTGACGTGCCGCGACAATTTAACAAACTATTTGCTATGTTTTGTGACATATAACCATAATTAAACTTAAAATGTATTCTCAAAATATATTTGTCACTAGCGTTTTAACGATATATATATCTTGGAGTAATTCATTCATTTAAATGTCTATAAATCGTAGCTATAGACCTAGACTTTGCGATGCAGCCTTGGTGACTTTTAAATGAATATTTTAAGCAAAAGAAGACAATGTGTGACATTACTTGTGGCAATTTAACAAACATGTAAATTTATCATAAATATATTAGACAAATGTGAATTATTTATTTTACTAAAACATAATGGTCTTAATAGACAAAAGTAATATTAGTTAACTTTATGTTAATTTTTTCCAAATATATTCGAATTAATTTAATGCCTATTAGTTATATGTATATTAATCAATTTCCTGATTAAAAATTAAGTTTTGTGGAATGAGAGTGATAGATATAGGCGTGCAAGGTAGGGTTCAGTGTATTGATCTACGGCTCTCGCGCGTAACTGTCTTTAGGGTCACAAATTAATAATTTTAATTATTTAAAATAATTAAAGGAAATATCAAAAAGTTATCCCATGAGTAAAAAATTATTGAAATGAAATATTAAAAATAATTAAAATTTTATTTAAAATATAAAAAACACTTTTTACAAAAAAAACACTTTAACAAAAAAACATTTTTTAAAATTTTAAAATACCTACCTTAGTTAAGTTTATAAAATATTTTTATATGTATTTTGTTATTATTTTTATCAAATTTTAAGTATTTAAAAATATTTTCAAGAATTTTAATTTTTGAACCATTATATTTATGGATATTTTAAAAATATACATTAAAGTTATTGGATATATTTTTTTTTTATATTTCCTTTTGACTCTCATTCTGTAAATCAAAATATATTTTCCACTCTTTTGATCATTATTTATATGTTTAGAATAAATATAATTGATTTGAGTTAAAAAACAAACAAACTATATAAGCGATTTGAGTGATGTGAGATCTTCATGATGTTCAGCAAAATAAAACTTGAAATTGTTTTTTAATAGGTTTTTAGAAAACTGTCGACACTACGATATATTAGCTATGCTACAGTAAGATTAGAACCCTCATCTCCCATGTCTTGCCTTTAAAAGACTTTATAATGAGTTAGACATGAAATGATTGTTTTTTAATAGTTCAAAAAAATTGATTTTAATCTAATTAAAAAATAAAATAAAAGTTAACTTTAGTTTACTTTAAAAAATAAGCCATAAAGAAAATATTAATTAAAATAATTAATTAAATTAAAAATAAAGATAATATTTAGTTTTAGAAATTTTGAGAATTTGAAAAATAAAAAATATTAAATATTATTTTCTTTAAAAAAATAATATTTTTATTTTTGTTTTTTATTTTTAACTCAATTTAAAATTTTAAAAATTAAATAAATAAATATCTACTTTAGTTTTAAAATCGAAGTTGATCTTTATTTTCCCCCACATTAAAATTTTTAATTATACGTTTTTATGGTTTAGAGAGGGAGAGCTGTGAGACGAGAGAGAGTAAGAGGAATGGGAGGAGGAGTTGGGGCTCGAGTGGAATGAGAGGGTGAGAGAGATGGCGTGCGAAGGTGGGTTCAATTATGTATTGATCTCTACAGAGCTACCTACGCCAAAACATCTTTAGAGATCCTAAATTAATAATTTAAATAAATTAAGGAAATATCAAAAGTTATCCCATGAGTACAAAATTATTGAAATGAAATATTAAAAAGAATTAAAATTTTATTTAAATATAATAAAACACTTTTTACAAAAAAACACTTTTAACAAAAAAGTTTTTTAAGGTACACAATACCTACTACCAATTAAATTTATAAAATATTTTTATATGTATTTGTTATTATTTTTATCAAATTTTAAGTGTTTAAAAATATTTTCATAATTTTGATTTTGAACCATTTATATATTTTGTATGGATATTTTTAAAAATATCCATAAGATATTATGATTTTTATATTTCCTTTTTGTGATATTCGTCAAATCAAATATATTTTTCCATATTTTACGTGCGTTATTTATATCATTTAGAACAATATAATTGATTTGGTGATGTGAGATGTCCACATGTTCCAACGAAATAAAGCTTTAATTGTTTTTTAATAAGTTTTGAAAAGCTTAATCACTTTTATAATATAGTAAATTGTAGACAGAAATTCCAATTTACGGAATGAGACAAAACCGTAATTTTGATTACAAAATTGTAATTTCGGTTAAAAATCCATAATTAATTCTCTAGATCTCGGATGATAAAACAGATTGTACCGTTGGAATCGTCTCGCGAAATCTAGTTAACACGTTAAATTTCATAATTTTCTGAGACAGTCGGAGTTGGCACGTTTTTAAAGGCATCTTGTTTGGTCGTAAAAGCAGTTTCAGTCTTGACAAAACCATATAACATGTGACTCATGTACCATAAGTGGTATGGTGGAGAAAATGATGAGAAATGGGCTTGACCGAGATAGTCTTAGAATATCAATCGGTAAGGGACATAATGGTAATTATGAATTTGATTACCAGTCATTAAAGGACAAAATATCAAATAAGTGAACATTCTCCTTAAAACACAAAGCAAAAACGTGGGAAGCAATTTCGTGATCTGCAGTAGCCCCATGGATGAGAAGCTTTTAGAGAGAGAGCACTTCTCTCTAGAATCTTTAGGAGATCGATCGTCGAGGCGGAGCTTCGGGACAAAGGAGAAATGTTCTGCAGCCGGAGCGAGCTCTAGCGTGGACTCGGAGGATAGGGTTTCTTCAAACTCCTTGAGGTGAGTTTCTCCCTACTGTGTTTATTCCCATTTTTAAGTGTTTTCCGTAGCCGGTTGGTTTGAGGGCCGTGAGGCGCGGTTTGATTGGTCACGAGGCTTGGGACGGTGTTAGAAAGTGCTTTTTGGGATTTTGTGTTAGCGTGGCCCCTTGAAATTTAGGAGCTGTTTGGGTGTTTAATTCTAAATATTTGCTTTAAATCATTGATTGATTTGGATTGGTGATGGCGGTGGATTAACGGGTTCACAAGGTGGTGTTGGTTGTCATTTTGAGGAATAAGTAACCGGACACCACTATTCCCAAAATAATTCTAAGAATATAATTTATTGAAATTATGTGTTTGGTTAAGTAATTACATTTCGGGTGCGTGTTTGAACATTAGCCCGAGAGCTAATTTTGATGTGTGAAATGATAATTACATAACATGTTGTGTGTTGATTTGTTTTATGCAAATATATTTATGTTTTATATATTTTGCATGTGATTAGGCATTTGAGGAATGGAGCGGCATACATACATTCCATATGCCTTTGGAACATCTTAGGAATACTCGGGATTAGTGCATGAGATGAGTGCAGAAAATGGTTCGGAGGGTAGTCTAAAACATTAGTATCGGAGGGTAGTCAAGCCCAAATAATATATCAGCAGTGGGCCCAGTTGATATATATTCATCGGAGGATAGTCCACAAACTAAATAATATATCAACCGTCGGGCGGCCCGGTTGATATATTCATCGGAGTGATCCACAAACAAATAATATATATCAATGATCGGGCATTTAATTGATATATATATTCATGCCCGGAGGAGTTGCCCACTAATAATAAAAGAATATTCTCATACGAGGCTTGAGCGAGTGTGAGAGAGTCAGTGAGGACTCGGGATGCGAGTTGATCATGTAGACATTCAAAGTAGGATCATGCATTTGCTTGAATGTGTGTTTACTGGAACATTGCCGCACTTAGGTGGTGAGTAGCCCCACTTAGGCGATTCTCCTCTTGTTTAAGCTCACCGGGTAAATGGGATCCCCCTTTATTTCACAGTGCAGGGAGCGTCACGAAGGGCGGCTACGTCCTAAATTGTGTGAAGAAATCGAGGATGGCTTTGGTGGTTGTACATGTATTAGAACTCTTCGTTTAATATGTAATTGTTTAAAGTAAAAATATTAACTCTTGTAACTATTGAGATATAGTTGGATGCATAGTTTGAGATCATTTTTATAGATGCTGTTATGGGCCCAAGTGGCCATATTGGATATATATTGCATATATTGGACTTTTTGGGACGAGTTTGTCACGGTAATGTAATTGGGTAGAGCTCTCGTGGAGGCTGAATTTTGAATGGCGTCGGGTAACCCGGCGTCCTGTATATTCATGAGTTGACGGCTAGTCCAGCGGACCCGAGTTTTGGTAATCCATAAATTGTCTCTATTATTTACAATATGTGCTATTATTTTCATTTTAATAACTTGAAATCTACTTTCCCTAATAAATTATCTAAAAATATTATGTTTGGATAAAAACAATTTATTTTTATCCTTTTCTCATATTCTATTTTGAAAAAAGAAAATTGTATTATTAAGATAAATGACAAACAAAATCAAATATTTGAAAGTATTTAAGCAATATTATTAAATTTAAAAAAGAAAAAAAATCATAAAATATAAGTAAAAAAACCACCACAACATAAAATATTAATTTCTCTGGACATCATGACAATTTGAAAAAAATATGGTGGTGTCTTGTGAAAGAAAAATGTGAAATTAGGTTAAAACTATTTATAATATATATGAGTGGTTTGGAGTCGGTTCGATTCGATCGGTTGTCATCTCTAGCCCCATGGCCCCGAGTGATATTAGGTTTATAAAATTTCAAGCCAATCCCGAACCTATTAATTTTAAAAACCGTGGTTTCGGTTTGGTTCAATTCGGTTTTGTAGGTTTTGATGGTTTTTTTGGGTTTAGGAACACCCCTACTTTTATTCTCTAATCACTGTATTGTTAAACTCGGTAAATAAATTTATTTCTTTTAAAAAACCTCTGAAAATTAATATTTTTAAAGAACATGGAAATATCTTACAAAATAATTTTTCTATAATAATATATTTACAACTATTAATATCCTTATAAATATTTAAATTATTTTCCATAATAATTTCGTTAAATATAAGATAATAGTTTTTTGAATAGATATTCTTTTAGAAAAAAATTTCAGGTCTTAACTTATTTGTATGAGAAAATTTTAGTATATCTATTTTTTTTAAATTAATATTATCTTTATCTATTTAAATTTAAATTATTTTTAAAAGTAAGAGTCATAAACTCTAAAAATAAATATTTTTAGAGATATCTCCATATTGACATCTTTAAAAATTATTAATATGATAATATCTTTATAAATATTTAAATTATTTTCATAATAATTTTGTTAAAATATAATAATATAATAAATTTTGTACGAATATTTTTTTGGAAAAAAAACCGTGACTCATTTATATAAGAAAAAATTTAGAATATCTCATTATTTTAAGATTAAAATTATCTATCATCAATTTTAAAATAATTTGAAATATGCATATTTTTAATGTATATAAATTTTCAAACTATTTCAATCTCTATTTCAAAAAAAAAAGTCATATTTTTTAAAACTGTCTCTTTTGGAATATATGCCTAATAAAAATTAAAAAATATAAATACATAAATAAATAAAATTGTTTGATTTTTTCTGTTTTAAAATAAATATTTTAAAGAATATGAATAATCTCATAGAAATATTTTCCCTGTGTGTATCTTTAAAATTATTAATATCTTTATAAATAAAATTATAAATAGAGGAGATTTTTTTGTGATTTTTTTTTTTCTTGTGTTTGAAGAAAATATGGCGATGTGGCTCCATCTCTGATAAAAAACATAATTCCCCTCTTTCTTATAAATTAGAAAATGAGTCAAGAAACGCCGCGAAAACCTATGAAGAAGAAGAGACTACCGATGATGATCCTACGAGAAGAAATTATGTCGAATTACCGTAAAATATGCCTTCTGATTTAGATGCGTATGAAAAGCATACCTTAATCTCCATCTCGATTTATTTAAAACCCACTTAGCGTCGTCAACATGAACTCCTGCGGTTGGACTCCTTTATCCCGCAGTCACGGAAGAAGAGGTGATTTGGTGGTGATGGGTATCCTCCCAGTGAGAAAGCGTTGCGGCAATTACGGATTCTTGCCATGGGTTTTGTTTATAAGAGCTATAGGTTTTGTTTTCTATGATTTTACGAGGTTGATGACTGAAGATCGTGACATCATGACAATTTGAAAAAAAATATTAAAAAAAAGAAAGGGGAGTTAGTAAATATTGTCTGGATTTTTATATAATGAAATAATATATTTTTCAAAGTTGTTGTACTATCATAATCACCCATGTTTTTGTTGAATGAGCACATCGGTGGGCGATTTTGCCTCAAACCAAGTGGCCAAAAAACTTTCCTTTTTCCCTCCATCTGAATTTTACATTTATTAAAATTATAATATATTTATAGTGCCATAAACTGCTTCTAGTATGGTAATTGTTATTCCTCAATATTTTGTATTTTTCTCATCACGCAATTCACAAGGTTTGATTTCATAATTTTGTTTTAATTTTTTTATGTCGTATTAGATCAAAAGAAGTTATTATTGTTTTCTAAGCTATGATTATATATGATTTTTTCACAATATGTTGAAAGTTAAAAAACAAAACACAATGATGCAGCATCTTCACAAGCTCATAAGAGAAGTTGCGTGAATCTAATAAAAATTTTCATGAGTTGTCCAATCATGAAGAGGCCTATGAGGATGCAAATAGTAAGTTCTCAATTATTATTTGTTTTTGTTATTTTGCTCTTCTTCGAATACGTGAAACATGTCTATACAGCTCTTTGTTATTTTATTCTCAGTGTTATTTTAATTCATGTGTCAGAGGATTGCAAATAATAAGTTCTCGGTTATTAATTATTTTGTTCTCCTAGCGAAACTTATAGAAACATAGGGCTGGCAAAAATTTGACACAACACGTGAGCAGACACGAACCAACCACGGTTTTGCGGGTATGGGTTGAGTATAAATCGTGTTTGGGTCATATTAGTGTTGACGCCTAACATGTTTAATAAATGGGTTATATTTGTGTTGACTTGCTAACAAAATTTGACTAGAATTATTATTTAATTATTATATTAATTAATTAACCTATTTAATATGTTATTTGTGTTAAACATGGATTATTAATTATAGTTCCTATTAATTTAAATAATAAAATTAATAAACATATTAAATTTAATAGGTTATTTGTGTTAAACATGCATGGATGATTAATTATAATTCTTATTATTTTAAATAATCAAATTAAATGGGTCACATTAGGTGTTGACACGCTAACCGCAGATAATAAATGGGTTAGGTTTGAGTTAGCGAATGTTGACACATTATTATTTGTGTCGGGTTTGGGTTGGCCGAATATTGACACGATCAGGTACATTGTCACGATATGAACCACGACCACAGTGCCACTCCTATTATATATATAATTTTTGCATCTTTCCATATTCTTTCTAAATTTTTTGAAGGCATCCTTTTGACTAATAGTTCTAAGGTCTTTTTATGTTCAAGCAACAAAAAGGTATGTTGAACCGACTTGTAAGCATTGTTGTAAGTTTAAGTTATAAAGCATGTTTAACATTCTGATAATCTGTGCAGATAAATTGGTAAGAAACATGTTATCAGTGTATATTGATATCAACCATTTTTTGTGTATTTATTGGCCTGTGGATGTCTAGAAGATAAGGTTATGGATGCATATAAGCGACATGCATAGGACTGTTTCATATCTTTCGAAGAATTTGACGAGAAGGTATTAATTTTTTACTATAAAATTTTATTTTCTTTCCCTTTGAATTGTCACACAGTTTTGAAATGTTATTTATTTATTTGAAGTGAATTGAAGTTATGATTAATTTTGTGTTTACTGCGGTTTAAGAAAAATGAGGTCAACCTGGCCCGAATAAAGGTCTTTTTAGTATCATAGTGATGATGCCTTTTCAGCCGAGGCCCCGAGGCATTTGGGCGTGTGAGCCTAGTTGGGCGGATCGAGGCTCTTGGTGGGGCTGAGCAGTAGGATCTTTGGATCGCCGGCGAAGTAGGACATCGTTGAATCTTGCATTTGCGGCGGGTTTGAAGGTGTGCTCCTCTGCAAAAGCAAGAATGAGGGGTCGACAGAGGCACAGGCTCGTGGCCGTTCCGATACAAGTCGGTTCTTCACGAGAGAAAGAGGAAGCTGCTTAGGCGCGAAATGATAGCGTATGCTTTTGGCATTGCCTTTCACAGATGGGGTGGCCTTGTATTTATAGTAGATGTTCAACCAGTTGGATGGTGATTAGGATTTGTTCCCATTGGATGGGGTATTTCTTGTTATTATCGATATCGGATTTGGTAATGGATATAGAAAGAGCAGTTTATTTGGGATAATCTTCCTTCCTTATTGGGGGATCCGATTTGATGTTGATCTATTATTGTCTTTCTTTCCTTATTGGTGAGATTTGGCTGGACTTGCGGAATAATATATTATTAGGGACTATTCTGTTACGTACTGTGGGAACTTCCCATAATTGGTCTTTAGACTGTCGGGTTGGGCCCTTGTGCGAGCGGCACCAAAGAGGCTTGAATGTTGGCGGCGAAGGCACAAATGCTCCGATGGGCATGTCTCTTTCCTTGGGGTTTTAGCGGACATACCTCGATGTTTCGTTGGTGGCCTAACTACGGGGCCTAGCGAGGAGGTAGGCACAGTGAGCCTTATTTTTTCAAACCTGTCGGTTGCCCCCGGCCCGCGTATACCGGCGATGCGTGGGCGAGGATGTAACGTGTCTTGCTTGGGTGCGACTTCCACGTGCAACTTCGGGGTGGATTAGTTAGGGCAGTGGCAGATCATTTGTCTTGTGATAATGATGACTCTTCGGTTTCCGCGCTCATTTCTCCTATTCCTTTCAGTTTCCTTTTGTTTCTTTCGCGGACATCCTCTGTCCTGTGTGCCACTGCTCTAGGACCTTTTCTTTGCCTTTAGCGAGTTCGGACTTCCTTCTCTCTTAGTCTTTGTCCCGAGCCTTTTGTGCGAGTCTTTACTACGTTGTCTTTCTTGGGATAATCTTTTCTGTCGTATTTCTGGGTCCATTGCGTCTTTGTTTTCTTGATCTCTTTCCTGGCGATACGACGAGTCGTTAGGGTTGGGTTGGTTGAATTTTATTATCCACTTTCATCATGGGTCTGGGTCGTTCTTCTTCTCTGCGTATTGGTGGTGATTCTTGACTATTCTTTGGTTGAAACGAGCGCGGTGTCTCCGACCGTTCGGTCGGAGTTGAACTTCGAGATGCCCCAGAGGTGCCTCCTCTTCCCTTGAATGAGACGAGGGAAAGTTAACGACTAAATACCCTAGGGGTGAATATCCCGAGATCTTCCGTTCGATGCTTTAAGCGTGGGACTGCGAGGTCGTCCTTGTACGGGGCCATCTTTCTAGAGAGCGTTATCGACATCCTTTGGCGTTCGGGTGTGGTCCCCTGACGTTTTGACCCTCTATGTGGTCGTTGTGCCTAGGATGGTGTGTTTCTTCGAAGTGGCCTTCGATAACGGTCTTCGCTTCCCTCTGCATCCCTTCATAAAAGGGGTTTTGCAGCATTTCAATGTGTCAGCTCAACACCCGATGGTTGGGGTATTTTGGTTGAATCTTTTGGTTTTCTTCTGGATAGGGGGCTCGGTGTCCCCGACTGTAGCCTTGCTTCTTTACCTTTTGAAGGAGACATCAGGAGCTCTTCTGACCTCTGGGCGTTCGGCGCTCCTACGTGATTCAGATCTTCCCTCCTCCGTAGGGTGTGGAAGGGATGCTACTTCTTAAGTTAGCGGCATGGTGGAATTATGATCCTCTCAACAAGGATGACACTAAGGCGTTAGGTGGCTTGGACCACCCCCGAGAATCTTCGGGAGTGTTCGTTCTGTTTTTGGTTATAACATTGATGGTAATTGGGCATCTCGATTACGTACTATCTACATGCTTCTCGGGTGCTCGAATTGATCTGGCGTTGAATAACGTCATAGCGTTGGCGTTGGTGATCCTTCGTCCTTACGCGGAGTTGATCAAGTCGGATGTTCCCGGCCCATCGAGTTCGAAGTCCACTCGATCTGGCACATGAGGCCTTCACCTCCGCTTCCCACCGTAAAGTTCCTCGGATTGGGCCCCTCTGGCGCTAAACCCACTGGGAGCTGTTAGTGATTGGAGATGGTGTCTCGGAAGCCCGGGTAGGAAACAAAAAACCTCGCACTACGGTTGAGAAAAGATAGGCTGCTTTGGTCAAGTTCCGAGAAGTTGGGGGCATGCCATCTTCCGAATCTCTCGTATCCATCGCTCCCGGGACGGTTATGGCTATCTATAGTTTTGAGCTTGCGATCCCATAAATCAGGGTCTGCTGCAGAGGTAGAGGGTCCCTCGGGTGGGGCCGTTGAGTAGCCATTGGCGATCACGCCCGTGCGGAGTCTGGAGCATGACGAAGAAGGTTAAGTCGCCTTCTCGAGAAGGGAGGAAGGCGGAGGAAGATCTGGAGACTGAGTTGGGGGAGACGGGGATTCTTTACTTCACGGAAATCGCAGAGGCTACGTGACCTTCAGTCTAGGTATTCTTAAGAGTTAGATCTTAAGAGGTCGGTTGCGCTACCCGTTGATGAGGCTTTGGCCACTATCCTCGAGGGTCGCCTCAGTAAGTTCAGAGTACCTTGTCTGTTGACTCCATTTTGAAGGATGAGTTTCGAGTTTGCGTTGGATGTTGATTCTATCTTGGATGTGCGGGTGGCTACTCATTTGAAGGGTTTGGCCCGAGAAAGGCCACTGCAAAATAAATGAAGGTCATGCTAAAGCGGCAGGGCTTATAAAGCCCGAGGTGTCTTCCCTCACATGTCTGACGGTAGCTGCGGAGACCGGGTGCAGCGTATGGTAGGAAGTCGTGAAGCTGGTCGATCTGACATACCACTTTACGGCTGTCGCCGGTAGGTGGGGAGACGGCGGGGTAAGCGAGGGCGAGGTGAAGAGGCGAGGTTTAGGAGGCTCGGGTGATTTGAGGGGCTGTGCGAGCGACTTGATGGAGGTAGAGGCCTGGGCGTAGTCCGCCGTATGAACTTCGGATGGTTGGGACGAGCTTCTCCGTCCCGAGGCGAGCCGGGAGTCACAGGAAGAGGATGCGTCTTTATCAGACGATCTTCGTGATAAGACGACGTTGTTGGACGAGGCTCGTCGCGAGGCTAACGAGGCAGTCGGCTCGGTGGAACTTCTGAATGAGAGTGTCGCGGGTTGCGTGGGGATCTCCATCAGCAAATAACTTTGGTGGCTCAGCGGGACGAAGTTATTGGAAGACTGAGAGCTGAGGCTTCCAATCAATGGGTTTCTGGGTGGCTCGCCTTTCAGAGGAAGGTTGTTACTACCTATTCCGGCCTGGACTTTAACTGACCTTCCGGTGACAAGGGAGGGATGAAGGGTCCTTCTGGCGATTATCTGGAGCGGGCACCCATGCTGAGGCCCACTCCCCTTCTTCACCATCTGCATCTCCTTCTGGTGCCTAATCTCCTGTGCACGTCTTCGCCTGCCTACCTGATATCGGCTTATTTATTTATTTATTTATTTATTTTTTGGCGTTGTTGGGCCTGGGCCCCAAAACATATGTAGCCTTGTTCTTGATGAGCCACACATTTTTGCCTCGTTCTTGCCTCTACTTGTGCTCTTCTTAGCTCTTCTTAATTTGGTCGACTTCTTGTGCGCACCTGCGGGTTGGGCGCTGAGTTGGGGTGTTGGTGGCGAAGTACGCATCGGATGATTTGCCTTAGTTGAAATGTCTCATAGGCTGTATGGCTTGTGTAGAATGATTGAGCTCGTCCGATGCGGTGTTAGATCCGTCGGTTGATTCGCTTGAGTTGGATGACTCCTAAATTTGTATGACTGCGTAAGGAATGATTGAGCTCGTCCGTCGCGAGGCTGCGAGAACTCCGTCGGTTGATTCGCTGAGTTGAAGCGACTCTAAGTGCATGGCACGTGTAGAATCGTTGAGCTCGTCAATCTGTTTGTTGTGCTCCCATCGGTGATTTGCTTGGAGTTGAAGTAGCTCCCCAGATTTGCATGGCTGATAATAGAATCGTTGATCTTGTCAATGCGAGCTACTAGGCTCCGTCGGCTGATTCACCTAAGTTGAAATGACTCCTAAGCTGCATGGCCTGTGTAGAATCGTTGAGCTCGTCAATCACGTTTCTTTGTGCTCCGTCGGTGATTTGCTGAGTTGAAATGGCTCCCATTTGAATCTTTGTGTAGAATGCGTTCGCTTCGTCAATGCATTTCTTGATGCTCCGTCTGGCGGTTACTGAGTTGAAATGGCTCTAAGGTATGGCACCGTGTAGAATCGTTGAGCTGTCAATCTGTTTCTTGAAATTCGTGACGTGGTAGTGGCGATGTAACTGGCGTCGACTCCTCGGAGTAGCATGACTGTGTGGGTAGACGAACTTCGTCAAAAGTCGGCTGTTTGGAGCTCGAGGCCCTGTGTGGGGATGTGATGTAACCTGAAATTTGGTCGACTCCTCGAATTAGCGTGGAAACGTCGAGTGAGCCAGGAACTCGTCCGAAGTGAAGTGGCCCGGAGCTCAGGCGTGCGCGCAGTGGCGATCTTAGCCTAAGGCGATCGACTCATCGGTGGCGTGTTTGTCTGAGTAGAGCGAACTGGTAAAGTGTTCTGGCGGGCTCCGGCGTGGCTAAGTGAAAATGTAACTGGCGATCGACTTCGGAGTAGCGTGACTTTGTCTCGAGTGAGCGAACTACGTCAAAGTGAGGCCTGGCTGAGCCGGTGTTGTGGCCAGAGTGGCAATGTAGCTGGTACGGTCGACTCCTCGGTGGCGTGACTGTGCGGGAGTAGGCGAACTTCGTCAAAGTGGCTGCCCAGGCTCCGGGAGGCGTGGCCAGAGTGGCGATGTGGCTGACGTCGACTCCTCGGTAGCGTGACTGTCGGAGTAGGCGAACTTCGTCAAAGTGAGCTGGCGGGCTCCGGCGTGGCCGAGGAGTGGCGTGTAGCTGGCGATGCGACTCCTCGGTGGCGTGACCGTATAAGTGAACGAACTTCGTCCGAGTGAGCTCTTGGGCTCCGGCCCCGTATGGCCAGGTGGCGATAACTTTGGCGATCGACTCTTGGTAGCGTGACTTTGTCAGTAGGCGAACTTCGTCAAAGTAGTGGCGGGCTCGAGCGTTGTGGTCGGTAGCGATGTAACGGCGTCGACTCCTCGGGTAGCTTGACTGTCCCATCCGTGAAACGAACTTCGTGAAGTGGCTTCTTGGGCTCCGGTAATGGCGAATAAGCGATGTAACTGGCGGTTGACACCTCGGTAAGCGTAACACGTGCGAGTAAGGCGAACTCGTCAAAGTGATCTGATGCGTGCGGCCATTCGACTTATGATTTTCTTGGAAAGATGCGAACGTCTTTAATGCTGATTTATGGTGAATTTGGAACGTTTGGGTGACTTTTTGAGTGCTTTGGCCTTCTTATAAATGGAGGCTTCATTGCTATGGGTTTATACTTTGTATGATACGCTGCTTACGATGCGTGGCCGAAATCGGGAGATGGGCGTCGAAGTGCGGTTTGTCTTTGGCGGGGATCACTTGAAGGTCACGGTTCGGGTTCACGTTGGACTTATGCCTGTGGGAGTTGTGTTTTTCTTTAGTCTCCCCTTTATGGGAGTCATGTTATTCCCTAGCTCCGTGCTAGGAAATGCGCCCGGAGAGGGCGATGCATTTCTTGAGTCGCCTTCTCCATTTTCTGTTCTTCTTTCTCTTCCTTTCTCCTTTCTCACTTCTCCCTTGCTTTTCGTCTTTTTCTTCCACCTCTCATTCTCCCCTTTTTTGTTTCTTCCGCACAAACTCCTTCCATCCCTTTTTTCTTCTTCTCCTATTTTCCACCTTTCTGGCCTTTTTCATTTTTGTTTCATAACAGCACTAATGCATCGAATCCCACCAGAATTCCACAGTTAAGCGTGCTTGGGCGAGAGTAGTACTACGATAGGTGACCTCCATGATGAAGTCGGCTAAGACACACCGCCCCTTTTATCGCGGTTTTGGTTTGTATCGTGTCGAACTCACTCGATCTATGGCCCACTTCATCAACCTTCCGGAACACGGTTTTATGTAACACTTGCTTCATCGGGTATTCCGTTGGGACTTCTATGGTGTGAGCCTAGAAGTAAGGGCGGAGTTTCCGGGCTGCGGTTACCAAGGCCAAAATTAGTTTCTCCATCCTTGGGTATCTCTCCTCCGCTCCTCTCAAAGCTCGGCTGCAATAGTAAACCGGGTGCTGTACTCGCTCTTTGTCTCTGACGAGGACAGCACTGGTTGAGAAGTCTGATACGACCAGGTATAGGGTGAGGAGCTCCCCTTCAATAGGAATTTGCATCCTCGCACTTTGCATCCCATTTAAAGGCCTTCTTCAGGACTTGGAAGAAAGGCTGGCATTTATCACTTGCCCTGGACACGAATCGGCAAAGGCCGACAATCTTTCGTCGGTATTTGAACTTCCTTTATGCTTGATGGCGAAGGCATGTCGTCTGACCTTTATCTTGTCACGGATTTGCTTCATTCCTACGTGGTTGACTATGAGGCAGAATTTCGGTGATACTCCGAAGGCACACTTAGCTGGGTTTAGTTTCATGTTGTAGTTTCTCAAGATCTGGGCAACGGACGGGGATGGTATGTGGAGCACGGGTGAGGTGGATTTTACCGACATGTCAGCTATGTACACTTCCATGGTTATTGCCCTAAGCGGTTAAAAACATCAGGTCACCAGCCTCGTATGTAGCTCCACGCATTTTGAGCTACTTGACATCACCGCGATAGCGATAGGTTCCTGCTTGTGACGAGCGATGTCTTTTCTTGGTCATCAGATTACATCGCGTCGGTTGTAGCCGGGAGCGTCCGTAGCCGAGGAGTTCATGGCCGCGGTGGCATTTCACGATGAGGTCGATTCGTGGCGGAGAAGCGCGTCGCCGGCACGCTTTATTGATGTCGGTGAAATCGACGATCGCCATTTTCCGTTTGCCTTTTTGACGAGTACGACATTGGCTAGCCATTCAGGGTATTCTACTTCCCTGATCGCTCCTGCCTGTAAAAGTTTGTTGACTTCTTCGTTGATGGATTTTTGCCTTTTTGGCGCAAAGCTTCTCCTTTTCTATTTGATTGGCTTAAAGAGGCGGTGATGTTGACATGGGTGATTATGGTAGATCATTCTCCATGTCACGCACCTTCCATGCGAAGGCGTCTCTGTTTTGTCTTAAAATGGATAAGGTGGTTTTTAAGGTCTTCAGTAGTTTAAATGATATAGGCGGAATGTTCGAGGTCGTCATCAGACAATGCGGTTCCGAGTTCTTACCGAGGGCTCGGTCGAGTGAAGTACCTTGTCATGCATGTCAAGCTCATCCGTATATGTTGTCGTAGTTTTTGTTTCATGGATCTTGAAAGTGGCATTCCACAACCACTTTCGGTCTCCTCGAACCATTCCTACGGAATTTGATCATCATGTGATATGCGGAAGGGATGGCTTTTATTGCATTGAGAGAAGGTACACTTGACAACATGTTATAAGCGGCGGGCGTGCACGACGAGGAATCTTGCCCTGGTCGCCGGCAGCGTAAGGATGCTCCCAACGTGAGTACCAATTGTATTGAGCCTAGAGGTAATACTCTTTCCCCGGAGAACCCCGTAGAGGTGTGTTGACGGGTTACAGTTCCCTTAGATGCCCATTTTATCGAGTGACGAAGATGATATCGGTGAACTCGGATTGTCGATTAGCACCCAGATGAGCTATTTTGTTGGCCACAAGCTGGCAGCGAACACCGATTAGTCGTCATGAGGTGTTGAAAACCCCTCCCAGATTTGAATCGAGAAGAAGCGTGATGGATGTGTCAAGCGTGGTAGTTTAATTATTGCTCAAATTTTTCGCTATCTGTTGATCTAATCTTTGCGTAGATGGGCCTTCGGTGGCGGATTCCCCTCACTCCTATGAATCCTCACGAGATTACACGGATTTCACACAGGGATTGTTGGTCTTTGGTCGTGGAATGCAGAGGTGGTGGTTCTTTGAGGAGGAGCACGGTTGATCTTGATTTGGATCGATTTCGGGGGATATAAAGCGTCGGGTATCGCGTGGCCAGGTATCAAATACTCTATTTCTCTCTTGAGAGCGTGTATCTGATGCGTCGTCTTTGTGTCCGTAGTCCTATGGAACTCGCAATACTTGGAGTTGTCTCTTGTTGTGGGGTCTGACTTCATTTGGGTTGGCCACCTCAGGAATTGCTCGTTTCGTGCCAGCGTGGGACACGTGACACGAAGTACATTGGGGTGAACGTTGGGGCGAAATAACGTCGTCGTCTTCGGTTGCGATGGACCTGGCGTTCTCGAGGTTTCCACGCCTTTTTGGAGATTGTTCTCCATTTTTCTTTGGAGATCCTTCCTGGTCGCTTTGTCTCTTGGGGCTTCGTCCTCGTTGTTTGTCTGACCCGCTCTTTTCTTTGTGAATGGAAGAGCTTTCTTTCTTGGATATGAGGGCCTCTTCACCGTTAATATATTTCTCTGCTTTTGCGAGCACCTCTGCCATGCTTGTTTGGGGATTTTTGGAGATGGAAAACATTAAGTCTTTCGACTGAATCCCTAAGCCAACCATGAACGCGGTGATCGCGAATTTCTCGTCAGGTATATCTGCCTTTGGGAGCTCGGCATTGGTCATTTGGACATAGACCTCCCGGAGGCTTTCTTGTGTGCCACGCTTGATAGTCAGCGAGATGATAACGGCTTTGCATGCGTCTGGCCCGATGAAGTGAGAAGGCGAATGCAATGGATAACTCACGAATAGAGGAGATTGATGACGGTGGGGTATTGAACCATGCCAAGGCTGGGCCTTTCAGGGTGATAGCGAAAGCTTTGCATCGCACTGGATCTTGATACCCATGTAGTTCCATTTTATTTTTGTAAGTGTTGAGATGATCGACGGGATCTCTGTCTGGTCGACGCTTCCCCCGTGGCATTTTGAACTGGCGGAAGGGAAGTAGGAGTACCTGTTTGTATAGTTGACTTTCGGTTTGTTGTACCAAGGTGTCCATAGTGTCAGGAGCACATCCTTTCACCACCTCCTTCACACAGCTGAGCTCTTGCTGGAGGTTCTTGAACCTCTGTTCCCATGATTGTTCCCCTGCTCCTTGCGGGATGACGTAATTCTCCGTTCCAACGTGCTCTCCAAGGGTTGCTTCGTTGCCTTCCTCTCCAGGGGCTAGATGTGGTCCGTGCCCCCGGGCTCGGCTGGATGCCAGTTTCGACCCTTTGGGGAGTAGGTATTGTCGTCCTTCATGGGGGGAGTCGTGACAACCTCTTTGGTTGTAGCGCCTCCAGGGATGCGTCGGATACATGCGGTGAGTTGTTATAACTCTTATGTCAGGCGTTGATTGGTGAGGCGGAGTGCTTCCACCTCGTCCGTGTTGGCCTGCATTGTTTCTAACACACCGGGAGGTCGGCTGTCTGCGTTGCCCGATGGATCTTGCATCCTTGGAGGATTAGTGTTGCTCCTGCTTGTGTTCCGTGTTGATACCATCGATGGCGAGAAATCGATTATATTTATAAAGGCGTCGTTCCCACGAGCGGCGCCGTGATGATGCCTTTTCAACGGAGCTGGTACGGAGCGTGTGGTACTGGTTGGGCGGGATCAAGGCCCTCTTTGGTGGTACGGGCAATGGGATCTTGGATTGCGGTGAAGTAAGATCGGCTAATCTTTGGTTCTGCGGCGAGGTTTGAAGGTATCGCTCCTCTGCAAAAACAAGAATGAAGGGGGTCGGCGAGGGCCATCGATGCCCACTTCAGTCACTAAGTCGATTTCTTTACGAGAAAGAGACTGCCCAAACTGCCCAGTATTGGCGTATGCTTTTGCGTACACTGCCAGATGGGGTGGCACTTTTGTATTTATAGTAGATGTTCAACCAGTTGGATGGTGATTAGGATTTGTTCCCATCGGATGGGGTATTTCTTGTTATTATTGATATCGGATTTGGTAATGGATATAGAAAGAACTGGAGTTTATGGGATAATCTTCCTTCCTTATTGGGGGATGGAATGCGATCTATTATTGTCTTTCTTTGTATTGGTGAGATTTGGTTGGACTTGGAATAATATATTATTAGGGACTATTCTATTTTCTGTACCTGTGGGAGACTTCCCATAATTGGTCTTTGGGCCAATCGGGTTGGGCCCTTATTCTAGGTTGGCACCAAAGGCTTGAATGTTGGCGCAGAAAGGCCTAAATGCTTCAATGGGCATGTCTCTCCCTTGGGGTTCAGCGGATGAATTTTCCGATGTTTCGTTGGGGTGACCTGCTTTCTTGGGCACAGTGAAGGTAGGCTGTGAGCCTTATTTTCGAACCTATCCAACAAGCATAAAGATGGATCGCATGTATCTTGAATCTGCTTGTGACTTTAGTAAATTTATTTTCTTACTCTTTGGTTATTTTGAATAATTCTAAATTCTTAGTTGATATTTGTATGTATTTGGGTGAATTCATTTGTAGGAAAAAAATTGAACAACTTTTAGTCGATGAAGAAAAAGGTGAAACTACGACGAATGAGGTATAGTTCCTTTAAAAGAATATGCGATTTCTAAAGTCATGAGTCCCGAGATAAAAATGAGTGGAGTGTCCAGGAATGGGTTCAAATCAGTCCCCCAAAATGCTTGAGAAAGAGGCTAGTGAAGAGCAGGATGAATGAACCGCGAGGAGCTTACCTGACAAGTTGCAATTTTGGCTTGACTCGGGTAAAAATAACGAGATATTGTTCTTGGCGTGATGGTGCTACAACTTAGAAGAAGTTGCAATTTGAAGAAATACTTTGCTTAATTTAATTTATATAGTTTAATATTTTATTTTATTTTATTTAGATATTTGACTTATGTGTTGGATTAGGCATGCAAATAATGCCTTTGATATTATTTAATGGCATAGCATTGTTTTATTTTTTAATTTATATGGATTATATAAGCGTTTTTATTGATAAATTTAAATGTCTTATTAATACTCTTATTTCTACAAGTATGCATATTTTATTGACAATTTCTCTATTTGATTAATATAAATATCATATGATAACATATATTAATTACTTTAGGCGTGAGTAAAGGGTGTAGCAATAATTAAAAATGAAAATTATATGCATAAAGGATGATGAATAATGACATTTTTAAATGTCTAATACGGTGTTTATGACAAATTGTCTGCACGACACTTGCGAGTATCTGCGCGTCGGTAATGTATCATAAGCCAATATCTAGACAATTGTAGAAGTATCGAACATTATGCTTAAACTACCTGATAAAATATCATTGTTGCAATGTATTACAACATATAATAACGTTGTAATTGAGTTGTTTTATCGACACTTAAAAGCGTGAGTAGTCTTATCATAATAAACATATATGACAACATTTGGAAGTAGCAAAGCATTATACTTGAGCAGCCTTGACCACACCAATACATGATGGAATGCTATATTATGACACGTAATATCTTTGTAATTGAGTTGTTTAGCAACACACTTACAAATGTCAATAGTAACATCGTAAAGATTGATATACGGCGGCGACTAAAAGTATTCGAAACATTATGTTCAAATAACACTACAAATATCACCATCACAGTATACAATGGCGCATAATAATGTTGTAGCGAATGGATGTCACAACGCAAAAATGTTGAAGTCATATCATAATAAACTAATACGGCGACATTTGGAGGTGTCGTAGCGTACTCTTAAGCAACACAACAACATGTCATTATAGCGATGTATTATGACACATATTAATTCGTAATGACTTGGATTTAACAACATAAAAATGTCTTAAGGTCTATCATAATAAACCGATGTTGTGGCCTTGAGCTACGGGTGTCAGTTGACTACCGTCGACCAGCGAATCTACTAGTCTCATGTCATAAGACCCATTACATGTGCAGAAGTAGCAGGTCTACCACGTCATACTCATAAAATGTATATTTTATGCAATAATGATTTAATTACAATTTGTTTAATTGTATTTAATTACAATTATACAAAAATGGGTCTCTTGCCCGAAATTTTACAAAAATACAAGATAAGGCCATCTTGGTAGTTTCTTACCTCTCAGGTCATATGCATCCCATCCCCCAGTGCGTCTTCGGTACCTGAAAAAGATATTCACGACGGGGTGAGCAATGCCCAGTAGTGGAATTTCCCTACTTGGGTTACTCTACCTAAGTGCAATCTGATGACACACCAAACATTCAACACATGTTTGATCTATAAGCTCGTACATATATTAACGAGCACAAAATCTGCCATCATGTTATTCGGTTATAATAATAACGCAAGCTTAGGCTCAGTAGGGCTAAAGGCACATCCGACGGTTTGTCTTGGAAACGACCCACAATTTCACAATCAACATGTTATTCTGCCCTTAGTAACACACATCACACAAATCGCATGAAACGGTCAGGTGAATGTCCGAACCAACGAGGATTTATTCTGGCTCAGGTCCCGGAATCTTTTGGGGCCAGAAGTCATGACCATCGGACCTCAACAAATCATCCATTACTTGACCCTTAAGCAAAAAGTAAAACAAGTAGGAGAAAAACCCTACCTTTCCGGGTTTGTCGAAACTCCGAGCTGACTATGGCGTAGTCCTTGCTTGAGTGGGGGCTGACGCCTTTGCCTCGTCGGAGCCCACCGGTCCGATCGTAGGAGAAATTCTAGAGAGAAAGGTAAGAGCTTCTCTATACAAAAATCCTCTCTTTCTCACATCTCTCTCCCGTTTGCTCTCTCTCCTCTCTTCCTTCCTCCCGAGCCGGGTTGGAAGACTTGGTCAAAGAAGGGACTTGTCCTCTCATGCATACGTGTGGCTTCCGTGGCTCATGGGATTACACCCTTATCCTTATCCATCACCTTGAGATTTTCACTTGATGGCGTGGCATGTGTCTCAAGTGAGCCCCATGAGCTCGAGTTTGTTGCATCTGCGGACACGTGTCACCTCTTGGCCGCAAAAAGCGTTGCTAGAGTGTCCTACATCCCTGCGGTGCCTCAGCGATGAAATTAGTTTGTCTCGGGTCGGCAATTCGGCGATGGTATTTAGATTTCCGCGAGACGATTCAACGGTGAAGTCAGTTTAGATCATCAGAGATCTGAAAATTTGGGATTATGGCCAGAAATTACCCGGTTTTTCCTTGGCCAAGAAATGCGGTTTTCGAGGTCTCACGGATATGGTGACACTTGGAAATATCGAAATAGTATATTTAAGTGTAATAACATGTCGTAACAACTATGTATTACAACACATAATTGAAAGGATTTATGACACTTCAAAATGTCGTGCGATGCGTCTGAAATGCATGCTCTGCGACATTTGCTTCTTTGATGTTATAAAAAAAGACCAAAGTGACATTAGCCTAGGCAACATATAAGCGACATTTTGTAAAAATGTTGGTATAAAGTTAAAGTGATATTTTTTTTGCCTATTACGACATAAGTCAAACATTAGATAAAACCAATTTTGTTGTAGTGGCAATGGGTCAGATCATCCGCACCAACAAGGCCAGCACTATCAATTGCAAATCTCACTGGAAGTTTTGGAAGATCCACATCATGAATAAGTTGGTAATAAACTCTTCATAGAAAAGAAGAATAAATGATAAAAGGCTTGAGGCCTTTAGTAGGCTGAACCTTGACGGCAAAGTATGACATCTCGCTCTTGCCAATTTCGGCATCAAATTAAATCCGGTGCCTCCCTCCATTCTGCATGGATTGCTGGATATTACATGGAATCTTTGTGGTGGCTGATAAAGGATAAAACAGATCATGGGTTCAATATGAGAGTGTGGCGATTTCGGCTTCAATTGTTTTCCCGAATCGGGCTTAAGAGATTTAATGACTTCTACATCACGAAGATAACAAGTTAGGCCAAATGATAACAAGTGTTAGAGTTGGGTTACCCAAATTTTGTTTGACTTGGTATGAAAAGTATCACCAAAGGAATCGAGTTGATAGGCATTATCCCATGACCTTTACTGATCTTATTGATGCAAGAGCAAATACATCATTCATTGAAAATTCGGCCTTGATTATGGAAAATTCGGATTTAGGAGGTTATGAAACCTTGGAGACATGATTTAAGTCTTGTTATTAATTAGCAGTCGCTTTATTTGATTTGGTTTCCAAGTCAAAGTAGGGGTTGCTTTATTTAAATTAGAAAGATTTGTTTTCTAGTTAAAAAGTAGGAGTTTGCTTCACAATTTAAAAGTAAAGGGACTTGTATATACTCCTCAATACACTCTTTAATCATTATTCAAAGTTTAACAATATTTTCAATTTTTTTTTTAAGAGTTCTCTCTTATTCTCTTATATCTTAAGTGAATTCCCTTGAGTAGCAAGTTCATGACTTTATTATCCCTTGATCCATGGGTGCTCTTGTGGCTTCTTATCCCTTAAGGAGATTCCTTGGGTAGTAAGTAAGCGTCTTTCTACATCCTCAGCCAATTCTATCATCTTATAACTAACCATTCCATGGTCCTTTCTTCAACGCTTCAATCAATCATCCGATCAGGTTTCATACTTTTGAGAAAGCTTCCCAAATACGTTATTTCACCCAAATTCCATCATCTCTAACATGAGAGAAACTCTAAATTCGTGGATTACCCTAACCTACTATAAGCTAAAAACATAAACTATCTAAAAACCATGTTTTTGCATCCAAATTAAACATGAGTTCCAAAACCTAAATCTTATTCCCAACCTCGATTCTATCACATCTAGCCCTAAATTAGCCTAGATTCCTTTGAAGCCTGTTATCCTTTGCAGTAAAATTACGCCCTATAGCCCTAAAATACCACAAGTAGATGTCTAACTTGTCTAAATGTTTGATTATCATCACTGATCATATAGTCACTTAGGGGATATGAGTATGTTAATATTTGGGATGCTTGTAAATCTAAGATGTATTTTTGGGGGTTTGTTGTGGCTGTGATTATTTTTTCCTAATAGCGCTAACACTCAAATTTTGTACTGAAATAATTGGATTTCCTACTCTGTGTTTTCCCTATTTAGGTTGGGTTTTTTTTTCTACTTGGATTTTTCACAAATTTGTGTTTCTTGTTTTTGTTTTTCTCCTTGTTGCCCTATTCGTTTTCTTTTCGAAAATGTCTAAATAATAATGAAGAAACATAGCGAAATTTTAAAAGGCGGCTTCCTGGGTGCATCTTGTCGGCGTAAGGCTTATATCCTTTCACTCTCGGTGGCTTGGCTTATGGATTCGAGCAGTTTCTTGCCACAGGGCCTTAACCACCTTCGTATATGGACAAGTTTGTACCATGTTGAGCTCCAACGGAGGAGGAGCGTCGGCGGTGGTGATAGGAAGAGAGACTTAATTGTTGTCATTCGAGGATGATGATAAGGTTTATATCAGCTCACATTCGGCGCCTCGTATGCTTTCACCGTTGTCTTGGCTCCATCATGATGACTACAATCATGATTGTTCTTCCTAACTCAATGCATGCAGTGCATGCATCACTGAAGAGCATTGGACAAGAAAAGAAACCATAAAATCATGTAATTAAATTGATTAATCCCCAAAATGATTTAGTAGTGAAATCAACGTCGAACAAGATTATTTTATATCGATTGAAAATGCCTAAATGACTCCAAGGCATCATGCCTCTCGTCCACTTGGGAAAGCCGGAAAGCCTTTTGATGCAGTCGAGATGAAATGCAGTAATTCTTGATGTCCTTGCGAGTTAGTATCTTAATCTTGAGATGTGCACACCATGGGAATTTTCATAGAGCATATGGGTAATTTTCATATTTGCAGTTAATAGCTTATGCACATAATTTTCAAGGAAGAATGAATCAAGAAAACCAATTTTCATATTTGAGTCTATAAAATAAATTTATCTTTTGTGAAGTTATGCATGGTTCCCAGAAAATTTGAAGGAAGGAAATAGAGAGGAAAAATAGAAGAAATGAAAAAATGAAAGAAAATAAAAATAGAGTTAAATCCAACATTTAATTTTTATTTGCTATGTTAATAATTTTATTTATTTTACAATATGAAAACTGAAATAATTTTAAGAATATGTAACTTACTTGATTAATTTCATTTATATTTAATTTTCTTTGAATTTTCCATTGAACAGCGAACCTGAAAAATTATTTTACGTTAATTTTTTCTTTACAGTAGTATTTTCCAGAACCAAACACAACTAAAAATTATTTTCAAAGCTAATCCAAAAGAATTGATCTTTTATAGTGTTCTTGGAAATATCAAGACTAAAAGCGAATCAATAAATAAATACCAATTAAGGATTCCAAAGATCACGATCCAGCATCACAGATGATCTTATCATACAGAAGTCTTGAAGACATGGTGAGAGCGTGAGCTCCCCGACCACTTCTAGGCTTGCCCATAGAGTGCCTCAGTGTTGAGACAACATAAATCACCTCTTCCGTACTTCATCGGCCGGCATCTCGATTCCTAAAGTAAATAAAATTTGGGAATGATAAAACTTGGAAAAATGCTTTTTCTGAAGTATGAGGCAGACCAACATCAATGGACTATTAGGTTCATATCACTGTTTACCTCAATGGGAGAATTCTTGATATGCTTTGGGTAGTTGATGGTATCTAAGATGGGAGTAGAAGGCTTTCTCCGGAGAACTTGAGGGCTCTTTTGGAGGCCTTAGTTTCTCTTTCTTTTGTTGGAAATTTCTTGCTCCACGCGCTTGATATTGTAGCGCTGATCGGGGTGTCTGCGTTGATACCTTGTCGGCGGAAATCGTGTCTCGTCATGAGACCCATGCGTGAGTAAAATGGCCGCGTCAATTTATACATCCATACTCACAAAAATGTATATTTTATACAAAAAGAATTAATTACAATTTGTTTTTATTACAATTTATCCAAAACTGGGTCTCTTGCCCAGAATTTTACAAAATATGGAAATAAGGCCAATTTGTCCATTTCTTCGCCTCTACGGTCTCAAATCGTCCTCGGGTGCTGTGATCACAAATAAATATATTCCTCGACAAGGTGAGCAACGCCCGATGAGTGGAATTTTCCTACATGGGTTACTTCCCCACCTAAATAAATGCATTAGCACACGAACATTCAACACATGCTAATATCTCAAATATTATCTATTAACAAAAATTCACACACCTAATCCACATGTCTCATTTATTCATAGCTAACATAGATTAGCTCATGGGCTAACATACAATCCGGCAGGTTCATCTTAGAACTACCCCTGAAGTCACAATCAGCATGTAATTCACTCAATGAAATAACGAGGAAACATCACACAGCCACACAAGCGATCGTGGACTATCGAAACCACTCTAGGGATTTCTTCACTCAGTTCTAATCTTTTGAAGCAGAAACCCGACCATCGGAACCTTAACAATCCCCAGCCATTAAATGATGTAGCGAAGAGTGAAAGCAAGTAGGAAAACCCTACCTTTGGGGTTATAAAACTCCCCAAAAACATTGCCACCTTTTCACAAGAAAGAAGCAAATTAGCATGGTCAAATCCGTTTCTAATTCCGTAGCTATTTGCAAATAGCAACGGAATTAGAAGCGGAGTGCACTGTTCAAAAAACCCTTTCTAAATTTTAGCGAATTTGCGTGTGGTTTCTAATTTTTATGGAAAAATTCGTTTCTAAACTTTATGCGACGAATTAGAAACTCTATTTCACGTTTCTAAATGTAGAAAAGAAAAATAGAAAAATTTCTGTTTCTAATCCGATACTAAAATATGACGAATAGAAATTCTATTTCCGTTCTAGGGTGCAAAATAGAAAGAGCATTTAGTTTCCTAACCCAGATACTAAAATGAGCCAATTTGTTAGTTTCTAAAATATAAACGGACTGATACAAAATAGATTTGGAATTTCCATTGCTAAAAATAGAAACGGAAATGATTCCGTCTCTATTTTGTTGGAATTAGAAACCGATTAGAAACGGAAATAATTCCGTTTCTATTAACTAGAAAAATAGAAACGGAATTTCCGTTTCTATTTACACCCCAATTTTTTTTATAATTTATTAAATTGTTTATTTTTGGTACGAAACAAATATTTTATTAATTACCTTTCAGACAAAAAATTTTTTCATTTAAAAATAAGTTTAAATACCATGCATCTTAATATTTTCATATTACATATAAATTCAATAATATACATGACATATCTGTATTGCATATAGATTACATACATAAATTGCAATATCACACAACAAAGTTTAACACAACAAAGTTTAATGCAACAATGTTTAATAAATAAAAAAAGCCTATCACTCAAAGTCAGTATGAGTAGTCACCTCTGGAGATCTGGATGGATCTTCTACTGAAGGTTGATAAATAGATGAAATCACAGGCTAACACATAATTTGCTCCATGTAAAATCTTAATTGCATTTCATCATCTCTTTTAGTCTTTCTTCTTCTTTTTCATCTCTTCAATTTGTTTTTGCATCTTCATTCTTCTAACCATCTCTTCATTTTTATTAATTTTCTTGAATTTCACCCGCGCTCCTCCATGACCGCTCATCAAATAAAGTATTGTAATGGGAAGAGAGCGGAGGATGGGCTCGAGACAGGAGATACGGATAAAATGTAGTGCATGGGTACCAGACCATACACTCGTAGCTTTTGAGCTCCCTCCAGCAGGCGAGAGGTAAATATGGAGCAACATCAGTCTTTGGAGCCTCTGTGGGTCATACATTAATTGAGAAACGTGGTGCAACCATATTCTCCTGACTTCCTACAATTGTATAATACAATAATATATGAAGTATATTAGTTTAAAAATATATATATAAAAATAAAACAAACACAAGTGCATGCATATCCTATAATTTTTATTTAAAGGCAAAATACTTTTATGAATTATACCCAGGAAGACCAACAATTATGTATGGATTGTAAATACAAAATTCATTTGATAAATAATACTCAATTAGCCAAAAACCCATAAAGAAAATGCATGTTTATATAACAACAATTGACAAAAGTTTAAATTCATCAGAGATTTTGGATATAAACCGATAAGAACAAGTAACTCTGGATTTCAAATTTTTAGGTCAAATTATCTACATTAAACAATCAATCAAAACAAACAAAAAATTATATAAAGATTGAGATTTGAATAATAATAATAATATAGAAAAATGATATCATATGATATTCTCTCACATCTTCCTATAAAAATCAACATAATAAAACATGATATAAAAATAATACAAATTCTGACAACTGGGATGTTGGGAAAATATTAACTCTAAATGCAGCTAAACAATTTTGCATCTGGTCCACGTTATGTTGTGACACCCCAAACCACTGAAAGGGATTTAGATTTGACAACAGATCGACGAGTCGGCTTGTGGATGTCGGGTAACTCATTACCGCTCATGATGCCAGCGCCGCGGATTGTGGGAGAAAATTGATGTAGGCCTAGAGTAGATGAATGACATGATGATTTCATGTTGCAATGCCAAGGCAGCCCATCTTTGTAAGATTTCAACAGCATCTCGACATGGTGGGGAGTAATACATATTGTTGGTATAGGAGTTAGAAGAGAGTGTGGTGAGATGTCCTCTTGCATAAATCTTTTTTCTTATCCACGTGGGGCACTCCTTTTCCCAACCACTGTCATGGATAATAAAATAATATGTGTGGCTACATCTGCAGAAACCTTTAGAAAATACAGAGAATGAAATTTAAGAAACAAACAAGCAAATTTTTTAAAAAAAAAAGAGAAAAAAGAAAAAGAAATCATAAGCACTCACATGCCTTGTATGTGTCCCCATTTGAAAAGGGATGTCAAGCAGTTAGTTTTAGTACAATGTCCTTCATAAAAAAACTAAAAAAGTAGTCTCACCTAAAGAAAAAACAAAATAATGAGTTAATTTTCATATTTACTATTCTTACGATGATGAAGCAGAGTTCAATAAAAAAGTATCCAATGACAAAATATTGAAGCAATGGCAAGCACACAACATAAAGATGTTATCACACTAGAGAAGGAAGAATTAGAGGAACCATGGTGTAAGGCAATGAGATCTTTGGAACTCTTCCAAAATAAAATATTTTCTAAATAATGAAAATAATTAACTAAAAGCGAGAAAAAACTTTTAATGGAACCATAAAATATCAAACAAGATTGAGGAAAACCAATATAGAAGATTTGGATGTTCATAAGTAGAATTCAATAGAAGCATTATTGAGCAGGGGCCTTGGAAACCCGAGCTAAGATGCAACCGCTAGAATTTGAAAAAAGCATAGAGTTAAGAAATCATCGGAATCCAAGTCACATATTGGTGAGAGGCTAACTTCTTCTAAAGGTAAAGAGGTAGAATAATAACCAAAGAGGCCTCTTCATGCGAGATAGAACATCACGTTATAAATTCATAAAGTTGAAAGCTAAAATATACACATCTCTCCACTCGCAAAGCGGTATTCACTCATCGCTCGAAAGGAGAATTAGAAAAAATGTTGTAGTGAGCGATGGAACATGAAAAGTAAGCATCAAGATATTCAAAGAAAATCCATGTCTGGTGAGCTCTTTACCTTTTAACTTAAAAGATAGAAAAATAAAAAATAAAAAATCGCAAATGATGTTCTGCTCTCGAAAGAGGGAAACAACTCGAATGACATGCATTCAATAACACATTTGGAATATAACAGAAAATCCGTGATGTTTACTTACCAAGTTTGAGAAACAAAGCGAATATGACATCAAAATATGTTCATTTGGAATTCCATCACAGTGCGGCATTCTCAAAACGACACATATGGACTTTATCGCACTTGATTATGTACTCTCTAAAGCCATTCTTTCACTGATCAACAAAATTCTTTGATCCATATGGTGCTTGACATATAACATGAATTTCAGAAGTATAGATGAAAAAGCACTTGAAAATACTGTGAAACAATGGTCACAAGAGAGAGAGAGAGAGAGAGAGAGAGAGAGAGAGAGAGAGAGAGAGAGAGAGAGGAGTGCAAATATATCTCTCACATTAACTAAAAATGAAAAATAATATCTACGAAAAATTATAAACTATAACATAACTTTAAAATACAATTATCACGAGAACCTCTTTAATTTGAAATACTTTTCAGGATCTAGAAACCATACTTCTTGTTGATCTCTATGTTCACATATCAAGTGGAAATGATTCCATTCTAGCAGAGATTTTTAACATCTTTTCTCACTTGACCATAAAGAAGCTCTAAAATTTCTTTTAATTATTGTAACAACCTCAAGTCTTATCTTCTTCTTTTACTCTCCTTTCTCCCAAAAATTTAAGGTAAAAATTAACTGTAACACTAAAACATGCCGGAAAAGCTACTGAGTGTCATATAAGCACAATTATGTGATGAGGAAAATCCAGTCCCTAATGATACAGGGCTAGCTAGCCATGTACAAGAAATAGAAGAATTAATCCAAGTTCTTTGAATAAATAGTTTCTTCTTCTACCTTGCCCATGAAAAATGAAGAAAAATTAATTCTTCACCACAGCAAATTTTATACTTGGCAAAAAAAATTAAAGAAAATAAAATAACAATTCCTACTCTATTTATTATCACTTCATTATTGATGGCATGCAACAATGAAAAGTGACTGAAAGATGACTTGAAATATATGATGCCATGATAATGCAAATATAAAAATAAGGGAATAAAAATAGGATGAAAGTTCATATTTCATTGAAATTCAATCTCAATCTCAATCTCTCGATAATTTCACGCTTGATTCTGAAAGAGTGTGAAAAAACATTGGCTCATGATAATAAAATTCAACTTGACAAATCCTCTCGACTTGTATTTGCAAATGGCTATGCTCTACCTGCTTTTTGAGGCAAACAAGAATATGTAAGACTCCAATCAAAATTAGAACACACCTCAAGTACACAGGAAACGTATGCAAGGCGCAGTATATAAACATAACCATGTCAAACAAACTATAAACAGTCTCTCTACAGAACACCTCAAACAGCATATTGAGAAAGGATCATCTAGGAATATGTTAGCTTAGAATCCATTAAGAAAAAGGATCTGAGCAAGAAAGAGACCTAAGTACCTAAGTACTTGACAAATAATTCAATACCATACATTATAGGGAATATACTTGTTCCTTTACCATGAAATTTGTCAACACAGACAATTGTTACTTGATGGAAATTCACACACCCATTAAGAAAATACCCACAAAATTAAGATATTTGCAGTCAAATGGATATGCATATATAAACTATAATCTTACATAACACATGAGAATGAACCCAATATCAAGTTCTTACAACAAACTCTGGGGTGCCACTAACTGAAGCACTCTATTCGATGGGGTAAAATGAAAAATTTTGGCTCTGGTTTACGATGTAAATCTATAAAATAAATCATTGAAATTCAAAATTATAACATAATATATACTACATAAAGCAAATCAATTTTAGCAAACCACAGTGATTCTATAAATGTGTTAACTGGCCACGAGAGAAGCCAATGGCAGGCAATGCATACAGAGAAGTAGAATGAGAGAGGTGTTTAGTATCATGAGAAATCCTCTTGTAAAGCGAGGCGAAGAAAAGCTATCCCTCAGCACATTTGGGTTTAGATATGGAGAGATGTCAAGAATCTCACTCTCAGGTGGTTTTGCAATAAAAGAAATTAATAATGAGGAAAGAAAAGCCAAGATTAGTGAAAGTTACTAAGAGACGACATATTTTCAGACCAATTTTCCTTCTATACAAAAGGAGATCAAATATGGATACCCATTAAAGAAAATCCTTTTAATCCAAAAACCTTTTCCCCTTCTTTTCCACTTTCTGATGCAAATGAAGACTTCGGAGTTCCAATTGCGTTCAAATAACCTCACATTGACTTTTGAGAAGTGAAAAATGTAATAAAATTTAAGGAGTTACTTGGGAGACTACGTTTAAGAATAAAATCCCACATACATCTCGATCGGATCACCAACGCCACTCGTATCAAGCTTAGGCCGAAACATACGCCGTTCACGTTCTTGGTGTGGTTGGCACTGCTGAAGCCGACGTTGAGCATAGAGACGGCCGACTTTCCCGGTGCCGATCGAGGGGACTCGATCGGCGCGTGGCGGTGGAGGCTGTCTTGCAGGCACGATCTAAAGGTGGGAATATTTCCGCCCCACATGAGCGCCATTGCGACCCGTGCGGTTGGTATGGAAACTCACCCAGGATCCCCGATCGATATATTTTCCAGGGCTTTTTCATCGGGTTAGGCCCATTTCTGTGATGCAGGCGGGTGATCATGAGGAAAAAAGCGAGTTCTCGGTTTCTGTGATAAAAATTGTAAAAGCGGGATATGGCATTTTGGCGGAAGATATTCTGGCCGTCTACATTAGAATTTTACACTATTCATAGTCATGATGTTTTGTTTTTATGCTCCAGATCCAGGTGATAAATTGTTACTATGCTGAATTAGAACCCTAGTTGTGTATTTAGTCAATTTTAAAAATAAATTTTTTACTATTTGGTGCACATGATAGGTCATTTACATCTTCTTCTTCTTCTTTTTTACTAATTAAATTTTAAATTTATCTTAGTGGGTATTTGCTACCTTTTAATTAAATATTATTTATTTTCCTTTTATTATTGCTCCATTTAACGGAACTTTGTGCTAGTATAGTAGCATTACAACTATAAATATTTGGTTAAAAAGATAATAAATAATCAAGAATTGTAAATCTAATACTTTTCATTTATTTTTAAATAACTATTATATACAAAATGCCCTTTATTCTGTTTAGATATTTATATGTTTTATGAAAAATAGTTATTTCTGATAAAACAATAAAAACAATTTTCATCAAAATTTGATAAAGAGTTGGATTTCCACACAATTTATGTTAATTTCAAAGGTTTTCAATCAAATCACTCTCGTGCGATGAGACAAGCTAATTTTCTGCGGTACTCCATCGACAACATAGAATATGTTGGAAAATCACTTATAGTCCACATAAGTGCTACTCGAATCTAGAAGTTCTGCTTACTAGATACATCATATGTTTGTACACCCACCTCCCACAAATGTTAGCAATTTATTTTTGTTTCGGGGGGCTCCGCCCCGATCCCCTGAGGCGCCCATGATCACTTGAATTCTGGGACAGCTATGAGGCGTTTCCTGAACCGCGAGCGTTGCTTGCACCGCCGAGTCTGGCAGCCCACAGGACCCATGGCGGCCCTAGGACCCCAAATTTAAACGCCCCATAAATGATTAATTTGATTAATTATAATCATGATAAAGTGATGTTAGATGTATGTTTTGCATGGTGCATAGTTATGGCCCTTTTACCCCATATGAATGGATTATGTGTGTTGTTCTTTGTAAATTAAATCTTTGGCATGCGAGTGGAGTGCCTTTTTAATCTACAATTCAGTTGTAAAATTCTTTTCTCATCTAAAATTCCTGAATGCCTTTCGAGTTGTGGTAATGTACGATTAGAATATTAGATTAGATGTTGGAACTAAAAGCAGACCCAAGCTTAAAGCCCGTTTTATCCTTTTTTTGTTAACAGTTGCCTAATTAAAGTGATTAGATTTAGTCTCTCCAAAAATCATTGTATGTATAAGACTTGGAGGTTAAGATTAGGTTAAATCGTCTTATCTGATAAAATCATATTAACCTTAACCGTTTGGAATAGAGAGCATCTTATCTGGGGATAAGATCGTGTTGGTTTTTTGATTAATGGTACATCTTATTAGATAAGTATGTGCAAAACCAAAGGAGAGATTTTGAGGATGCGATTAAATAGCAAATCGTCATTTCTGAAAACTACCGCCTACTCTAGTTTTGAACACCAATAAGCAAAAGGGAGTCTCAAAGGTTCAGAAAAGCGGGAGAGATAGAAAGCGAAAAATAAAGCAGTGGCAGGTTGTGCCCGTGGGCGATGGCTGCATGAAGATAAGTTCGTGGATACCACTAAACACGGACATGACATGCTAGGATTCGGCCAGATTGTTGAATCAAAGAATTTTATCGCGCTTCTGCGAGGTATCCCTTGTCCGGTTGTGTATTCCACTTATGGATCCTTTGTGGTGGGTTCCTAGTCATTTTGCATAGTCGATATTAAATTTACCTATAACCATGATCAGCAGTCGGTTCTTGATCGGAGAAGAGTCGAGCTACATTATAACGTAGAAAAATGGGTGTTGGATGTGGGTTCTGCGAGAAGAGGATGGGTGAGGAAGAGTTAGGGTTGAGAGAGAAGGGGATCAGCATTTTTAAATTAAAAATTTTAGTCTGGAATTAGATAGTAACGTATCGCAAGAAGGGTATCAGTTTTCAAATTTAGCAAACACTTGAGAGCGGGTTTCTCAAAAATAGCAACGGAATCGAATTTCATTTCTATTTTAGAAAACATAATTTATTCCCTTTCTATTTTTGCGTAACAAATTAATATTTATCTTTACTCTTGAAATATTCAAATAATTTTAATTTTAATATCAAAAAATATTAATATAATTCACCTTAAATTGAACATATATATATATATATATAAAGAAGGTTTTAAATATTTAAAAATCCATTTTTAAATAATTCATATGTAATATTTAAATTAACTTTAATAATTTTAATAAATTCATTTCGGCCTATTTTTAATTGCGAAAATAGAAACGACCATTCACGTTTCTAAAATTAGAAACGTAATTGAATTCCTTTTCTAATTTTAGAAACGGGATTGAAATCCATTTCTATTTTAGAAAGCGAGTTGAAATCCGTTCTATTTTAAAGCAGGATTGAAATAAGTTTCTATTGAAGGTTACAATATTTAAAAATCCATTTTTAAAATAATTCATGTAATATTTAAATTGAAATTTAATAATTTTTAATAGAAATTCATTTTCAGCCCTGTTTTCTGTTAAAATAATCAATGTTATCAAAATCAAAATTTCACTTTTTTTAATAATGAAAATTAATAATTATAAAAATAACTTATTGATTAATTTTACATTCTCAATAACATTTATAAAAATACAGGTTTCTAAAAATAAGCGGAATTTTGTTTCTAAATATAAACATGAAAATAGAAACGGAATACATTCCGTTCTAAAATTAAAAACTTGAAATCAAAATCTAGTTTCTAATTAGTAGAAGCCAGGTCGAATCCCGTTTCTAATGTTTTAAGCGAATTTATTCCCCTTTAATTTTACATAACAAATTAATATTTATACTTTATAACAGAAAATATTCCAAATAATTTTAATTTTTTTTTAATATAAAAAAATATTAATATAATTCACTTAAATTGTTTTGTGCATATATATGTATATATGTATATATATATATATATATATATATATATGTATGATGAGGTTTTTGTGTTTAAAAGATCCGTTTTGAAATAGTCATATGTAATATTTAAATTGAACTTTAATAATTTTAACTAAAATTCATTTTTAAATCACAATTTTTACATTAAAATAATCAGTGTTATCAAAATCAAATTTCTTTTTTATGTGAAGAATTAATAATTATAAAAAATAACATTAGTTGAAAGAATTTTACGTTTCTCAATAACATTTATAAAATCTGATTTAAAAATATAGCGAGATTTTGTTCTATCATCTGAATGAAAATGAAATGGAATACATTAGTTTCTATTTCTAAACAGTGGATTCTGTGTCCTAATATTAGAAAGCAGGTCAATTCCGTTCAAACTTTAACGAATTCAATTCCGTTTATATTTTTACATCTAACAAATTAATATTTATACCCTTTATTTTTTTAGAAATGGAATTAAGATAAGCTAAGCGCCAACGCTATTTTGCCATAATGTTCATGATAATTTGGCGGAAAAGTCGACGTTCAATTAAGTCTCTAATTAGTTTAATTCATTTCTATCCTCCCATATTTACTCACATAGCAATTAGCGACGGAGGTTTTCCGTTTCAAATTTTTTGTATTTGCTTTAGTTTCTATTAGTTTCTGTTTAGAAAGCGGAAAGTAGTCGTTCTATTTTCCATTTCTGTTGTTATTTTCTTGACAGTAAGTATCAGTGAGGCTCTTTTGCTTCTTACTGTGGAAGCGACGGTCAGATGTAGAAGTGCAGAAAAAGGTGGGGAACATATACAAAATCCCAATCTTTTCTCTCTCCTCCTCACGTTTTGTTCCTTCTCCCCTCACCAAACTGGTTGGAGTAAATTTAATCTAAGAGAATTATCTCTCTTATACATGTCGATAAATCTATTCTTTCATGGATTCATGCTTGTATCATCATCTAACTTAGATTTCCATCTGCACTCACAAGTTGTCATTTGTCCTCATAGGCCCCTTGAGCTCATGTTCGAAGCCCATTCACATTGGGACACGTGGCACCTCTTGAGCCACTCGTGGGATTAAAGTGTCATATTTCTTCGTCTTAAGAAAAAGTAAGAAGTCGGTATCTGAATTTAGTGAAGAATGACGTAGTGTTAGTTAGAGGGCGATTCAGCAGGTGGGGTCAAGTTTAGTCATCCGAGATAGAAAAAGTTGGTTTGATGAAATTGCTATACCTTGTTTAGAAAAGTGAATTACTATAGGGTTTCACAAGTGTTCTATTGTCTTAGGTCTTCGTTATAGTCTTCGACCAGATGTGTGTTCTTGAAAGTTTCAGGACAAGGAAAAGGTAAATGATTTTGATGAATTAAAGGAACTGAGGAAACCTATTTGGGTCTTTAGTCTCATTAACTAATGTAATTATCTTATGTTTAGATAAGGAGACTAGAGATAGGAATAAAGTGATGCGATATTCATTTTTATTTTAGAGTAGTTACAGATTAAAGACATTTTGAAAGCACGCTGAAAATCTAACCCTTCTTTTCACATTTACCCTTTTTTTTTATAAAAACATTCTTGTTTTCTTGTAAAGGCCAACTCTTTTTCTTTTACACATATAATATGTAAATACATGAAATATAAAAAAATAATTTGATCTAAAATGGTTCTTTTAAAGAAAAATCATAAGAAAAGTTAAATTAGTACTTCAGGCGTTATTAGAGGTTTTTAAACCAAATATTTATTTTATTTTTAAATCTATTTTGCATAGAATATGTTTAACGGAGTGTTTGAAGGTTTTCTTTCCTCCTTTTTGGCCTTTTGAGTGCTTCATGGTGCTACCAAGTGTGAGAATGAAGGTGGCTTTATGTTGAAAGAATGTTGTTTTTACAATTAACACTTATTATAATATAATGTAGTCAATTGTTCTTATTATAACTCAAACACAGAGACCCTTACTCTCATTAAAACTAAACAAAAAGATAATATTATGTTAATCCACACTTTTATTTTATTTTATATTATTTTAATTGAAATGTAATAATTTTTTGAAAAGGAATTGTGTATAAAATAAGGGAATTTAGTTCCACACAATCTTTTATGCTATTTTGGTGTGTAATAATTTTTAGTAAAAACTAAATTTTGGTTAAAATAAAAACAAAATAATTGCAAATATATATAAAAAAGGGTATGGTAACTTTTGATATATATATTTTTATGTAATTAATAATATATTAAAGAATTTATTTATAACTTTAAAATATTTAAGTATGAATTTTGTTAATAAGCATAATATAAATATGATTGTGTCATATGTGGAGTTAGATATCTTATAGCTTGAGATACTCCAAATATGCATTAAATAAGATCAGTAACATCTTATGTTATTGGACATGATATCTTACTATAAAGCATATCCTATATAATAGGATATAATACTTAAGATACACATATTGCATTCTATCTCAAATGCAGCAAAATCATAAAATCTTGGTGTTTTTCCTCAACAGAATCAGTACAGAGATTCTAACAAAATTTATTATAAACTCAAAAAAATGCTAATTATAATAGTCTTATCAATATATTTATGATTTATTCATTTAGTTATATATAGACAATTAGAAATTAAAATTTCAAATTATTACAAATAATTTTTTGACATTATATATATATATATATATATATATATATATATATATATATATATATACATATAATCCAAATGTATGTATAAAAATTAAATGAAAGAGAGTGAGTGAAGAAACTAACCTTCACTTCATGGAATGGAGAGAAGAAGATGACAGCCTCGGGAAGAGAAAACCCATGAAGTAGATGGCAGAACCCCACCATGTGAAATATATAGTGAGTGCCCGCCGGAGTGGGGAAACTCCACTCATGGGATATCCTCATTCCGCCCAAATTCGCTTCGCTTTTCCAGGAGATTCGGAAGACAGGGACCTGGGTCTTTGATCCAATGGGGAAGCATCTACGGGTGGCGATGACTGTGGCACAAGTTGGTACGAATGCTACGTCCACAGGTCCCCAGTTCAGCTCTGGCATTCGATGAAACAGAATACCATGAGTAACCGCTGGCGCCCAGGTGATCGATGAAGAATCTCACAATGCGATGAAGGATCTGGGCCGGATCCTTTCATGGGCAGGGGACCTCGGCACTCCAGTGGATATAGAAACTTTTCCTTAAAAGCTGTCAAATAAAATCCATGGGCGAGACCGCTGCAATCTTTAACATGCACCTTTAGAAAATAATCTGAAGCAGTGATAATTTTTTCTTTTCTTTGTTTTCAAACACTTGGATTTTGAGAAAGAAGTGGCGGAGTTTTCCTACATTTTTCGGACTTTCCCAAATTTACAAAACACGATAAAGCATTCAAAAACACTTATAAACTTCAAATTTTATACTCATATTAAAGACTTCTCGTCCCACCCAATCAACACAATATACACATATGCATTTGTTCTTCCAAATCATCAAACATTCAGAGGAAGCCCTCTTAGAGATTTATACCCATTTTTATCAAAGCATTTTTGGGCATGAAAATGGGACTTAAGCCCAGGCAGCCTGCATTACTCATCCATGGATCCAGTACGTGGTTCCTTTTCAGTTTTTATACATAATACATATATACATAACAAAATATTCAACATAGTATACCAAGGTGTATATGCAATTGAGTCAGGTCGTGGTCTCATCTTGAGAAACAGACTCCTTTGCCACGGGAGGGGTCCTCATCAGCGCTGTCTTGGGGTCGAAAATGTTTTGGCTCACATGGAAGAATGAGCTAAAGACCCGTTAGTGTACATTTTCATTAAGATAACATTTTCAGTATATATCAAATAACCATGCCTTGACTAAAAATCCATTTATGCCTTAAGTGTATTGGAAATATATATCAAAGTAATGCATGCTTATGCATTTAAAAATCCCATTTTATGCCTTAAACATTTGTGGCACTCAAACTTTCTTTCTTTCTTTTCCATTTTATAATAAATACTTACATTCAAATCAATTTATACCAGTAAAACATTTATCACCTCAAACTTTCTTTTCTTCCTTCTTTGATGGAACGGGAAATCGCTTACCGGCAGTTCGGGATGTGGCGGTGGGGGACAATGCACATTCCAGTCACAACACACGCTGCGAAAACTCAGCTTTATAAGGTCAGTCCGCAGCACTTTATAACGTGTAAGGATATTACTCTGAACTTTATTCCCTCCTGATTAGTAACCTATAACTTTACCCTCTAGAAATCCTTACAACCTTAAAAGTACCTCGACGATATCAGTCTCTGCCAGTCATAGAAGTTAGGGTAACCATCCCGATGTAGTTCTTCAATATTTATAAATCCATTTAAAATCCTTTCACTATCATTAAAAACACAAATACATTTCATACACATTTTTAAACTTTCATAATACCTTAACAATATGCATGCATGTTCATATACATATAAATATATATTGATGCAGATAAAAACATTTCCATTAAACTTTCAGTTGTTCATTAAATCGATTCACTTGTAAAACTCAGTTGAAATAATCGTTTCACTCACGGTTCACAGCTCGATCCAGCTTGACTACAGTTTGAGTTCAATTCGAAATCGATAGTCCTTTTCACCTTTTCAGAAAAATCCTGATACATTAATACATAATTTTCCATTTAATCCGCAACAAACACTCATTTCATATATTCTTATTCACTCTGAATCTGTTTTATAGATTGGAATCGTCCAATCTGGATCATCGGAAGCCCAAGGATTATGGCATTTTCAGTAGTGCATTGAGTCATTCTACCAGATTTTCGTGACAGTTTGTATTACTCATTACCTGAGGTCTTAAACTATTATTTTGACCTATGTCCTTATACTCATTTTGAAGCTAAGGTGCTAGGGTTCTATTCCAGTTGGAATCACCCAGTTGAACAGAAACTCACTTTAAATCAAATAACGGGCTAAATCTATGTTCACTTTGACAGAATTTAGCTTACCCCATAGTCCCACCCAGTGAATATTTAGAGCCACTTAGAGATCAAAATTATGATACCCCTTCTTCTGTAGTACTTTTTGTTCTCTTGTGATATTTGCATGGCCTTTAAATCACTCAAATGTGGATCAAAATTGAGTAAGTTGTAGTAAATACCAAAACTGGTCAAAGCAGAAAACAGGACATTTCTGTACCAAAAGGCTATATAAAAAAATTGACCCAAAATGTGTTTGTCTTAATTTTCTTTTCACTCTAAACACTTAAATCAGTGTTATCTTCATTTCAGCATATTTTACACAATTCACTATCAAACTAACCATACACTCATGATTTGTCAAAACCTAACCTAATCCCATTTCTTTCTCAATTTCTATCAAATTCATCATGATTCAACATTAAATACTCTTAGTGGGGTTTTTTATCCTAGAAACCTCAACAATTCAGGGTTTGTGTGATCTCTCAACCAAACCTAGGTTTGGAACAGAGCCAATCTCCATAGAAAACCTAGCAATCACCAGTAACCTAGACATCCAAAGACACTTGGTTCATACAAAAAAGCATACCTTTGTTTCCTTCTCCTTCTCCTTCCTCTTTCTTCCTCTTCTTCCCTCTCTTCTTCTCCCTTTTCTCATATATACAGATTATAACTTTTGAAGACCAGTAATTATTTTGAGTTGTCTCCCCCATTTTTAAATATTCTAACTTTCCTTAAGTACAATTTGGTCCTCCATTTCTTTTATATTAATAAATCATTTATTTGTTGCATTTGAGCCATGAACCTCATTGAAATTGGTATTGAGTCTAAGAGCCTAACCAGCCCCACTTAAAAATCTTGATTAAGCTCTCATAAAAAATATCTCATTTTATCAGATTTTATTGCTTTGATATTATCTTTTATCTTGATTAACGTCAAATATTGCCAATTAGATCTACTTTCAAATTGACCATGAAATATTCTAATTAAATCCTTCTGATGGATTCCAGGCTTTGAAATCACGAAATCGGATTTAAAATCATTAAATAAAATCAGGACAATAGCATGTGTGCAAGATGCGTTAGGATCACGATATCAAACGGACTCCGTTTCACTTTATTCCGGTTTAGTTTAGTCTTTATGATATATTCTGGAACATTTTACGTATTTAAGCCCAATTCGAAAAATTTCCAACGAGCCCCATTTGGTCGGAAATCACTATTCACTTAATCTCCTATTCATCTTCTAAATATCAGTTAAAATCCTTACGAACAAAAATTTCTTAAATTCCTTTTCCAAACCCCCTCCATTCGATTATAATGAAAAATCATTATTCCTTAGGCATTCGATTACAATTTTGAAAATTCACTTCATGTCAAATGACGTCGAGCATTCAAATTCTAATCTCTAGTTCTATCGTGGACACTCTAATCGGTTCCAAAAACTACTATTATAACATTCAATGGGTGGGGTTTCATCACCCTCACCCATAAAATTTAGTGCCAGAAATTAAAACGTTAAATACCTAAATCAAAGAGATGGGAATAATGCCTCTTCATCTATCTATCATATCTGCCAACTTCCTCTTCCGTGTAACTCTTATAATACCCTTCACCAGTGACAAATCTGATATGAGACTTATACACTCGACGATTCGGGATGCTGCATAGTTCATCTTAGTATGTCAAGTTCTCACGTATTTCCATTTGGATTTGTTTCTGTCGATCACGTGTGAAAGTCTGATATATATAGACATAGAGCATGGAAAATATGGTGGAATGGTGAGTTAGATAACCAATTCAATCGATATCTTTTCTCCAATCTCAACAATCTGTATGGTCCAATATGCAGAGTGGACATTCGACTTTCACGTTTCCCCAGTCTTAGTACGCCGCTTCGGCGGAAATCTCAAAATACCGTATCACTACCTCGAACGCGGGTTCTCGGCGTTGTCGCGCCAACTTTTACGTCGGTCTTGTGAAATTACCGGTCTGTCCTTCTTGCCGGTATATCACAAGTCACTTGGACAATTCGGGACCTGCATAATTTCCTTTCACCTACCTCATCGACATCTTTGGAGTTAACGTTCCGTCCATAAAGGCCTCGCGAGCCATACCATCTTGGCGGGATAAGCGTTATTATATGCGAACTCCATTGTGAGTGATTCTTCAGGAGTTGTGATACGTCTTTTGTTGCTTCCCGGATGCATAGCATAAGCGAAGAATGGGCTTCCTCCATAATCATAATGCCTCCCATCACCTACATCCCGACACACTGCAACCTGCGCCCCCATGACCACGGTACCATCCTCTCAGCCAGTAATCTCCTCGTTGCCCGAGACTCTACTTCACCTCCTAACCACTATCGTGGATCCATAGATAAAACTCTCTAATCATCACATCACTACGAGACATGCAATGTGACTAGTAATGCTCACGAATACATCGGGTTCAGTCTCACGGGGACCTGGGGATTCTATGAGTAGAGAGGATGCACGACCTCAAGTGGATATATGGAGACTCATGGGTCTCCTAAGGGCATACGCTACCACGTTACGTAACTACAGGATGATGATTCAGTAGTACGCTCATAATCCTTGAGCAGTTCAGTCATCCTCTTTCTCATATTGATTCCTTACAGCTAATAAATCTTTAGAAACTCTTATGATCAGTAAAAATACTACGGGGTACTCCATGTAGTAATGCCTCCACGTATCCATAAGTAATCTGGAACATAGCTCCAGTGGGTATTATTGAGAGAGTGCATTCATGCTTCTTCAATGCCTAGAAAACATATGCAATCACCTTGTCGATACGCATTAATCCTGCTTATACCATGCCTAGGGAATTATCTGTGAAAAACTGTCTGCTGTGATTAAATGTAAGTATAAACTAAGATCAATCTCCTTTTCAATTCATGAAACTCTCTTGACAAACCTAAGTATAGCGGGATTCTCATTTCTTTGTGAGTCTAAGTCAAGTGTGAAACTATCACCAGAAAATCCCTCAGCGAACTTGTTAATACCACACGAGCCAGAAGGCTCCTTATCACAGCCTTACTCGTGGAGTTTCAGGTGATTATGAAACCGACCTTAGTCCACTGGAATCCCTCTACGAAAACTATGTGTTCTAGAAATGGCGACAGCGTCAGGCCAGAATGGACAGCTTCTTGGGGTTCAGCATATAGCAGTGTTCTACATGATGTTTGAATTATCCTCCGAAATTGCTCTTGCATGTTCTTCTCAGTGCCCAGAATGAATGGAGTTAATATCGTCGATAAACCATTAACAATGGTCTAAGTATTTGAGAAATCACAATTCATGGGATCATGCGGTTTGGGACGTTAGATGAAGATCCAAATGGCATGATAGAAACTCAAAATACGTCACAGGTGTTAAAGATCTTGGAGTAGAACATCCCTCATCATAAGTCTCAACTTATCCAATTCACTTCATTAGTAAGCTCACAGTAACATCTTGCAGCCTTAAAATCGCCATAACATCATAAGTAGCATATAATACCCTTCACCCCTTGTAAAAGTACATTTATATCTTAATCAATTCTTCTTCTTAAAACAGTAATTCTACTTGTTTCATTGGCGTGTAATCACTTCCAATTGAACAAAATCATGAGGCTCAACTTTCATACTTCTCTATAAGGTGGTCAAATCACCATGTCCACATATATATAATTATTTCTTCAATTTCTTCCATTTTCTTTCAACAATTTATATTTGATAATTCAACCAATGTCATTGATTTACATGACTAAATCGAAGCCAATACATTAATTAAGCCCTTTCTTAGCCTAACCTCATCTCATTTTCTATTCAGCTTTTAATTCCATTAATTCCATTAATTCCTTCAACAAGAGATATTCATTAAATCCAATTAAAAACCAGTCAAACAACATCTTACTTCCATTTTATTCGAGGTTGACCACATTGACAATCATAGTAATCTAGTTCTTTCTATTTCCATTTCTTGTAAAATCAACCTAGAATCATATCAATTTAATAAACTAAAACATAATATAATAAAATTGAAAGGTTTGAATAATAATCCATAAACCTAATTGGCTACTAGGAACATCCCACGAGACCGTTGACCACTCCATTACGTCGCAGCGTCGTAACTGGGATTTCAAACATACTCCTCTCATCCTAGCCATGACCCTCTACTACTGTAAATGTTGCATTGTGTAAGTACATCGCCCTTCTTGTGGTCAATCTACAGACTAAAACCTACATCAAAACCTCTTCAAGCCATGATGGACCTTTTTTGGTTTTTCCATTTTATCTTTTATCATTGGATTCAACTTTTCAACAATGATACATGACTAACTTCTCTTGCCATGACTTGTGGCATTTCTTCTGGAATAAGGACCTCATATCCTACATTGATTGTGCGAATTATGTATAAGATCATGCATTTTATATGTTAATCTATCATTAGATCGTTCTTCAACTTTTTTCAACAATCATCTTGACCTTGATTCCTCAAAATGTCGATCTCATCCTCTGTTGCTACGTCCTGTTGAACTTATTAGAACATTATCATTTCCATGTTGAAGTAGTAACGATTTTCATTGAGCGAATAGGCTCCCATTTGAGACGAAATCGATTTACATCCGATTTAATATTCACTCTAAGAGTGTTGATGATAGAGTAGGACTCTTCTACACATGCCCTGCAATTTCTTTTCCGGCTTTTATGATCTTTTCATCACTATTCTCCTATCCTCAAATATATCTTTGAAATTAAGTCCAGAACTCACCTTTTTGCCTGAACCTTCCAGCTCAAAAGATCTAGTATTATTTCTTATAAGTAAAACACCATTGTTTGGGGTGAAAATTTAGTACTAATGCCTCAGGAAGGCTCTCCTGGAAGGTGGCCGAATGGGTACTCGGCAAGCCGCATTTTAATGAACTCAAAAATTTCATATGTCATGTAATGCATATATGATTTTAAATCACATAAATAATTTGTAAATTTAAATAAAAACATTAAAACAATCATTATAGAAAACCAGGTTTTCAAATCTTTATAACATTTTCAGAACCGTGGCTCACATTACCGTTGAAGGATCAGGCAGGATTAACCTCGCCGAACGGAGGACCTCACCGGCCTCCCGATTGGATATAAAACTTTTCATAAATTTGTCCCGATAAAAAAATCACATAGGCGGGCCTTTACAATCTTTAACAATACAACCCCAGAAAATAATCTTGAGCCAGTGATAATTTTTTTTTTTTTTTCTTTCTTTTGTTTTTCTGGCTGCTTAGTTTTCGGAAAAGTGGCGGAGTTTCCTACATTTCGGACTTTCTAAGTATAAACTTGATAAACATTTAAAACCCTTATAACACCAATTTATACTTCCATATTGGGACTTATGATGCATGACTGATCAACACAATATACACACATATACATTTGTTTTACTTAAATCATCAAAACATTCAACCCTCTTAAATTCCATGCCCATTTTATCAAAAGCATTTTTGGGGCGAAGCGGGACTTAAGTGAAGCCTTCGATAACACACTCATCCACGGGATCAAAGCCATGGATTCCTTTTCAACATACATATGCATATATACATAACAAGGTATTAACATAAACGATATGCAAAATTATGTAATACAATGAAATCACGATGGGTAAGTCTCATCGCGGCTCGACTCATACACTTGCAGGAGGTCATACTGTCGGCCCTTGCTGTCTCCTTGAGTCACTGAAAATGTTTTAAAGAAGGAAAACACATGGAAAGAATGAGCTAAAGGAATGATGAGTGTACATTTTCAAGTAGATAACATTTCGATATATATCGAAAGTAATAATAACATACATTTAAAGAGTCCATTTATGCCTTAAGATAACATTTCAATATATATCAAAGTAATACATACCCATACATTTAAAAATCCATTTATCACATAAACATTTTATGCCTCCAAACTTTCTTCTTTGTAACATAACAAAATACCTTACATTTCAAATCAAAGTTGTGCTTAAACATTTATGCTCAAACTTTCTTTTATTTCCTTCTTTACGATGGAACCGGGAATAAAGCACCATAGAAACGATTTCGATGCAGCGGTGGAGGACAATCATTCCGAGTCATAACCACTGCGTTTCTTGGAGAAACTCACGCTTTGCACATAAGTTCCGATCCTGCTGCTTTATAACGTGTAAGGATATTACCTGAACACCTATTTCCCGCTCCATAGGTTATTAACCTATAACTACCCTCTAAATCCTTACACGCTTAAAGTACCTCGACGATATCGATCATAACGATCATAGGAGTTAGGGTAACCATCAGGTAAAACGGTTCTTAAATACATTTATAAATCCGTTTAAGTCTTTGCTTGCGTATTAAAACACAAATGCATTCTTTACACATTTTAAGCTTTCTGTACCTTAACATATGCATATATTTCATATACATACTCATATATTGATGTAAGATAAACATTTCCATTAAACTTTCAGTTTAACATTAAATCTTCACTTGTAAAAACTCAATTGTTCAAAATATCGTTTTTCCTCATGGTTCACGCTCAATCGCTTGAAAAAGCTTCCCGTTGAGTTCCGTTCGATCCGATAGTCCTTTTCACCTTTTGAAAATCACAGGTGCAGTAACCATAATTTCCATTTAATCACCATAAACACTCCATTCCCTATATTCTTATTCCTCCACAAGAATCTATTTTATAAGGTGGAATCAATAATGGATCATCCAAACTAAAAAGTTTGCTGGCATTTTCATACCAACTAGTATTTAAGATTTTCTAGACTTGGATTTGTATTTACTCATTTTCCAGTCTTGACTTCATATTTTGACACTATGTCATATACTCATTTAAAGCTAAGGTGCTAAAGTTCTATTCCAATTAGGAATCACCCAATTCGGAACACCCGAGAGCTCACTTTATGTCCCCAAATAACCGGGCTGAATCTATGTTCAAAAAAGCTAGACAAATTTAGCTTACATAGTCTACCCCAGTGAATATTTAGGCCATAGGATCAGAGGAATTTGGCGATACCTTCTTCTTGTTTTGTTCTCCTTCAAGTCTATTTACATTAGCCATAAATCACTCAAATCGGTTCAAAGTAGGTGAGTTATGGCCAAATAAACTAGTCAAAACAGAAAACAGGACATTTTCCTGTACCGAGACTGCTGCTTAAGGAATTGACCAAAATGTGTTTGTCTTCCATTTTCTTTCCTCCCTAACCACTTAAATCTGATGCATTATGCCATTTCAACATAACACACGCAATTCACTATCAAGCCTAACCCTTACTCACTTGATTTTGTCAAAGAAACCACAACTAATCATTTCTTTCACTCAATTTCTCTCCGAATTTAAAATAATGATTCAAACCTTAAATACCCCAATTGGGGTTTTATCACAAAACCTCCAACAATTCAAGGGTTTGTGTGATCTCTCAACAAGAACCTAGGTTTGGAACAAACCAATCTCCATAGAAGAAACCTAACAATCCCACACCAGCCAGCCCTGAACATCCGAAAGACACTTGATTCCATACAAAAAAAAATATACTGCTTTGTTCTTTCTTCTTCTCCCTTCCTCTTCTTCCTCTTCTTCCTCTCTTCTTCTCCCTTTTCTCCTCCACATGCCGGTTGTGACTTTTGAGAGACCAAATAAGGTTATTTTGGTTGTCTCCCCATTTAAATATTCTAACTTTTTTCCTTAAGTACAATTTGGTGTCGAATTTGTTTGGTGCTCCAATCAACATTTTTATTGCGTTTGAGCCCGCCGAACCTCATTGGATTATTCTGTGGTCACAAACCTAACTTAGCCCTTAAATGTTTCGGGTTGATATCGTAAGAAAATATCTGTCATTTTATCGATTTTATTCCTTTTTGTGCATAACATCTTGGAGTTAAGCGTCAAAAATATTCTATGGTCGTCCTAGGCTTCAAGTGATATGAAATATTCCTAATTAAATCCTTCACGATTAGATTCAGGCTTTAAATCACGAATCGGTTCGTCATTAAATCGAAGATCCGGACAATAGCGTATTGTACCGAATGCGTTACCGGATCTGGAAACTAATCGAAAGCGGACTCCCGTTTCACTGTTTCAGTTTGCGTTAGTCTTTATGATATGTCACGGATTTTAAGTATTTTATTAATTTCAGAAAAAATTCATGCGACCCCAAATTTCGATCCAGAATCATTTATTCATAAGTCCTCCTATTCTCTTCTAAATGTCGGTTGAGTCATAGGAACACAATTTCTTCCCTGGAGATTCAGCTGCAAGCCTCCGTTCGGATATAATGGAAGAATCGTTCCTTGGGCGTGGTTACAATTTTAGAAAATTCCACTTCATGTCAATAGTCATGAGCGTTTCTGAAATTCCTAATCTACCCCTAGTTTTCTATCATTGGACCTCTAGTAAAGTTCCAAAAACTACTATTATAACATTCTGATAGGTTGGGGTTTCTGATTGAAGCATGGGAAGAAATTGGTTTTGATAACACTATAGAACACATTTTCTCTCCACAAAGCCCAAAGACCCTTAATGAGAGATGGAGGCTGTAAACAAAAATTTGAAGAAGCATATAAATGGAGTGGCTTTTATGAGAACTAGCCCGACACTAAAGAAAAATTATATAAGAGAGGAAGTAAAATGCTCGAAATGTTGGATTATGGAAATAAATTTTAGATGGAAAAAAATGACTTTTTTTTCCTTGTTTATTTTTTATGGGGAGAAATATTTTAAAGACCGAATGATTCGAATCGATTCAATAACCGACAAGTCATATTTTAGTCTTCTTAATGGGCGCCCTTTAGCAGGAAAAAGCGGTTCGTCGGCTTTTCAATTTTCAACCTGCTTTCTTTGTTTGTGAATAGGACGCTCTTTGTTGTGAATGGGGCGGCGCCCAGCAGCCACTACGTTGCTAGAGTCCACTCTATGGTTGGGAAAGCAGGTTTGGTGACTCAAATGGACCGGAGCCAGCTGGGGTCTTAGGTGTAGTTAAGGACAATTCGGTCCATTTTTATTCGGGCTCACTTTTGGTTAGTCCAACTCAATCTTATGCGGGCCGCATGTAAGACCCGAGAAAATTCCAATTTTCTTAAAAAGGGTAAAATGGTCATTTTGGTAAAAATCCGAAATTTTTCGTGATCTCGAATGACAAAATGAACTTCACCGTTGGAATCGTCTCTTAAAATCTAGCTACCACGTCGAATTTTGTTGAATTCCGAGACAGTAGGAATTTCATGTTTTTCAAGGCACCGGGTATCGGGTGCCGTAAAACGGGTTTGAGAGACATGCGATGTGACAAAGTCGCTCTTATGTCATATGACATATTTCGTAAAGTAAAGAGATGATGAAATGGATAGCTGCATTGTAAGTATCAATCGAAAAAGGCAGATGGAATTACCTTGAGAAATGTTAATGAGAATAAGGACAAAAGACAATAGTGTCATCTTCTCCAAAATTAAAAGACCAAAACGTGAAGGAGATGCAGTGGGTGCTGATTTTGAGTTTTAGAGAGAGAAGGTGTGCATTCTCTGCAGATTTACGCGAATTCGGACCGTCGGTTCTTGTGAGGACGAGAAACAAAATTGAATTCTGTGGCTGAGGGCTACGGCGTAGACACAGTTGGTGGAGTTTGACAGGCGCTCGAGAGGAGGGATATTTTCCTACTTATGATATTCTTTGGTAGAGCCATGTTTATGGTTAGGGATATTCGGAGGCTTGATTTAGTCGTAAATTCGGTCTCAAAACCGCAGGCAAGTGGAAAATCCGAATTTGGTTGCCGTGAGCAATTAACCAGAGGTTTCCTTTGTTCGTGAATAGTGACATGATTTTTTCTTGGTGTAAAAATATGTTTTTGTAAGTGATTGAAATGAATTGCTTGTGTTTGCTATTAAGCCCATATAGGCTAATTTTGGTGTTATTGATGTGAAAATTAGAATAACATGATTATTGTGAGTAAATTATGTTAATATATGCATGGTGTATTAACATAAATTATTTAGAATTGACATAATCATTCCCAGCTATCTGTTGGGTAGCCACTAGAATATTAGGTGTGAGTCACGTAGCGTGAAACGAAACAAAAATGAAAATGTTTGTGAAGGAATTTATTGAAGATTTTCAAAGAATTGTGTTGGGAGATTGTCCAACAATTTCACCTCGGAGGGCCCATGAATTGTTTCGGAGGGTTATCAACGGATTCTCCTCGGGTTGTCGATATTTCACCAAAACTCGATGATGTTTTTCAAGAACAAATAGCTTTTGTTTGAAATTGATTATTTACTCGCGTCGGCAGGCATATGTGAAGTCGGTGAGACTCGAGACATGAGTTTAGGCATGTAGACGTGAGTAGGTTCATGAAATTGCGCGAGATGTGATTGTTTACCATGACATGTGCGCCCAGGTGGGAGTAACCCATGTCGGAAATTATCACTCACGGGCTTTGCCTTCTTGAGGATCACCGACATTTCGGGTATAGGGAGTGTACCGGGAATGATTGCTCACTAGAAGTCGCGCATTAGAAGAAAGCTGGGGTTGTGGCTTTAGGTATTCGATTTTGTATAACATATTAGAATTATAAGTACAATATATGTTGAATTAAATAATTTATTAACTCTTGAACTATTGTATATAGTTGATGTATTTTGTAGTATTAATACGAGGGCTAGTGGCCGACCACGTGTGGTCATTGTAAACTATTTAGGACCGGGAGTTCTACGTATTTGGTAGAGCTCCCCATACCACAAAGAAGGAACTCTACTTTGATTTTCATGAGTGGTGTCGGGTTACCTAACATCCATGAAGTATTCATGAGTTAATGAGTTGTCAGCGAATAGTTTTTAGGGTGACATGACTTATTATGGTAGGTTTATAAATACCTAGAGCTTAGTGTCGGATACTAAAGTATAGCTTAGTATCAATAAGTTAGGTATACGATTACCTAGGACTTGATGGGCACGGGTTAGATCACGCATTCCTTGTGTACTTTGATGATTGTGTGTGATGTGTGATTATGTGTCATGTTGTGTGAAATTGTATGCTTGGTGAATAGCATAGGAAAAACGTTGAATACTAGGGTCGAGAAAATGTAACCTTAGGTGTTCGAGAATTTTGAACAAAATGGTCCAGAATTAAATGAAAAAAAAAGTGATGTAAAGAAATGTTTTTTCTTTTTCTAGGTTTTACGATTAATAATAAAAATGGAAAAAAAATGGATAAAATAAATTTTAATACATTTATTTGGTTTCTTTGGAAAATGAAAAAAAAAAAAAAAAAAAAAATATATATATATATATATATATATATATATATCTATATTTTTAGGTAGTTTCAATTAGTGGAATGAGAAAAAAAATATATACTCCATATGCTGGAAACGGGGCCCAAGATGGGCTGCGACCATCGGGTCACCCGATCCTGATCGTTAACATGTGACACGGAAATTTGGGGAGAGTGGCTGGGTCGGCGTGAGGGGGCCACGGCCACGGCCATGGTTTCTGGCCAGAGCTTGCGCCGATCCCGGGCCATCCCGGAGGACCGCGTGTGGCACAGGCTGCGGCGCGTGTGCGGCAGCGCGCATATATGGCACTGGCTTCCGGGAAGTCAGCGCGATACAAAGCTGTATTGTGGGCGGGGTAACCTTGGCTGATTGTGATATAGCGCGTGACTTGATGGCCCGGGTTCTCAGGGCGAGCGTGACATGGCGCGGGGAGTTCCGCGATCGCGGCCCCGGGCGCGTCGACGCTGCCTCGCCGCGAATCGATGCCGTCTGGCGTGCGATGCGCGTGACGGTAGCGCAGCGACCGCGAAGGACCGCGATCGACCACCTATAGGCGCGAGCCGCGGTAGGTCTTGGGCTAGAGCATGGCGCGGTGCGCCGGCTCTGGCCGTGGCTCCTGTGGCGCTGAGCATAGTTGGCTAGCCTTGTTTGAGCTAGGAATGTGCACAGTGCACCTGACCCGATTTTATTTCAGTGCAACATTTAGATCCTTTGTTTTTGCAGGATCTTCATTCATGAGCCACTTTATTCACGAGGTTTTTCAAAAACCAAAAATAAAATAAAATAAAATAAAATAAAATAAAATGAAATAAAATCTTTTAAAATGAAATTTTCTAAAATAAAATTTTGTTGCATATGATTTAATATATTGAATTATTATCTTGCATTTCCTATGAATCTGAGGACATTATCATAATAAATGTTTGTGTGTGAATAGTGTCTTGAGGGTTTGTGTTTACGCCTTAGAATCACGCATTAGAATTCTTGTGAACTGACATGTGTAGATGGCTAGTCGAGGGCGAGGACGTGGAATTCGTCCTGTTGCTAACCCGACACCTGATGTTTGACGGCTGGACATTTCTTTGTTTGTAGGTATTACGGCTGGCGCTGTTGCACGAGGCTAGTGCGTGGTGGCCGGGAGGTCGAGTAACCTCCGGAGGTTTAGGGACATCGTCGGCCCGACATTCACGGGAGATCAGGTTGTTAGCGGACGTCATTTGGTTCAAATGCGGGTTGAGAAGGTGTTTGGAGGCTGAGTTAACTGCGACCACGACCCGAGTTAAGGCTAGCTGCGTTCCGGCTAGAGGTGAGGCCCAATCTGCGGTGGAACTAGGCAAAGACCTCTAGAGACCTAGAGCGATGACATGGGCAAGTTCAGGAGCATTCCTTGGGTAGTATTTTTCGGGATCTTTGCTCGTCGAAGGCTCGGGAGTTCCTAGAAATTTGTGAGGGACGATGGCCAGTGATGGGTATGTGGCTAGATTCAAGGCTAGCCAGTTTCTTCTGATGACTCGTGGCCACGGACACTTGGCCAAGGAGTCGAGGAGATTCGAATGGGTGAAGTTATCCATTCGGGGTAGGATAGTGGGACTTCGCCTCACGGGGCTGTGAACTCCGTAGTTTGGGGCCGGCGACCATAGAGAGAGAGATCGAGGATGCTCGAAGCACTCGGGATGCGGGTGTTAGTAGCAAGAGGAAGGAGAGTCAGTCTTAACTGTTCGGGGAAAGAAGCCGAGGGCTTCTAGTTCAGGGTTCAAAGGCCGCGACCATCGGGCCGGACGAATCGGTGTTGCGGTCGAAATTTGGGCGAGATGGTGTCTTATCATTGCGGCTGGACACATGAGAGGGATTACCCTCGACGAGATCCCGGGGCTTGGGCGGCGCGGAATTTAATTAGCGGTAGAACGGGGAGAGGATCATTACACATTTCCTGCTTTGCCAAATGCAGACGGAGGAGCCGATGTAGGTTTGAATGGCGTGAGGCACACTCGGGTGCAAGCGGACGGAGAGGCGGACTATGAGCTAGAGGTAGAGGCGGGGCCCACAAACAGGGCGTCGAGGGTCTGAAGGGCATGACTCGCCATCACACCACCGGTAGTGGAATCAACCAGATTTATACAAAGATGCGTTTTGCTATCTACTTTGGGACAGAATATTGTTTGATTCTTGTGCTTCACATTCATTCATTCTTTTGCATCGGTTGTGGTAGAGTTGGGCTTGGGGTTGAGAGGGCGCCCCGGGAGGGCCCTTGTACGTGAGTTCTCCCTAAGGATTAGGGCGGGATAGGGATGATATGTCGTGGTTGCGAGTTAGGATCTCGGACTCCTCCCACGAGTGGACTGAGGATCATGGACATGTCGGGATTCGACGTCATTACAGGGATGGATTGGTGATAGCTTACGGGGTCGTTCTGGGGGACAAACATGATATTTTACTTACACAGACGGTGTCACAGTCAGTCTGTCGAGACGGTTAAGCGAGTTAGGCTATGAAACCTTACCACAGAAGGGCGAGGTGAGCCAGAACAGATCTGCAGGTAGTACGCGGAAATATGAGGATGTTTTTCGGGATGAGCTGCTCCGGGATTGCCTCGTGAGGGTTGTAGACCGGTATCGAGGTTACACCACAGTACGCCCGCGTCTTTATGACTCTTGCATGGGATGGCACCGGTTGAGATACGAGGGCTGGAGTTCGGTTCACGGGGCTATTGGACGAGGGTTCCATTAGGCCAGAGCACTTCACCATGGGCGCTCAGTTCTGTTTGCCGAGAAGAATGACAAAACCCTTGATTGTGCAGTGATTCTGAGCTGATTGAACATAGCTCACGATCGAGAATCGAATTCCCGTTCTTAGGGAAAGATGGTTGTTTGATCGAGTTGGGAGGAGCGCGAATACACTCTAAGATGAACCTTCGCCTTGGTCACCATCGGTGAGGTTCAGAGTGATATCACAAGGCCAGTTTAGGACGCGTTATGGGCACTTTGAGTTCTGGTGATGCCCTTTGGATTGTGAATCATGACGGCATTCATTGACCTCGTCGTAGGGTATTCCGACCACTATCCCCAGATCGATTCATTAGTCTTTGTGGATGACATTTTGATCTACTTCCAGTCAGAGTGGGAGCATGAGTATGGTGTTTTATAGTTCTTTGAGAGACCATCGGTTATCGCCTTGAGTTCAATAAGTGTGAGTTTTGAAACTGCGAGGTGGGATTTACATGACACGTGGTGTCGGCATCGGGCGTGTCGATGTAGACCACTGAGAAGGTCGGCGGGTGATGAGTTAGGAGGCCGAAGTCAGTCTTCGAGATATACAGTTTCTTGGGATTGGTACAGATTACTCTGAGAGAAGATTCATTGAGATTTCTCAGGTCGCGAGCTTTATGTGAGATTGACCCGGAAAGTCGAGTTTGGATTGGGATGACGATCAGGAGGCATTCGGAGTTGAAGAGGAGGCTTACTTGACTCCTATCTTGATAGTCCGGACCGGGGACGGGGTACCTGATATGTTGTGATGCCTGAGGGCTAGGCCCAGGATGTGTTTGGTCTGATCACGGTCCGGGAGGGTAGTAGGCTTATAGTTCCGGGTGGTTGAAGAATCATGGGCGAATTACCCACACACGACATGGAGTTGGCGGCCAGTAGTCTTCGCCCTTGAAGATTTGGCACCACTACTTATACGGCGAGGAGTTCGAGGTGCACTTTCGGACCCTGAGTCCCGAGTATATTTTCTGCGAGGACCTCGACATGAGGCAACACAAATGGATGGGTTCCTAGAGAGAATTCACATGACTTCACTTTGCATTTACCATCACAGTAAGGCAAATGTGAGTGGCTGATGTGCTCGATTAGGAAGTCACGGGAGTATTGTCTAGTATAGCTTCCGGGAGCGGCGGATGCTCGGGCGTAGACCGAGTTTGGACTCTGATGCTGCGGCCGGGGCTCGAGGTGCGTTGGGGAGTTTAGTGGCTGCGTCTACAGTGAGCGCGGTCGAGTCGAGGTAAGTCCACGGAGATAGTGTCCATCGGGGGCCAGGGTCGTCGGGTTGCGGTGAGAGGGGTTGGGTTGTCACGCGCGGATGGTAGTCTTCGGTATAGAGGACGAGTAGTGGTTCCCCAGTTGACCAATTTGAGAAAGGAGATTCTCAGGGAGTTTCACTGCTCTCGATTTGTCGTGCATCGGGTGCTTGCGAAGATGTACGGGATCTTCGTCGCGGTACTGCTGGAAGCGAGATGAAGAGACACGTGGGGACTTTGTTCGACTGATGTATCGCGATGTCGGGTTAAGGCCCGAATTTTGAAGCGGCGAGGGCTCGCCCGGCCATTGGGGTAGTTGAGTGGAAGTGGAGCACATCACGATGGATTTTGTGACCCACTTGCCACGGACCGCCGCGAGGACATGATGCGGTATATGGGTAATAGTGGGTAGGCTCACGAAGTCGACACATTTTCTGGCGGAGTGCGGATGACCTTCATTGGAGATTACGCGTACATTCGAGATAGCGGGCTACATGGGTACCGAGTATCCATAGTGTCGGATAGAGACCCAGGGTTCTGACCTTTTGGAAGAGTTTCAAGGCTATGGAGCTTCTGGGCGACCATGGTCTGGGAGCTTCCAGGGCAGATGTGGTCGGGTTAGAGGACCATACGGGTGTTGAGGACAATCTTGCGAGCATGCGTCTGGATCATAAGGGTAGCTAGGAAGGAAGCATTTTTCCCTTAGTGGAATTAGCCTACAACAAATCAGTTATCGGCGGGTATACGGATGGCACCATATGAGGCATTATATGGGAGGCCGTGCAGTCAGATTATCATTGAATGGGGTCTTTGTCTGATTAGAGACCACACTCCAGGAGAGGTGAGCTTGATACGGCGGCGTCTTCTGAAACTGCTCGGAGCGGCGGAAGAGTTATCGATGTACGGCGTGCGGCCCGCCAGAGTTCGGGGAGGTTGGAATCCGCGTCTTCTTGAAAGTGATGCCTAAGAGAGTGGTCGGGTTAGTGACCGCGAGGAAGCTATTGCCAAGGTTTATTGGCCCCTTCGAGATACTTGAGAGGGTAGGCACTATAGCGTACCAGTTGACTTTATCACCCAGCATGTCAAGTGTCCACAAGGTATTTCACGTCTCCATGCTCCGGAGGTACACTCCAGATCCAACTCATGTAGTGGATTGGGGAGAGATTGAGGTTGACAAGGATAGGACCTTCGAGGAGGGACCATTATGCATTATGGATAGCCGGGATTAGGTTTGAGACGCAAGACCGTGAGGCTAGTGAGGGTGCTATGGTAGCACCGTGGAGTGGAGGAGTCAACGTGGGAGCGTGAGTACACGATGCGAGCCACCTATGCCTTCTTGTTTAGGGATGAAGGTACATGGTTTAGTCGTTTAACATTTAAATGACTAATTTACATGCATATTATAGTGCACGTTGCGTATACATGTGATTCGTACTGATTGTACAAAATTCCGGGACGAAATTCCTTTTAAATAGGGGAGAACGTAAGACCCGAAAAAATTCTAATTTACGAAAAGATAAAATGACCATTTATTAAAAATCGAAATTTTAGATCTCAGATGACAAAACGGACTTCACAGTTGGAATCGTCTCGCGAAATCTAACCACCGCGTTGAATTTCGTCGGGTGCAGGCGTCGAAATTTCACGTTTTTGAGACAGGGTATCGGGTCTTAGTAAAGCAGTTTGAGACATGTGATGTGACAAAAGTCGCCTCTACGTATGCATGCTTGGCCCGCGTATTTAACGTGAGTAGAAAGGATGAAATGGATGGCCTAGATTGTGCCAAGTGTCAAAAATCCAGAAAAAGGGACAAGATGAGAATTATGAGAAATGTTAATGAGAATAAAGACAAAAGGCAATAGTGTCATCTTCTCCAAAATTAAAAGACCAAAATGTGAAGGAGATGCAGTGGGTGCTGATTTTGAGTTTTAGAGAGAGAAGGTGTGCCTTATATACCAGATTTTACTCCGGCCGATTCGGACCGTCGGTTCTCGACGAGGTAAAGAGCAAAGTCGATCTACACGGCGAATCACGCGTGGACAGGTTGGTGGAGTTCCGACAATTCAAGAGTGAGGATCTTTTCCAACTTGTGATATTCTTTGGCTAGGCGAGTGTTTGTAGTTAGGGATATTACGAGGCTTGATTTGGTCGTAAATTCGGTCTGAAACTGCTTTGAACCCGAGTGGAAAATCCCAATTTGGTGGCCGTGAACGATGGCAGAGGTTTCCTTTATTCCTATGAATAATAAACGATGCTTTCTTGGTGTAAAATGTGTTTTGTAAGTGATTCGAAATGAATTGCTTGTGTTTGCTAATTAGCCCATGTGAGCTAATTTTGGTGTTATTGATGTGAAAATTGAATAACATGATTGTAGTGAGTAAATTATGTTAATATATGCATGTGAATTGTATTAGCATAAATTATTTGGAATTGGCATAATGCATTCCATATGCATTGGGGCAGCCTAGAATATTAGGTGTGAGTGCATGACATGAAATGAAACAAAAAATGAAAATGTTTGTGAAAGGAATTTCGACGGAAGATTTTCCAGAAGAATTGTGTTAAGGAGATTGTCTAACAATTCCGTCGGAGGGAGCCCGTATGAATTGTTCGGAAGGTTGTCCAATATTTGTGAAACTTCGGTAGATGTGTTTCAAACGAATGGCTTGTTTTGAAAACTAATTATTTTACTCGCATTCGACTTAGGCATATGTGAGGGAGTCGGTGAGGACTTGAGACATGGGTTTGGGCATGTAGACATTCGAGTAGGTTCATGAAATTGCTTGAATGTGATTGTTTGCCATGACATGTGCACTTAGGTGGGGAGTAAACCATGTAGGAAATTATCACTACTGGGCTTTCCTCACCCTGTCGAGGGATCACCATTTCAGGTATAGGGAGTGTGCACGAGGATGGTGCTTTCATTTTGGGTAGATCATTTAGAAGAAAGGCTGGGTTGGCTTTGGGTATTGATTTTATATAACATGTATTAGAATTGTAAATTTTAATATATGTTGAATTAAATAATTTATTAACTTTTGAACTATTGTATATAGTTGATGTATTTTGTAGTATTAAACGGGGCCCGAGTGCCCTTTATTTTTACTCGCATGTGGACCACTACAATGTGGTCGTTATGCTTTGTTTGGGACGGGTTACGTATTTAGGTGGAGCTCCCGGGTACAAAGAGGAGACTACGCCGATTTTTGTGTGATGGTGTCGGGTTACCCGACATCCACAAGTATTCCGCGGGTTAACGGGTTGTCAACGGACCCCCTTGTTTTAGGGCGTTACACCGCAGGCCAAAATGGATCGAACATTTAAAAAAAATTAATGAATAACAATTTTACAAATTATATATTTTAGGGCGTTAGGGCGTTACACCGCAGGCCATGTCACACACACACACACACCCACAAGCACACACACACACACACACACACACACACACACACATATATATATATATATATATATATATATATATATATATATGGATACTATATGGACAACTTCATTCATGCATTACATCCATGCATCATTTGGACAATTATATCCAATCCAACATACAATTTCAGTAAAATACACAAATCATGTCAACATACTCATACACACATACATACTCTCACGTGTCAATACATTAGGACACACATATTAACATCGATCAATTACTACAGACATGTCATTCAAACTCAAGCAATGACAACCTCATCCTCAAGACCAATTGTGGCATACAGATGCCCACAAAACATTCCACATAACAAGTCATAATAGACCACGGAATAGTTCTGAACTCGGTTCAGAAAACTAGCCCTCTTGATCCAAAATGCGGACTGGAAACCATTAAACAACCTAAGTTGTAGCGGTCCTGAAAAATGGACAATAGCATGATCATAAGCTCTATTTAGCATAAGTCAATTCAATGCCTTTTATCAAAGTTCGCATATAGAGATACAAATCTCCTTCAAGGATAATAGTCCAAATTCTAGCTTTTCCCAGCGAAAATCAGTCCCAAAATGCGGGCGGTAGGTTCGGCCAAAGCAGGGGCAGCTGTAGCGATCCTGGAGAAGCTTGAACCATAACTTGGGTTATAGAGTCTAATTTAGGTGATTGAAAGCCTAACCTCAAGTTCACAACCCGGCTAATTGTCAAGAAGGACACTAGTCTAAATTCCCTATTTTTCAGTAAAAATTAACCCTAAAAACTAGACATCATATAAGGTCAAAGCAGGAGACTCTTCAGCCACTTGCATTATTTTCTTGAAACATTTGCCTTAGAGAAAAGGTCAACCTTGACCCTTAGGGCATTAAAACTCAACCAAGCGACTCTTAGAATGGAAAATAAACCAAGGTAGGAAGAATCTCTACCTTTTGGAGCGTAGAAGAAACTAACTGGAAGTCCCGTGGAATGACCTTGGCAAAACGCTGATTTAAAGCTCTTAGCTTAAATCCTAGAGCAAAATCCATGTTTCGATAACTTACATATCTCATCGAGTAGATGAACTTTTCGTTCTTAATACAGGCAATTCCATGTGAACTCTGTGGATGAAGAGATAAGTTTTGATTTTTGATTTCTTTTCTCTCTCCCTCCCTCAGTGGACAGCAGAAAAAAATTTTTATAGTTTCTTTTATCTTATCTTAAGTTTTAAGGATATGACTCCAGTTTTAACGTGTCCACGTGGTCCGTTTTTATCAAACAATTTATTTTTCGTCTGGTTCAAAATTCGAGTTCATTTTGATGCTTAGCGAGTTATTTTACCAACTCTCGAGATTCTCATAAAATCGTCCATGTAAGTCACTAGGCGCGATTGCGAAAATTGTAGAAAATCCGGTAAATCGCCGGAATTGGCGAAAATTTTCTAGGTAACTAGTTTTAGCCGAGACGAATCCAGCGGTGAGAGAGTTCATTTCATCATCAGATCTCACAATTTTTTTGGCTTTCCCGAACCATTTTGGCAATTTATCCATTTTGCCATTTTTGAAAATTAAAATTTTCTCGGGTTTACACGATATATATTAAATTTGTATTATTATATTTATTTTATTTGAAAATGATGAATTTGTAATTTTTTTAACATTCTTTAGGTGTTGCTTGCCGTTTTGGCCAGTTTTGCTTGTTTTGATCCATGACTGAATGAGTAGGTTAAATTTGTTAGCCGCTCAGAATAGAAATAAGTGGATCAGCTGTTTCCGTTGATCTAAAGTGGTTGGCAGAAAATAGGTTGGGATGGCAGTTGTTCCTGACTCTACCTCTATCTGTGGCCAAGCCACATGCATCCTCCTATGTTCCGCAACTCCTGCTCTCCTACTGCACAGCACTTCTTTTCTGTTTTTTTTTTTTGGTTTTCGATGAGGGGAATTCGAAGGATTAGTATTTAAGATCAAACATAACCATAAATATAGAAGAGAAGGATTCGAAGCATAAAATCGAAAGCCGTAACAAAGAAGGGCAGACCACTATTACACTGCCCTACTTTGAAAAGGTTGGAAATAAATATATATCCCATACTTATATCACATTATTACATAAACATTTTTTTATCATATTTTTTATATATATTTTGATTTAAATACTGTCATTTTGTACAATATTACTGCAAATATAAATACTATACATATCTTTTGAAAAAAATTTAATCTAATATGAATATATAACAGACAATAAATAAAATTATATTTATACATTTTTTGAAAAAAGCAAACTACACACTCATGTCCAAAAATGTTGAGAATTTTAAAATAAATTTTAATTTTGGAAAGCTGGCTCGTGTAATAATTAAAAAACGATAATTCTAGGTAAAAGAGATTAAGGAAAAAATAAAGATTGACTATAACTCACCAGAAAAAAATATACCATAAAGTCTTTATCTTGACCCAATAATTGCCACATCAATTAATTATCCATATGCACATTGCAAAAATAAATTAAATTTTAATTCAAACATGTTTATAGTGAATTTGGGCCAAAAAATCGGCGTAAAATGATGAACAGGATAAACTTTGACAATTTATCTGTCCCTTCTCTGAAACATTTGGCTAATTACCAAAGAAATCTTTTTCCTTTTTTCGAATTGATCTAGAAAAGATATTTATTTTTTCACAAAATCCATTCAGACTTTCTTTTGCATCTTATTTTACGGGGAAAAAACATTGATTAGTATGATATCATACTCTTTAAATAAATCTAATAAACTAAATAAGCGGTGACAAAATCTATTTTAAGTAAGATTTATTTAATTTAAACTCTATTTTCATTGTGAGAGTAAATTAATCATAAATATCTTTTACTATATGTGATATTTTAATAGTTTTTGAAGAAAGAATAATTTTATAAATTAAAATTATCGTACATTGATAGAGCAGTGAGGACATCAAAACTATAAAGGGGCTCTTAGTCTTATTTATTTATTTGATTTTGATTTAATTTATTTAGTTTTTGTTTTATGACCACCCATTTCCTTACAAGGTTTGGATTTAATTTATAGGAGATCTATAGATATTTATAAGAACGATCAAAGGGGACGCGAAGGTAGCCGACAGAGAGGGTGATCGAGGAAAATTCACAGGGTATAGGAAGATCAAGCAGCAATAGAAGAGAACTGTGGAGGATGGTCACGAAGTAAGTTTCATATTATAAATCTTATAAAAAATTAGCTTACTGCTTTACGTGCTCTTAAAAACCGCATTGGTAAAGAGCAGTGACCTTGTTTTTGACACAGCATTCATCTGCTTTACTTTTATTTATTATTTTCTTTATTAAGTTTCTTTGTTTTGCCATTGCTTCATGATTATTGATTTTATTGATATTTTTCAGTTGAATTCTATACATGCATTTCAGTTCATAAAATTTGAGGATTTATCGGGTTTTACGATATCACATGAGTTTCAGTTCATGAACTATAAGGATTTATTGGGTTTTTTTGGGATTACCAATGTAGCGTATCTGTATTTTATATTGTATGAAGAAGAGTATTGTGATGTTGCCTCAGCTTGGTTGACGGAATATTGCTAGCGGTGGATTTTTTCATGTACAAGTGTTGCAATATGTGTTTTGAAGCGGAGTTTCATGAAGTTGTATTTCTTTATATGCTTTGAATTAAGTTTCAGTAGAATTTCTACCCAATATTTCCAATTATCTTGTATAAATTCTTCCCTTGCATGAATTTCCTCAACCGCCTTATTCTCCGTTTCTAGTTTCCAGTATTTTGGCTTCCTTGATTAATCACATATATATTGACTTCTTTTTAATCAATTCCATTTTATACTTCAATCATTTCTATAATTATATCTTTCATATATATTTATGATAACTCACGGTCATATTTCTATTTCTTCTCTTTGCACTCATCAGATAAATTATATTTTCATACTTGGCAAATAATCTATCTTTAGTTTTAGACCCACACACTTTACTTAAATCTATTAGGTCTTTAACTTCAGCCCATTAGAGATCTAAGCCAAACCCGTTGGCCCATTGAGACCCATAACCAGGCCCAACTAAAGTCGACCATTGAAAACAAATTTAAATCTATTTGGCAGGCAACATTTTCTTGGGCCTAAGTTAGTAGGGCCCCATTCTTAATGTCGCTAGGCGTGCTAATAATGCGAAATTGACTCGAGTCAACAGCTTGACTCGAGCTCAAAAACTCATGAGCTTGGAAATGAAGCTTAGATGGGGCTGAAATGCAAACTTAGACTTTGCTTGAGAACCAGGAACTCAACTCAAGCTGAACTTCGACGACTCAAACTGGCTTGAGCTAGACTTGAACTCGAGACTACGACTCGGCTGGAACTAAGCTCGAGCTGGAACTGGAACTGAATTAGGCTTTCGACTCTATATTAGACCATTTCATTTCAAGTAAGTCTCTTAGTTTGTTATCACTTATAAAAATAGTATATGAATCCTTGAAACAAACTACGGTGAGTCCGTAAGCTTGTAAATCAACATTACAGAGTCCTCATTTATCCTTAGAACTTTAGTTTTAAGTCAACCCTACGGATTATCATTAAACAAATACACTTGAAAGCATATTCTTAGCAGACAACTTCTAATATCCCGATTGGCCTACTTGTCATTAGGTTTCAAGGGCTACAGCTGATCATGAAAATGTGATACTGACCTTAACCAATAACCTCAAATTCATTTCAATTGCGTCCTAACAAGCGCATCAAAATGATCGATAATGGTTTGTGAGTTCATGGGAGGTATTAGGATAAGAATTTCTTTAGGACAGTCTTCATCTTTGTTACGCAATAAAATCAAAGTCTAAGTATTTATACGTAAAAAAGAAAGTAAACTAAAATGATTAACAAGTGATCCCTTACCTTGTTTTGTTTTTCACTCCATGGAGGGATTGCAATCACCTATACATATCAACATTTTACCTTTGTTTCTAGGCGTGGTAAATTTTATAGGGATCCTTTACACCTGACCCTCGGCACTAAAAGTTGCCTCGAAGCACAGTGGTGAATGGAACAGCAAAACATTTGTTTCCAACTTAGACCAAAATCTGACTTCATGGTGCCTTCACCCAAGGCATCAAATTTATAATCTTGAGAAAGAAAGAAGCCCCTCATCAGGTACACATAAAGTTCAGGATTCAGGTTTAGATTCTTTGCTCACTTCCACAACCACTTACAAAGTTACTTACAAACCACTTGATGTACTACCTCAGCCAGGCTTATTTGAAACAAATTCATTCCGCACTTTCTTCAACAATAAAGAAGAATGCATTCTCACATATTCATTATAAAGTACGATACATGACATCTCTAACTACTAATGTTCTCTGAGCTACATGTAAAGAAAACATTTTAGGGAATGTAATCCTACGACCTCATTTGATCTGGGGCCAAACAACATTCCTATTGCCATTAGCATGGCTTGCATTCACCTCACTACTTGTCAAACCTTTGTTTCATGTTTTGAACCATACTCCTAACAAATCATGAGGGGAGACTGAGAATTTTTATTCAACAACACACTTTAATCTGATGCACTTCACTAGAAACAAGTTAGAAGTTGGATTATGATGCTGACGAGGTCGGTTGACAACGATCAACACGTGAGATATTCGTGGGCGTTGGATGATCCGATGTCCACGCTGGTCAATCCCATTCATAGGGACTCCTTTCTTTATATTCTTCTTGAAAACATACAACTTCCCATATTATTATACAAGAGTTTGATATATAACTCTTTTACAAACCAAAATAGATCAAAACAGATTGCCCCGATATATTTTACAAACATAGTGTTCAAGGCCACAACGGCCCCTCTTCATATCCACGACCTCGGGAGCGTCGTCCTCGATATTACTGAAAGAGGTGATCACGATGCGGTTGACAAAGCCCAGTAGATATATCTCTTACAAGGGATACTTCCCACCTAAGTGCACATGTAATGCCAGTTACACAATCACACACTTGAATGCCTACATGTCATGAATAAGATGCGACCAATCATGACCCAATCCCGAGTCCTCACTGATGCCCTCACACATTCATATGCCCTCACACATTCATATGCCCCATCTTGCTTCACCCAAACACGTGATTTATTATTATTATTGTTTTACACAACCGTGAGTCTCGATTTTAGATTTTGTCCCATTTAAAGCTCATCACATTCACGAGAATGGTGAATAACTTGACACCATGCACACGGGCTTGTGTGATGTTCTGGAGTGCATATTAAATGCATTTATGCCATTTCATGCTATGTCATGCTATATGCACAATATTTATAAATTCCGGATAATTTTATTTCCTACATATAATTTCCATTCATCACAATTTCCATGTTAATACATTCATCACAATTTCCATGTTAATACATCACGCAAGCACATATTAACATGAATTTTACACATAACAACATATTATTTATTTTTCCAACAATACACACAAAATGACCCAAATCTCGGACCCATATAAAACAGGGCACTTCTTGGTCCCTTCACGTATGAACCATTTTGGTTCCATTAAATCCATACGAATTTTTGTGATACTAAACTCTGACAAAACCCGAAGACATCAGTCCCGGGATCAAAACCAAACTTCAACACAGTCCGGGACTACCCAAAACTAGTCCAAATTTTTTTCAATATTCAGTCCCAAAATCTTGGGACTAAATCTCTCGACTAGTTCATTGGCATGTACCATTAAATGGCCTTTGGGTTAAAATAATCCAGAAATACGAAAATTCCCCACCTCGTAGGTTTGTGAAACTCCAAGACTTTGGTACCCACGTGTAACTCTCGATGCGTGAACCGACTTTGCCTTTTGCTCCAATGAAAACCTACGGTCCGGTTTTCGTAAATCTTAGACAGAAGTGAAACCTTTTTTTTCTCTCTCTCCTTTCTCTCATGTTTCTTTTTCCTTATTTTCTCCCCTTCATTTCTTTATCCATCGAATTCCTTTTCTATTGTTTGCTCTTCTCTCATCCTGTGAAACCCTGGAAAATTCAGATTTTTTGAAAAAGGGTAAAATAGTAATTTTGGTTAGAAAATATGAATTTTTCTATATGTCAGATGAAGAAACGGACTTCATCGTTGAAATCGTCTTGCGAAATCTAGTTACCACGTCGAATTCCAAGATAGTCGGAATTGCACGTTTTTCGAGGTGTAGGGTGTCGGATGCCACATGGAATCCTAAGGGAGTGACACATGGCAAAATGTGTAATTAAATTAGAAAAGGAATGGCTCACGATAGTCATGTGGCGCACTTGAATGTGTGGCTCGTAATTAGCCACATGAGGCATGATCACGATAGGAAGATAAGAAATAAAAGGAAAATTGAGAAAAACAAGCACCACACAAGTGGCTTGGAGAAAAGGGGGAGGAAATTTCCTCCTTTGATCGAATGGACAAGTATGCTCTAAAAAGAGAGAAAAAGAAAAGCGAAGGGAAAAAGAAAGAAAGAAAGGGGGAGGGAGTTTGTAGAGAAAATAAAGGAAAGGAGAAAGAAAAAGGGAAAATGAAGAAAATGGAAGAGAAAGGGAGGATTTCTTGGCATTATTGTCGAGAAACTCAACGGTCACAGTCTTGAAGTTAGTACAGCCGCGATACGTGTGGACACTAAAAACTTGGAGTTTAGACAAACTCCATAAGGTAGGAAATTTTCCTACTCGGTTTACTTTGAGTCTAAAGGCCATATAATGGTATGGGCTGTTTATGGGAGGCCATGAGAGGCCATGTGATTTAGTTCTAAGACTCGGGACTGGATGGTAGAGAATTGTATGACCGGTTTTCACACAGTCCGAGACTGTCGTGGGTTAGGGTTTGATCTTGAAACTAAAAGTTTCTTGGTTTTGTGGCTTGTTTGATGTTATATGTGGATGTTCGAACCAAACTGTTCATGTTCAGGAAGTAATTCGCGAGGTACCTTGTTGGATGGGTCAAAGATTTTGACCTTGTTATGTGTTATGGCTTATACGAATAACATGCAGTGTGAAGAATAACATGCTAATATATGTTATTGATGTATTAACATGGGTTGTTTATGGATGTTAATTATATGTATTAATTATAATAATCCATGGTATGTTAATGTTTCATGTAGCACTCATACATACATGTAACATGAAGGAAAATGTATTGGCATCATGCATTTCATATGCACGAGCACATCGCGTTGAGTCGTGTGTGGGTGCATGGTATGGTTTATTCACCGGTGTTGGTGAATGGGTGTGATCTCGGAAAATGGGACAAAGTCCAAGGTAGAGATTCACGAGGGTGTAAAGCCATTTAAATGGCAAGTCACGCAGGTCGGTGAAGTGCTGGGGTAGATTCCTCCCAGGGTGAAAGACCCAGATTTTATTCACGGTTAGACATGAATCCCGGTGATGAAAGTTCGCGAAAATGTTGGAAAGGTGTGCGGCGTCCTACGATGAAAACCCGAAAATCCGTGGCCCACAAATGTAAAACACAAAGGAGTCAAAGAAGTAAAATTGGAGGATTTTCCAATGGTTTTAGTCCTTGGGTTAAATACCAAGGCTGGGTTTTTCACATTCAATTGTAGGCGTGAGGGAGTCTGGTTGACTTAGTTGTGAGTGATGAGGGGTCACACCATGCATGAGCCACCTTAACATTTTCATAAGTAACGCATAAATCCCATGAAATGTTATTGATGTTTATGTACGCCATTGCATGTGCATTTTAGGTGGGGAGTAATCCTTGTAGGAAAAGTTTCTACTAGGCATTGCTTACACCATGTGGAATTATTTTTCAGGTACGCAGGGGGAGGAAACTAGTTTTAGAGCTCAATGATGAATTAGGCCAGTTTGTGGCCTATTCATTTATTTTTAGAATGTTTTGGATTAAAAGTCCAGTTTTAAATGCATGTAATAATGTATTTTGTAATGGAAATTGAGTTATGGGGGTGTTCTAGTGTAGTATTAATATTTTCCCGGATTTTTATAGTGCCTGAAAAATGAGTATGATAGGTCAGCAGTGATCACCACGTATCCGTGAATTTCGGTGTGAGTGCAGTGAGGAAATTCAAGATAGATACTCGCCCATTTTCGCCCTGTGGCCACGACTCAGGGAACCCGTGTCGCGACCTGGGCTAGTCAGTGCTCGTGGATACAAAGTAAGCCAAAGGTGATACCAGAACCGAAGGCAGAGCGCCGCATGACACCGCCATGGTTCGCGTGACATGGGCCAAGCACCGGTCGCAACACAATTCTTTAGTGTCGGACTGCTTCTGGCAAGGTGGCGACACACTTCTTGGTCGCACTACGGTTGGCCTTAATGGTGCTGCGACCCACCCTGAAAGCCAAAAAGGAAGAGGCGCAGATGGGCGGTGTCACGACATAGTTTCGATGTCGCTTCATTACGGCGTTTGGGGTAAAATCGCGTCGACTTGGTTTCGTGTCGAACATGGTTCGAAATCTCGGGGGGCTCGCAATTCTAAAAGCGGTGTCGCAATCGTATGCGAACAAGGATGGCTCGCTATGCGGTCGTGACAAGACCTCGTGTCGCGGACGCGCGGTAAGGCGCATGGCACGGTGAGCGCCATGGGTCATGCGGATAGACGCCAAAGCGCTGCGCCAGAACGCAGACACGCGGTATGCGCGCATCGTTAGTAGCGCAGCGCTCGACAGCGCCGCCCGTGGCGTATAGTGTGCGCACTGCATACACTTTACCCGCATTTGCGCATCGAGCACTATTTTGAACACTGCTTGAACAATGTTCACTACGCAACACTCGTGCCTCATGACATTTTAAAAAAAAAAGACGTACCCCAAGGAGTCGGTGTCACATCCTCCATTTCCTTATTCCTTTATTTCTATTTCTCTTATTTTATTTTCTCTTTTCTCATTTTCTCTTCTCTCTTTCCCCATTTTCTCTTTATTATCCTTAACCGGAATAAGAAATTAAAAGTGGGGAAAACTTCCCCCACCTTCCTCCCATTGCAGCAAGGCGTCAATACCAACACATGTATTTCTTATTTTCTTCTTTATTTTGCTCTTTATTACATCATCATTTTTAACACATGCCTCAATGTGAAGTTTCGGTTTTATTTCAAGTACACCCCATGGCTCATGCCCTTTGTGTCTCCTTAAGGTGTCATGTGGCATCCACATGATCATGCCATAGTCAACTAATAACTTAAACCCAAAATGCAATTAACGGTCTCATAATCCAAACAAAATTTTAATTTGGTAAAATTTAGAGATTCTCGCGACTAATTCAATCCGCAGTCCGTTTCACTGGCCCAAATTGGGAAAAATTTTGATGGTTTCAACCTAAATGACTGCTTTACCATTTTTCGTATAAATCGAATTCTTTCTGGGTTTTAAATTGAACACCACATGGCAAGCATGGGTATGTGTTCCTCGTTTCTTGAAATAATTTCAAAAGTTATATCAATTGAGCTTAGATACGATGGGCAATCCATGTATAATTATGTATAATTTAGTGCAAAATATTATTTTAATGATCGGGCAAAATAATTTATTCTTTATAAACATATTTTTAAACTATAAATGTGATAAGTAATTTATTGGGTATAATTATAAATTTCGTTTATTTTGAATTTCTGTGGATAAAAATTAATTAATTTTATAACACACATTTATCACACTATATTATAATTTTTAAATTTTAGATATAGCTATTTTAAATAATATTTAAGTATAAGCAGCACTTAAGCTTTAAAATCTTTTGAATCTTATTTAATAAGATTCATTTCTTAGTATTTTATATTATATTTTTAAGGAAAATAATTTATTGATTCAAGCTAGTTAAATTATGATAGAAACACATAACTAAATTCATTAAAACATAGAGGGTGAAACAACATCAGGTTATCAACACACCCAGAATCGGGTTTGCTTCGTATTTCTGAGGCGAGTCAACAGTCATGTTTGTTGTCTCTGAACGGATATGTTTTGCTCATTTGAATCGCCCACATACAAACATATGCTGCAAGAAAGACAACGAAAAACAAAACGTCTTACCGAGAAGACATAACCACACGCCACAACAAGATGAGGACAATAACACACCGCAACAAAACGACGATGAAATCACAAAAAAATAAAATAAAAAACCTAATGAAAATTAGATGTATATGTGCTTAATAACATGATAGAACCTAAGAGAATAATGTATAGATATTTGAGAGAATGAATTTAATACAAAAATCCCCACCCTTCACAATAATTAATCTCATGATTTAAATACAAGAACAAAATTTAAACGTGCCAGTATAACATAGTCATTTCTAGGCCCACTAACTAAATAAAATAATGTAAAACCCAAGAAAAATTCATTTTTTCTGAAAAATGGTAAAAACAAGTACTCGTTGAAACTATGTTTTTTCTAGATCTCGGATGACTTAAATGGACTTCAACGTTGAATTTGTCTCACAAAATCTCAAGTTATTCCCTAAGATTTTTTTGATTCGAGATACCACTTTACGCTTTTCGAGGCATCGGCAGGCTAGTGACACATGGCATGACTACGTGGTGCACTTCTTTGTGTAATGGCTCACATTGAGCCATGTCAAGGGAGGAAATAATGGGAAAGATAAAACAAGAAAAAAAAATAAGGAAAAGAAAAAAATTAAATAAAAGAAAAAGAAAAGGAAATGAGAAAAGTCAAATAAGAGGGGAGCATGCCATTTTTGGGAACAGAAACGGTAGAGAGTGAGAGGAGAAGAGAGAGAGAGAAAGGGGAAAATGGGTTTTTCGCTTCTCTCTAAGATCTACTGAAATCAAGCGTCGGTTTTCATCGGAGTGAGAAGAAAAGTTGATCCACGCATAGCAAGCTACGTGTGGGTACCTGTAAAATTGAGTTTTCACAAACTCTACGAGGTGTGAGAATCTCCAACTTTTGAATATTTTTAGCCTAAAAGCCATGTAATGGCATAGGTTTTCTTCAAGGCCATGATAGGTCGTGTGATTTAGTCCCAAGATTTTGGGACTGAATATTGGAAATTTTTTGGATGGTTTCGAGCAGTCCCGAACTGGGTTGAGGTTTGGTTTTGATCTTGGGACTAATTTCTTCAGCTTTTGTGGTGTGTTTTGGTATCACAATAATTCGGTGACGAACCGTGAAGGGACCAAGAGGTGCCTTGTTTTATATGGGTCCGAGATTTGGGCCATTTTGTGTGTATTGTTGGAAAAAATATGTTGTTGTGTATAAAAATCATTTTAATATGTAAGCCATGCGGATGTATTACCATGAAAATTATGATGAATTGAAATTATATATAGGAAATATGATTATCTGAATTTATAAATGTTGCATGTTACGACATAGCATGAAATCGCATGATTGCGGCTTCATGCATCACCATCACATCGCCGACCCGTGTGGGTGCATGGTACGTTATTCACCATTCTCGTGAATGCGTGGTGAGTTTTTAAAATGGACAACGTCCAAAATCGACTCTACCGCTGTATAAATAATAATGTAAATATAAATCATGTTTGTTTGGTCATTGCAAGATGGGGTAGATCTCCCCCAAGGTGAATGACCCAAATTTATATGCGGTTAGACATGATCACAGATGGTGAAAGCCCGTAAAAATGTCGGAAGGCATGCGACGATCCTGCAATGTGACCCCGAAAAAGACGTGGCCCATGAACAACACACGAGATTTGATAAAAAAAATTCAATTAAATATTGGAGGGGTGTCCAATAGTTTAAGTCATTGGGTGAAACACCAATGACTGGTTTTCATACTTGGCATTGCAGGTGTGAGGGAGTCAGTCGAGAATCGGGTTGTGGGCATGAGGAGTTTCATCTCATGCATGACATGTAATATTCCATATAGGATTGCATTATTTATATGGGAAATGTGATCGATCGTTCATGGTCAAAATACATCAGAGGCAGATTTTAAAGCTGAGTAGTCTCAGAGGGAGAACTCTTTCACCGGGCATTGCTCACCCAGTCGTGGGACCCCATTTTAGGTACAGGGGGTGTACAGGGAGACGACGCTCCGATGAGGCCATGATTATGAAGAAGGCTGATGTGTGGCCTTGATATTACCTTTGAGTAACATTTTTATAAAAATATTTCATATAAAAGAATTGTAACTAAATTTCTTTGGGACTATTTGGCTCTTAAATAGTCAGTATGTGATTTTGGTAATAGTGGTCTGATCTGACCCTACGCACCGTAATTAAGCGCTTTTATTTTTCATAATTTAGATTTAAATGCGGAATGAATGGGTCCTAGTCAAGGATGTATATTGGGATATTGGACAAATGGACCTCAGAGGCTCAATACTACTCCGTCGAGACCGGGATGCCATGATTATTCTGTTATACAAGTCAGATGTCAGCAGCTCTCGAACAAGTTCTGGAAGAGTTTCCTTAAAAGGCCACGTGGGACACAAGCTGACGAATGAGCACTCATTTCATCCAAGCGCATTATGGTCGGCCCCAAGTGGACCCATACATATTTTAGAGGACAAGCTGCGAGCATGCATCCTAGATCTTAAGGGTAGCTGGGAGGAGCACTTACCTTTAGTGGAATTCGCTTAGAACAACAGTTATCAGGCGAGTATATAGATGGCACCCTATGAGGCTTTATATGGGAGTCCATATCGATCCCCGATTTGTTAGACAATGTGACGCCCTAAACTCGGGGTCCCTTGACTATCGGCTAACTCCGGGAAACCTTGCAGGTGGTGTCTCATATCATGAGACTACACATGAGTAAAATGACCCAATAGGGCCCATCATCCATACTGTCCATACGCTACAAAACCATATTTATACAAGAGTTATTACATCACTCTTAATACATAACATATATTAAAAACTAGTCTGTTCTAATATATACACAAAACATGAATCAAGGCCCCATCCGCCCGCCCATAACTCGGCCCCTAAGGAGCGTCGTCTGCCCGCACTCACCCTTATACCCGGAAGTGGTCCTACCGATCGGTGAGCTAACGCCCAATAGAGATAAATCCTACAAGGGCTACTCCCCACCTAGGTGCACATGCAAATGATCATTTCACAGTCAAACCAACAACCAATCCGTGAATACATGTTGTCCTATCATGGAAAAAAACTACATGCATGTATGAGATGACACTCTACATGCCCCATGTACCGGGTCAACCTCCGACCCACCACCTAATGCAAGTGCCAATGGGAAATCGACACCGAGTCAGTCCTGACTCCCATCTCACAACCCGTAGTCTATGTGATATTTATTTAATCGTTTCGTGTCTTTTTGGGCAATAGAACTTTCCAGGGTCTCATCGAGGGTCTCTTACACCCCTCGATATTTCAAGCCACCCTCAATGATACGCCTGCCTAACCAGGTTCTCAAAGTTTTCACTCAAGGGGGGTGTCCCCTACTAAGTACGCCGACACTATTCGCTTTTCCATTTTCATTTAACACTGTGGAACTTAATTGACTCTGCCCCATTCTAAGCCCACACGATTCAAGACCAAACACGCTGGGCTGTAAATCTATATATTATGTACACACACTCCAGTAATGCGGTGTGTTACCACACACCAATGCAATGCAATTTGTGCCATCGTACCAAACCCACGACCAATGTATGAAGACTTCTGCATGGACATTCTACACCGTATTAATTATGTGTGTTTTATGAACACTCACCTAATGCACACAACATTTCATATATTTAGTTCAACATCAACATACATGCGCCATGTTAATATTCCAATATTCATTCAAATCAAGTGACATCACATAAGCATGCACTACATCTTTTCTATCATTCCGCCCATTCATGTCAACACATCATTCAAGCATGTATTAACATAATTCCAACCATTACTTAGCGCAATGTCACAATCTCATACACCCATCGCGCCGAGACATAGTATGTAAAGTCATACAGCCCAATGCATATAATTTATTTCCATCTTTGGCACATATATCACATATTCAGTATGAAAGTTATTCACCTTATGGCAATAACACACATTAGCCACCCTTAACCATAAATCCGGCCATGTTTCGGGCTCGAAATAATTCGACTTAGTCCGTAAAGTCCGCTTTTGTAACTACCACAAAAAACATCCAACACGTAATTCCCTACTCAGGCCATACGTAGCCCCAAGCGTTTTTACTTACAAACCAATCAAAAAAAAAAAAAAAAAAAATGGTCTTAAACCGTAAAGGACCATTCTTCAACTTTCTGTGACCCAGCCCAATGTTCAGCCCACATTAGGCTGAGCACTTCATTCTATTAAATTAAGTACAAAAATGAAAATCGAATTCGGACCGGGAGAAAGTTATGGTAGTCGAAGTTGATGCGGGCCGATTCTAGCAGTGTGTGAAATTTGGGCCTTGGATTTGCCAATTCTTTCGGGATTTTTCTTGTCCGGAACACAATGTTGGTTTCGAACGGTCTAAAACCCCATGAAGCGGTCCTTGACCATCCCTGCAATCACAAACAAACCACACAACATACAAATTAGCGCGAGGAATGAAACCGTGAGCCATTACGGCCCCTAGGCGTAAAATAACAAAGTAGGAGGAAACCTACCTCCTTGTAAGCCTTGATTATTTGTTGCGTCTGATTACGCTCCAGCGCATGCGACACTCCTTCCACTTTTCTCTTACTTTCTCTTCTTCCTTTTCTTTTTCCTCTCTTTTCTTCTTTCTTTTCTTTTTCTTTTCCCCTCCCCTTTCTCTTTCCTTTCCTGGCTTTCTTTTTCACTTCCTCCACTTCTCCTTGCTTTGCTCCCATGGTTGAAGCTTGCGCCTGTTGACAGACAAAACACATGTACAGAAATTAAATCATTTAAATTCTGGTTTTGGCCCAAATATCACGCAAGTGCAGTCGACAAGTAATAAATTAGTTTAAGTCTGAATATGATCCCGTAGGATCTAAATTCTAGATCAACTACTGCACATTTATAAGCTCCGTACTATTTGAGCCCCCTTAACATGATATGATGTTTTAGCTAAACATAAATATACTATTATAAAAAAATTGAACAAGTCAAATATTGAAAATCGAGGAGAACAATGAATAAAGAATAGTTAAAATAAACTAAATGGTGATTTGAATAATTTATATACGTTTAGAGAACACATTGAGATCGATGCTATTGTGAAGTATCAATTCTGTTGTCGACTTGGTATTTGCATGTTCAGATTTTAGAATGTTTGTCAAGGCGTTTAGTAGTTAATTTGGATCTCCACACTTCATTTCATTATCTAATTTTTACTGATCCTCGAATCACGAGGAATTGAGCCAACTACTTTTAACGGGGACTTCCCCAGTGCAGGTATTTTTCTTTGCAATACTTCATACCCATTTTATAGATTTGTACACCTTAGCTCCCAGTTATAACCGGTCGAAACGGGATATACAACTTCCAGATTTACTCTTATCGATTAGAATATATCACCCTCTCATGATTAGATCTCGGCTAACACGGGATTAGCCATGTTCGAGATTGAGGTGAACTCTACCTTGTTTAAATTGATAACTCATTTGGCTCATTCTTGATTTCAAGTGAGAAGAGGATTTGCTCAGTAAACTCACAACTCATTAGATCTCTAACCATGAGGTTAATATACCTTCAAAAGAATATTCATAACTCCCGAGTTGTCATCTACGTGTCACTCAGGAGGACCTCCTTGAAATCGAGGCTTGATGAAACGATTCTTAATAGGGTATAGCGGTAGTGGATCAAAACATTAAACCCATAGCGAAAGTAAGTGCATGGCGAAATTCGCAATTTGCTGAAGCAAACTACAAAGAAAAGATAATTTCGACAACTAGCATTCACCTAATGGAAAATTTGGAGTTCCTCAATTGCGGGCTACACACTCTGACATTCCTCACGATCATAGATCTTGCATTATAAAGCGGTGCGGAATTCGAGAAATTTTGGCCTGAACTATTCAGGTAGTAATTTGAAAGAATTGGAGTGCATTAAACACGCTCGAAAAGATAGCATCAGTTCAATAAAATAAGCAAGCAGATAAATCTAGTAATCTACAACTATCAACATTGAAGAAAAGGAAAGAAAAGAAAAGAAAAGAAAAGCTAAAGAAAAATAAAGAAAAATAAACTATTGACTACTGAGACCTCTAATCTGTTATGCCAAACTACTTTTATGAAATTTGGGTAAAACATGTGTATTTATAAGGGTTTCTTAGTTGGGCCCTAATCCCGATGGGTTTTGTGGATTTCAAGTGGGTTGGCCACGTGTTAATGTTCAAGTGTGACCCGGCTCCTTATCAGCGACTTAAATCCGTAATACGGCGACATCGATCTCGCGTCAGCGACATCCAGCTTAAGTCTTCTGCCAGCCTTCAGTTTGTGTTCTGGCGTGACGTCACTTCTTCCGCTTGCGGTTTCAGCGTGATTGATGTGGCGTGACTTGGTGATCTCCGCGTCGCGACCTCGACAGCTTTCAAGGAACAATTGTGTTATCGGTGCTAACGGTGACAGCCGTTATGTTAATCGCGACCTGGGTTAGTCTTACGCGGCGTTCAACGTCTTGGTGTGGCGACATCGTCTCTTGTCGCGACATCCGACAGGATCTGCGGAGTTTCAGGCGATTTCTCGTGCCGCGATATCAATCTGTGATCGCTGACGGCGGCTCTCTGTATTCATATAAAGTTAATGGGATTTCTTATGTAGCAACAACAACCTATTGCCGTGACATGCTGATCCTTTGCGTATGCCTAATCTTGTCTACTTTATCTTTCGGCTGTTATATTGTTGTACTGCCTTCGATCTACGAACACAAGCTTCATTGATTGCTCTTGATGTCGCGACATCCGATATCGCTCATGACATCAGCTCCCGCATGACTCCACGAGTCTCAAGCGTTGGTTTCCTTATGTGACATCAATATCTTGTCGCGACATCGCCGTGGCTCTGCTGGCTTTGAAATGCGGTCGCCATTAGTATGGCGACATCGATCTCATGAAGGGACATCGACTTTAGTCTCTGGAGGTTTTCAGCCCCGGGTTCCACGATGTGCGACCTCGATCTCATGTCAGCGACAACGGTTCATTTCTTCTGACTTTCAAGCGACCAAGTCTCATGTGCGACCTCGATCTCGGTCGCGACCTCGACATCTTTTGGAGGCCTCGCTTGTTGCTTTGTTGTGGCGACTCGATTATAATCGCGACAACGAGCCGTTAACTGACTCAAGTCGCCCGAAGACATGTCACTGTAACTTTGGTGAATTCTCTTGTCCCGACCTCACTCCGCATCGGCGACATCACTTCTTATGTTTCTGCTTGATCTCGGATTTGCTATCTTGTGATGCAGCGCGACCCTGCATCAAATTTCCTTGATTGCCGATATGCGACCTCGTAAACAGGCATGTAAACAAAAGCGTAACATTAGTTAGCCCGATTGCTTTCATTTATACTTTTGTTATTTTACGCATTTCACTCACTTGGATCTTGCATTTCCATTGCATTTTCTTCTTTCACCTCACGTCTTATAAAATAACAAATTTGGTGAGTTTCTTCGTATTCATCTTAATTATTCCTTTTACATTAAAATCAAACGAAAAATCTATTTAAAATATAATGACTTTTAAGCTCATCACCCCAATTATATAGGCTTCAAAGTGCCATGCATGTTGACACATAGCTTGCCATGTCCACTTATCAGATTCGCCATATCCACTCGACACCAATTGCCTGGAATTAAGTAAAAATTATGACTGCTCTAAAATTCAACGAAATTTGGTAGGTAGACTAGATTTGTGGCCAATTTAGCGGTGCAATCCCGTTTAAGTCATCGAGATCTAAAAAAACCCGACTTTCTGGGACTATTTAGGTAAATTACAGTTCCCCGGCATTTTGAAAAATTTAAATTTAAAATTTTCACATGTTTTACAAACATAGGTGGGAGAGAGTTCCATCATTGAGATCTGATTCGAGACACCTGCGAGAAGGTGGATTTGATTGAAACTTTATTCTTAAAACTAGAGTCGACGAAGAACTCTGGCCGATAAATGGCGTCGACCACGGAGTTGAGGTGGGTGATCATCTTCTTGAAGGCTGATGCTTAAGAAAGAGGTGATTAGACCGACAGAGCGAGAAGCTAGTGAAAAGTTATATCGGGGCCCTTCGAGATACTCACGAGGTGGTGATTGCATGTCGGTTGCGTATCCGGGGTTGTATCAAGTGTCCCATTGAGGTGTTCCACGTTCCATGTTCCATGCTCTGGAAGTATACTCTTGATCTAGCTTTCATGCTGGTGGATTGGGAGAGATGCAGCGATCTTGATGGGACCTTCGAGGAGGGACAGTCATAGTATCTTGCGGATGAGTAGGATCGGGTTTTTGCCGGCCTTGAGCCGGGTGTGGTTAATAAAAGTGTTGTGGCGGCAGAGTGGAGGAGGCAACGTGGGGTGCGAGGACACGTGCGGAGCCACCTATCATTTCCTATTTGAGGACGGAGGTGTGGTCTAATATTGGCATTAGAACATTACTACATATGCATCATGTTTGGCATGTTGCTAGTATGTGCGTAATTTCGGGCGAAATTAATTAGGGAGATTGTAAAACCAGAAAAATTCAATTTTATTAAAAGGGTAAACAGGTCATTTGGTTGAGCCATAAATATTCTAGATCTCGAATGGCCGAAATGGGTTCACCATTGAATTCGTCTCCACGAAATCTAGTTGCAGTCAAATTTTGTCGGATAGGCGGTCGAATTTGGCGTTACCGAGGCATATGGTGTCGAGTGACACATGGCATGACATGTGTGCACTTAGTGTAAAGATGTTTCGCAGTGAGCCCAGTGTCAAGTGGAAGTAATGGGAAAGATAAAAAAAAAAACACATATATATATATAAAGTAAAGAAATAGAAAAGTAAAAATGAGGAAGAAGGCCATTTTAGGAGCGAACGGAAGTGAGAGGAGAAAGAAATAAAAGAGAGAAAGGAAAAGAGGATTTTTCTTCTCTCTAGATCTCTAGAAATCGGTAGTCGATTTTTGTCGAGTGAGAAGAAAAAGTTTATCCACGCATGTAAACTCATGGTACCAAAATCTTGAAGTTCGTTAAACTCCACGAGGTAGAATTTTTCCTACTTTGAATATTTTAGCACAAAGCCATGTAATGACTTGGTTGTTTTGAAGTAAGTAGTGGTAGTGTGATTTAGTTCAAGATTTTGGGACTGAATGTGGAAATTTTAGGCCAGTTAAGTGGTCTGAATTTGGGTTGAGGTTTGGTTTTGATCAAGGACTGATGTCTTCGAATTTTGTGGTGTGTTTTGGTATCACAGTAATTCGGTGACGAACAGTGAAGGGATGAAGGTGCACTATTTATATAAATCAAATCTTGGGCCATTTATATATTAACCTATTGGAAAAATAAATTATATATGACCTTTATTATTAAAAATGTAGTAATATGTGTTTGCGTGATGTATTAACATAAATTATGATGAATGGAAATATATGTAGAAATATAATTATCAAGATTTATAAATATTGCATGTAGCATGACATAACATGAAATGACATGGGGTGCATTTTCATATACACAGTCACATCAGGTCCAGTCGGTGTGGGTGCATGATACTTGTTTTTCACCATTCTTGGTGAATGTGTAGTGAGCTGAAAATGGGACCACGTCGAAATCGAGATTGTGATTAGTATAAAATAATAATGGCGCTATAAATCCGTGTGTTTGGGCGTAGCAAGATGGGGTAGATCTCCCTCAAGGTGAATGACCCAAATTTATATGCGGTTGGACATGATCACCGACGGTGAAAGTCAATAAAAATGTCGGAAGGCGCGCGACGATCCTGCAGTGTGACCCCGAAAAAGACTGGCCCATGAACAATACGCGAGATTTGATAAAAAAATTCAATTAAATATTGGAGGGTTATCCAATAGTTTAAGTCATTGGGTAAAACACTAATGATTGGTTTTCACACTTGGCATTGCAGGTGTAAGGGAGTCAATCGAGACTCGGGTTGTGGGCTTGAGGAGTCACCATCTGCCATGACACGTAATATTCCATATAAATTTGCGTGTTTCATATGGAATGTGATTGGACGTTTTCATGGTTGCCATTGCATGTGCATTTTAGGTGGGGAGTAGCCCTTGTAGGAGGATTTTTCTACTGGGCATTGTTCATCCCGTTGTGGGCCCCCTTTCAAGTACATGGGGTGTAGGAAACGGTGCTCAGAGCAAAGCGAAGTGATTATGAAGAAGCAGGTGTGACATAAATATTACACTTGATATGTATTTTATAAAAATATTTTGTATAAAGAATTGTAACTAAATTCTTTGGGACTATTATCTAAATAGTCGGGTATGTGATATAGTAAGGGGTTGTGATCGGACTCTTATGAGGATGTGATTAAGCGTTTATTTTTCATAATTTAGATTTAAATGTGAATGAATGGAGTCTCGATAAAGGGATGTATATATTGGGATATGGACGAGATGGACCACATGGGAGACCCGATACTATACAGTGGGACTTAGATGGAGTTATGATTAATACGTATACAAGTTGTATGTTGGGTAGAGCTCTCCGAACAAAGAAGACTCTGCCCGATTATTTATGGTATTAACCTGGATGCTATGTCATCCTCTAAAGTTTTTAGCGAATTTGATTCTATGTTCCTATGAGATATTATAGTTGAATTATTAAAATATTTCCCTCTTAAAACTATAGTCTTAGGTTATCTTTGGTTCTTGAAAAAATTGAGGAAAATGAGGAAAAAGAAAATAGGAAGAAAAAATAGAAGGAAAAGGAAATAAGATAAAAATTGAGTTAAATCAAGAAAATATTGTCTTTATTTGATGTTTCAAAACAATTTTATTTATTTTAACTTATCAATATAAAAATTAAATAATTTAATCTATACTAATATAAAAAGTACGAAGTGTTTGAGGACAATTTTGTTTTGCAAATACCCTTAATATATTGATACAATACCATTACTATCCTTAAAATTTTCGCTAAGCTTGATCTTTCTTCCTAATTGATTGTCTCTTACCATTTTCATCCTTTTTTGCCAAAGTGACTTTTCATCCATCTTCCCTGATGATTGTGTATCTAATTTTGTGAAAGGCTTTGCAAAGATTTTGGTTCAAGATTGATTGAGGTTTGGAGTTTGTCGTGGAAGAATCATTTTTTACTTTCAGTTTTTTTTTTTTTTTGTGTTTTGTTGATTTTATTTGTGGAAGAATTGTTTGGAGTTTGTCTTGTGTATGTAGCTCAAATTAAAGAGTTACTATCGTGTTATTTAAAAAATTATTCTTCATTTTTTAAATTTTTTAAATGTTGGATGAACTATTGAAAGTAATTAATTTAAATTAAATGTTTAATTTCAACATATATTTTAAAGTAATTTTAAGATGACTTACCTTTTATAATTAAAGTTTTTTGCAACTATATTAGACCTCTAACTATGCATGCCACGTGCAATTTTACTAGTGATACATAAGATCCAATGAATTTTATTTATATTTCATTTTTTTATTTTGAGTATGCAATCAAGCATAAGAAAAAAATCATTTTCATTTAGGGGGGTGTTTGAGAAGTGGCATAGTGATTAGAGATGTTTGTTTTTCTTAGTATGATTCTCATCACATGTTTGTAATCTTATATATATTAGTAGTAAATAGACATTTTGTAGGGGTCTTTACTTGACTCATGTGGTGTTTGTGCATAAAGACAATACAAGTACCAAAATTAAAAAGGAAAAAAAAAAAGGAGATACCCATAGAAAAATACAAGGCAAGTTCAGTGTCAACTTTTTTATTTTATAATTTATATTATTGATTTTGTGAGAAAACCCTAACTAGGTACTGGATGAGATGAAAATGAGAGTAATGCCCCTTTCTTTATCTTTTGTGTGATTTGGCCATTTTCATGAGTAACAATCACATGGCCCTAACAACACCTCACTTAAAGGGCCATGCAACTTTATTTTGCTTTTGCCCTCTATATTCTCAACATGGTATGCCATGTGGTGATCAAAAGCTTAAGATGATTTTTTTTTAATATATATGTGATTTTTTATGAAAAATATTAATGACAAACTATTATTTTAGATTAGGTCATTTATTTGTATTCATTTACATATTCATATACCTTTAAAAAACTAATAAAAACAATTAAAGTATACTATATGAAAATGTCATATTTTCTATTCTTAAAAAGAAAGTTGTCAAGTTGTTCAATTTCATGTCTGGGTTGCAAGGGTGGACTCAAACAAAATTGAGAAGGCAAGGTGTCGAAGACTTGCCCTTAGCCAAATGTCAGTGATGACTAAGCTGACCTCTTTCTCTAAAATTTTATTTGTGATTTTTTGTTCATAATAATTATGAAAAGGGCTTGGATATTTTACAGAGTGTGTGAAATTTGTGTATGTGTTTATTTATTTATTTATTTATTGTTTTCAATTTTTGTTGTTTGGTGAAATCGTGAAGAGATAGTGGATACACACCACATAATAAAGGAGTCTATTCAGTGAAATATAATATGTTTATTTTTTAAAGATCCATGTGTTTGTATTATAAGATAGAATAAATAAATCTTAGAAAAAGCCCAAACAATAAACATAAAAACTATGAACAAATTAGTGCTTATTTCCCTACAAATTAGTTCCCTCCTCCAAATAGGAAGATTCTACCCCTTTTAGTTCCCTACTCTTCAATTGCATATAAATTTTTGTGTATAAATTTTTTGAATTTATTATCATTATCATTTTTCTAGTAATTTATATGATATTTTATATATATATTTTTAAAGGAAAAAATAGTTTTATTGATTCAAGCTAGCAATACCATAGATAGAGAAACACAAAAATCAAATTAATTAAAAACATAGAAGATGAAATAAATCCAGGTTAATAGTATAATGAATTGTAGCTCCAGAAACCTACATTTGATGAACAGGCATACATATTTGTGTCTTTGATCGGATATGTTTGCTTATCTGAATAACTCACACAAATAAGCGTTGTAAAAGACCTTGAAAAACAAAAATATCTTTCAAGAAGACAACCACACCGCCATGACAAGGCGACAACAATCACACAACGCAACAAAGCAGCTGACAACATCACAAAAACCTAATGAAACTAGATCTATGATATGTGTGGAATAACCCAAGTAGAACTTAGAAAATTATAGATATTGGGAAAACAATTTTGATGCAAACTCTACCCTTCATTAATTCTTATTCCCATAATTTTAAAAACCAGGCCAAATTTAAAGCGTGCAAGCATGGCGGAGGGTATCTCTAGGCCCAGCTAAGCTAAATAAAATAAATGCTATTGACTCCACTAACTAAAAATAAAATAATATTGACTTCATTAACTAATTAAAATAACTGCAAAAACTTTAACTAAAAGATTTAATAAATAAATAAGAGGAAATGGAAGAAAAAGTAATTTTACAGTATATATATACGCTTTTATATTTTTATTTCCATTTAAAATATAAAATAAAAAACATTTATCAAGTACCTGTGAAAAAATATACAATAGATTTCTTATTCTTACCTTTAAGTTTTGTATGAATAACCAAATAAGAGAAAAATTCTATACTCATTTCCTTACCTTTTTATTTCCTTATATTTTTCTTTTCAAACTTATTTTTTTAATCATTTTTGAGAACCCGAACATAGTCTTAGGTTATCCTGGCTATGAGTTAAACACTAATAACCACTCATTTTCTTCTCTTGACCCTTTTCCTTAAACAAAAAGGAGTGATTTTAGCCAAATAAACTTTGTTATATATACATCTCTCTTTATCATTTCTTCTCCGTAAAGTGATTCTTTTCATAGATCTAATTCTGACGTGTGGCTTTATCGATGGAAGCTTATTATGGAGAGTATGGTTGTATGCGTCTTGGTACGGCCAGGTGAATGGTCAGACAACAAAACATATTCGATTGGATAGAGAGATAGGGCATGGAGTAGGCCCATATCTAGGCCTAGATGAGATAGGAAGCTCAAGTCCAATGATAATTTTTATTATTATTAGTTATTTATTTAATCGTACTTTACTTGACCAGTCCATATCTGTTAGGGTTTTGTTATTTTCATAAAATAACATATATTGCACTCGTTGGGACACGATGCGGTATTGAAACTTGAGGGCTGTTATGTCTTACTTTGTCGCTTTCTTTTCAATTTTATTATTCTTTGTAGTAGGGCTACATCGATTTGATATCATGGCATAACTTTGATCTAAAAGTCTGATTATTTTTGTTTGTTTTGATTCGTCTGTGATTTTTTTTTTTAGGTTCTCTGCGTCCAAAACGTTCTTGGTTCCCTTTCTTTGGGAATGTGATTTTTGTGCCCTTCTTCCATCTGATAGAAGATTATTGCATAAAGGTTTCTTGATCTTTCTCATCTTACCTAGATTGACGGCGGATCCGAAATCTTGATTTCCCTTTTGGAACCAGCGCCGCGATCTGGCCGGTTCTCGTCTCTTGGTGATCAGCGTCGCGAGTCTCTGCATCGAAATCAAGCCATACTTCACGATTAGATCCCGATTACGCTGCTTGGGTCATCAAGAAAAATAAACCTTGACATCAACGCTTAGAAAACCTAAATCCGCCAAGCGTGATTTTCTCGCGCCATTTGGGTAGTTTTGCTTTTCCGGTCCATCAAGCGTTATTCGCCGCGTCACCGCGGCTCGAAGTTGTGTACATCCATTCCTCCTGATCGCATTCGAGGCGTTCACCTCTCCATGATCGGAATTTGATTGTACTCTCGAAACCGAGAAACCACTAGCGCGATTTCTCTGCTTTGAGTTTAGTTTCTATTTTTCATGCTTGAGATTTTCTACGGGAATTGAGCGAGAGAATGTACGTAGTTAAGAGATTTGCGGTGGCAAAGCCGTGGAAGTGGGCAACGAGAATAACCTCCTCACCTTTATTGAAACTACGCCTACAACTATCGTCTGCATGAGAATTGTAGGCGCCCTTAAAAAGTCTTCAAGGAGTACATTTTTTACTTTGCAAACTCAGTTCAATAGTGTGATGTCGTATATTTTGTTTTGATTGTTTTAGGTTCGATTTATTTGATAGAGCATAAAAGCGTATTAAAAAAAAAAAACTTTTATTTTTTAGTTATTCTTCATTGACTAAATCACGATCTATGATATATAATCGCATTACATTTTAGATTTGTGTTTATTACATTAGCATATAATTTATAAAATTTCCTTACTAAATTGAAATTTAAGTTCTATCTCGGCTTCATCGTACAGTGATACTGTTGAATCTTCTTCTTCACCTAACCCAAAAGATCCACTGAGAGACTTAATAATTTTGACTTAAGACTACAAGCTTAATCTTAAGATCTAAATGATACTCTAGTCTGTATTACATGTATCGTAGTCACAGATAAGAACCTGATTTGATAAATCAATGTCGGTAAGTAATTTAAATTCGATGGTCGATTGACTCAATGTATGCCTGAGCAGCAAACTCATGTAATAAATCAAAAAATGGATTTGCTTTTAAACATTTGAGTAAACATGAGATAGGTGGATATGTTGATGGCTGTTGTAACCGTTAGGTCACCGCATTGGGGTTGAGTCATACCGCGGGTTAATCAATGATGAATTCACGAATGGTTTTCATGATATTTGGGTAAAATGAACTTGGGTAGCAATTCGATTGCTTTCGACCTCACACGAGTTACATGGCAGGAGGCGATGACATCTTAAGTATATTTATCCTATACTTTGCCTTGATTTTTTTAGTGTTTTTTATGTTAAATAAGTGTCCTAATGCTCTAAATATTTATATTTATGATTAGGCCAATCATTTGGCGGAATTTTTCAAAGTTGGAGTGAAAACAAAGCAAAAAATTGGAAAATTAGCAAACACTGCTACAACATTCAGCAGCAACTACAGTATTTTGATATTTTCAGCTACAATATGAGCTCAATTGGAATCAAGATTTATATGGATGGATTCTACACTTCAAGATCTTTTCAACGACACCAAGATCGTATGATTCGGAGTCCGGATGAAGAAGTTCTAAAGGAAGGAGTAAGGGGGCGTAAGTAGGAAAATGCGAAGAAGCGTGGGCAACCAGTTGAGAAATGACTCACATAGTGAGAATCTCATGCAGCCAGCGTGGCTTCACGCTTTAGCATGAGTCGCTCATGCTCTGGCGCGAAACACACTATAGCGTGAGCTTCTCTGTGCCTCGGCGATGGTTTGGCCTTCATTCCTCGATAGCTTCTCATTTTTGCCCTTGTGTGGCGCCAAATCCATCGCATTTGCGGGTGATGCCGAGGCCCATGTTTTTAGCCGAAGCCCATCTCTTTTGTTCTTAGGCGTTTGGCCATAAAAAGGGAAATTAGGGCATTAAAAAGAGTGGAGGAGTTGCTCGTGGAGGCAAGAAGGAGAAGATCCCTTGGGTGGAAACACCCAGAGTCAAATCTCTCTTGGGGAATTGATTTTTGGCCTTAAAGAAGAAGAAAAAGAAGATTTGAAGAGAAGAAATGGGTTTCATCTATCATCTTCTCCTGTTTTTTTGCTTTTCTTCATTTTCTTTGGTTGTTTTTCCATCCTCCATGAACTAATCCCATTTTCTAGGGTTTTAGATGTAGTATAGTTAGGATTTATGTATTTGGGATTTGATTTACTCTCCATTTAATGTTTAAATCATAGTTCTATTAAATGTTATGATCATTTCCTTTATGCTTGTTGACGATTAATCACCATTGATGTGGCGCCCGAATCCGAAATTAAGTTGATAAGCCAAATCGGCCGCGGAAGATTAAACGGATGTAGATGACTTGAAACACCACAATTTGGAATCTCTTTTTTTAAGACCAGATTTAATGAAAATCGGGCGTGTGAAACCCAGAGAAAATCGATTTAAGAAAAATGGCAAAATGGTAATTTCGGTCAAAATCAAAATTTTCTAGATCTGAATGATGAAAGCAGGACTTCAGATTCACCCAGTGTCTCGTGAAGTCTAGCTACCACGTCCGAATTTTGTGGTCTGAGATGATCGAAATTTCCGTTTTGAAGCTGCCGGGTGTGCAGTGCGAAGTAAAGCGACTTGTGAAAGACATGTGATGTGACAAAGTCACCTCTTGCATGTACTCATGTGACACATGTTGCGCTGATTAGAGAGAGGATGAGATGAATGGCTTAGGTCAAGCCAGTGTCAAATCCAGAGACAAAAAGGGACATGGATGGAATTAGAAAAGTTAAGTGAGAATAAGACGAAAGATGAACAATTTTCTTCTTGATTTGAAGAAGAAAACGTGCAATGCGAAGCAAAAATGGGCGAGTGAGGTGGGATTTGGGGGTTTTGAGAGAGAGAGCTGCTGTTTCTAAGTTCACGCCGTTAGAGGCCGTCGGTTCTCGGCCAGACAAAAATAAGTGATCCCTGCTGACGAGAGACTCTGCGTGAGCTGGACTGGTGGAGTTCCGACAACTCCAAGAGTAGAGTCTTCTCCTACTTGTGTTATATTTGGCTAAAGTCATGTGAATGGTTAAGGATATTCTGAGGCTTGATTTAAGCGTATTGAATCTCAAAACATTTGAGCGAGTGGAGAAAATCCCACTATTATTGGCCGCCAGACAATACCGTCAGAGTTCATGTTTTCACGTGATTTTGTTATTGATTTTGTATTCGTTTTAGGTGATTCAAAGTGATTGTGATTGTTTAATTCAGCCCATGTGAGCTAATTTTGGTGTTATTGTTGTAATTTGAATGACATGAATTGTGTAAATTTATTTATGTTAATATATACATGAAAAATATACTAGCATGAATATTTTGGAATTGGCATAAAGCATTCCATATGCACTGGGGCACCCTAGAACATTAGGAGTGAGTGCATGACATGAAATGAAAGAAAAAAAAACGAAAAATGTTTGTGAAAGAAATTTCGATGGAAGATTTTTCGGAGAATTATATGTTGGGGTGTCGGCAATTCACGTCGGAGGCCATGGTGTTTAGGAGGGTTATCCAGCGGTCGCCTCGGAGGGTTGTCAACCAATTTTTGCAAAACTGGTAGTAATTATCAAAGGCAAAAGCTTGTTTTAAAGCGTGATTTACTCGCATTTGGCTTAGAGCATGTGTGAGGAGTGGTGAGGACTCGAGACATGGGATTAGGCATGTAGACATTCAAGTAGGATCATATATTTGCTTGAGTGTGTTTGTTTTTCCATGACATGTGTGCATAGGTGGGAAGTAACCATGTAGAGTGCATCTCCAGGTGCACTCACCTTGTCGAGGATCACTATTTCGGGTATATGGGTGTATGGGAGGTGACGCTCACTGAAGGCGCGATTTTTAAGAAAGCGGGTTGTGGCTTTGGTATTTATTTGTAAAAACTATGTATTAGAACTTTAAGATTTTGATATATTTTGGTAAAAGTAATGTATTAACTCTTGAACTATGGTAATATAGTTAGTGTATTTTTATGAGTATTGATATATGGTGGTGTGTTTTATCATTTCGGTGTACATGGACCGGTGTGGTCGTTTGTTCATTGTTGGGACAGGTTGTGTACCTTGGTGGGCTCTGAGGAATACATGAATTTTAAATGGTGGTGTCAGGGTTGCAGGCAATCACGAATATTATGAGTTAATGAGTTTGTGCAGGACCCCGAAATGGGGCATCCACGATGAGAGTCTCATATGATTAGCTCTGCTACAATCTGACTTGTGTAATTACATGGCAACACCGGCCCAAATATTATACAAACATATTAGGGTCCACGGTAAAAATTCCTTCCGTAAGGCATGGATTTTTGAAAACAATGATCATTTGGTGACATCAAAGCTTTTGGTTTGGCAAATAAAATTTGTTTTGTAAAATGATCGTGGATCTTAATCAAGGTAGTTTTATCATGCATGGGTTTGGCATTGCATGATAGGAGTCACGGATTGGGACTCGGGTTTGATGGGTCGGTGAGGGACTCGGTGCATGGACAGTGGGGTATCTCATTCATGGCATGTAGAATTCCATTCTAGGTTGTAATCTTAGTTGATCTTTGTTTTTAGTGACACTAACCATTCTGTGCATAGTAGAGGGTAGCTTCTGTACGAGTTTACCTGCGACAGTTTACTGGCTGTTAGTGGGACCCCTTTTCGATCTGAGTGTGCGAGGCAGCCTTCGCTCGAGGCGCCATTGTGAAGAAGATCAGTTGTGGCTTTGGTTCTTACTTTTGTAAATATATGAATAAAATTGTTTTGATATATGTTTTTGTGTAAAGTATTGAAATTCGCTCTTAAGGCCTATGGCATTATAGCCTTGTGCATTATATTTGAGTTTTGGATAAATGGCCACTGTAGTCGTTTTACTGGATTAGTGGTTTCAAGGAAGGTGTGATGTAATCATTGTTGGATAAGTATGTTTCATCTCATTGTACATGTTATAATTTTTGTGGTGAAGATTTCTGCATGCAGTGGAGAACTTGTATGATTTTGTTAAATTATAGATTGATAAAGAACCACAATAGGTAATAAATGTCAGGTTACACTGACAATTCTATAGTTTTCTCGGGTTGGCGGTATTCGACGGATCCCACACGAGGTTTGGGAAATCCGCAGTTAGTCCCAAACAATATGATAATAGTAAATAAATTAAATAAATGTGCACAAACATTTGTGCATAGAAATCTCAAACTAACAGTTCATTAGTACCAAAGTAAATAAAATAACAACTTAATAATAATATGTAAAATAAACAATTCCAAAGTATCAAATGAGCAATATCATATGTACCATCTTACATTAAAGTCTGCATTATGTCAAAAAATAACATATGATTACGTAGAAATGATTCGCGCGTTAGTATCAAACTCCTCGATGGTGGTTGAGTTATCATCGTATATTAATTAATTTTCACTTATACTTGAATAAGAAAATATTTTTCCAAATGCATATTAATGAAATATCCTATTTGTTTGAAAATTCATCTTACTAAAAAATATAATCATATTAGGAACGGAATTAGTGTATAAATTTTGTTAATTATTTTTAAAATAGCATTATTTAGTTGTGCTTTTAGTTTAAGTAATAAAATTATTTAAAATATCTTTATTATTAATTTAGTTGTAAATTTAATTTAATTTATAAACTAGTACAACTAGTACAACTAATTACAACTTCATTTTATAAAAAAACATATATGATTGAATTAAATTTAAAGGATAAATAAAAAGTGAAATTACATCAATATTTAAAATAGGATTAATGAGATAAATAAAAATACATACAATATTAAAACTATAATTTATTTAATTCAAATGCATTCAGTAAATTTTCATATAAATTATATTAAAAATATACATTCAGAAATTGAAAATAAAAACAATTCATTTAATAAGTTAATACTCAATGTATATTATAATAATTATTTTAAAACCCTATGCTACAAAAGCCTTAAAATATCAAAATTTATAGATGATGTGGCGCCCGTTCCAGAAGTCGTTGACCACCATCGGCTGCGGGAAGGATTTGTGGATGTCGGGTAACTGAAAGCGCTTAGCTCCAGTGGTTACACTTTTCCAGGACTCGGTTGCGAAAATCGACGATCTCGGCTGTGCGAGGGGCTGCCCAGTACAACTGTCCCTGACATTGTGTACAATGACACAGGTCTTTATCACAGTAAAAATGAGTAAAAATGGCCACATTGGCCTACACATCATACTCACCAAAAATCTAATAACTATATTGTAGTTAAAGGTTATTACATTTACTTTTAATCAAAACATATATCAAAATTAAGAGTTCTAATACATGTTTTACAAAAAAAATATCAAAGTCACAATTCGGCTTTCTTCTTAAAAGCGGCCTCTAGTGGCTTGTAGATCTTCGAACATTCCATATTACTGAAATAAATTTTCCTCGACGGGAGTGGTAGTACCCGATGGTGATAATCTTCTACATAGGTTACTCCACTGCACAAGTGCACATGTAATGGCAACCAAACACATTCAAATGAAATGCATGATCGTATGAATATCTACATGCCAAATCTGTGTCTCGAGTTCTCACCGACTCCCTCACATGCCTAAACCATGTATGAAATAGTTTTAAAACAAAAATATTGTTTTAATCATTGAGCCTTCCCCTCAGATGCTCATCGTTAAATGATCCTCCGAGGTGAATTTGTTTTGGATAACTCTGCCTCAGAAACAATTCATGTGTTCCACCTCCAGAAGCGTGAATTGTTGGACAATTTTCTAACACAATTCACGGACAACTTCAGATAAAATTATTATTTTAATAATTTTACAAAAGGAATCATCGTTTGGACAACCCTCAGATTTATTTGTCATGCACTCACCCTCTTTAATGCAGAATGTAGGTGTATGAAATGCGTATGCCATTTCCCAACAATTCAGTATTAATATATTAATCATGCATACTAACGAATTTATCACAATCATCATACATGTTAATATATCATGCATACATATATTAACAAAATTTAACAGACAACAACATGTTATTCTCTCATGGAAATAACACCAAAATTAGCTCAAATAGACTAATAAACAATTTAAGCAATTCATTTTGAACCGCCCAAGCAACACAAATCACACACCCAGATAAAGTGAGCAGTGAACCTAGTCTCTCAACATTTCCTGACCACACTAAAGGGATTTCTTCACTTTCGGTCAAGTGGTGAGACCAAAACGGCCGTCAGGCCTTAACCAATCCCCATCCATTCGACTAATAACCCAGCTAAAGAATAAATCAAGTAGGAGAAGACCCCTACCTCTTGGAGTTGTCGAAACTCCACAAAATCGGCGTCCACGCATAGCCCTTGTAGCGTAGAGCAACTTTGCCTCTTGGCCCAACAAGAAACGATGGTCTGATCGCTGGGAAATCTAGAGAGAAGTTGGACTTCCTCTCTCTAAATCTGTTTCTCCTCCTTAACACAGAGCACGGCGAAAATGAAGAAGATGTATTTTTTGCTTTTTATATTTTCCTCTTTGTCCGTTAGGTTGACTTTAAGGGCTTTTTGACATGGCAATATAAGCCATGTATCATATCCTCTCACATTCATGTGACATATATGCATGGATACATGTAATGGTGACGCCCATCCCACGTCAGCGTACCTCTCTGGTAAAGTCATACGACACCCAGACGTCGGTGCCTTGAAAGACATGAAATCATTTGTCTTAGGTCGGCCAGGTCATGACGTGGTATTTAAAGATTTGTGAGGCGACAGTTCGATGGTGAAGTCTGTTTCGTCATCAGGATCTAGAAAAATTTTGGATTTTGATCAGTGCCATTTACCATTTTTGAAGAAAATTCAGAATTTTCTGGTTTCTGAATGAATCCTTGAAAATCTCAATTACTAAGCTAGTTACTTAAAAATTTAAATAAAATTTTAGGCTAATCAGACTGCTGAGCCAGAACCATAGGCCGTGAGTCGAAGCAGTCGGGCCCGAATTAGTCTAGTTTATTCGGACTTAAATTTTACAACTCAACCCTCTAAAAATTCGAGTACAAAGTGGGTTAGCCCGTCGGATTCAACCCGTAGCCTGGCTACAGATAGAGGTGCAATAATGGGCTTGGCTGATGGGCGACCAGTATATCCCATATTTTTAGTAAGTGAAAATAAATGCCCCGAATAAAGCGGGGGCGACCTTAGGCCGTGGGGCTTGGGCGGGTTAGCCACTTTGTGACGCCCCCAATCTGGGGTGTCTGTTGATCACGTCAGCCTACGAGATATCGTATCTCATGTCAGCAGGACGTATGCGTAGTAAGCGATGACGCAGGCCCGTACGTGATACTCATCAGAATACACATTATATACCATAGTTCAAGGATTATTACATTACTCTAGCAAAACATATATTAAAAGTTAGGTTATAATACCTTATTATACAGATGAATAAAGCCATGATCGGCTTTCTTCTAAGCATGACCTCTGAGTGAGGCGTGTCCTCTTATGCACTCCTGCAAAATAATGATCCCTCGATAGGGTGAAGCAATGCCAGTAGTGATAATTTCCTACATAGTTTACTCCCCACCCTAAATTTAAAATGTCGTAGCAACCAAACACACTAAAGCAAATACATGATCCTACTTGAATGTCTACATACCCAGATCCATTGTCTCGAGTCCTCACCAAACTCCACCGCGTATATACAAGCGATAAGAAAAATACGATTTCAAAACAAAAAGGTTTTTATTTTCGAAAACTTACTCTAGGATTCGGTAATATATTGGACAACCCTCGAGGTGAATTTCTATGATGTTCTCTTGGTCATGGAGTCGCCTCGAAGATGTTTGTGAACCGTTGGACAACTCTCAAGCTTAATTATTTGAAAATCTTCATGAAATTCCTTTCCTGATAGTTTTCATTTTTCTTTTCCTTCATGTCATGCACTCACTATCTGAGGTGCGTGCATATGGAGTGCATTATGCCATTTCAAAATATTCATGCTAATATATTTTACATGTATATATTAACGAAATTAATTCACACAATTCATGTTATTCAATTCATGATAATAACACCAAAATGACTCACATGAAATTTAATAACAATCCAAACAATTCATTTTTTTGAATCACCTAACAACACAAAATCACCGACATATCACATGAGCAATTGGAACCTAGGCTCGGCAGCATTCACGAGCACAAACGGGATTTTCTTCACTCGGTTCAAAGATTTTGAGACCAAAAACACGACCATCAAGCTCGACAAATCCTCGTCCATTAAAATTGCTCTTAGCGAAGAATAAACCAAGTAGGGAAAGATCTCCCTACCTCTTGGGTTGACGGAACTCCACGAATCGGTGTCCGCGCGTAGCCGCTGCCGCGTGAAACAGGAGCTCTTGCTTGGCGAAGAAGGCCGATGGTCAGAAAGCCTGGAAATCTAGAGAGTCTCACTTTCTCTCTACAAAACACAGTTCTCACCCTCGGCTGCCGTTTTCTTAAAATGGAGAAGAAGACTTTTCTTCTTTGTCTTGATCACTTACTCTTTAAGCCAATCCATCATTTAGTTTTGATTTTTGACACATGGCTTAATCGAAGCCATTCATCATAATCCTGCGTCGTGTCTGACATGTGTCGGCGTGGGTATATGTATTAAGTGACATTTGTCACATCACATGTCTCTCACAAACCGACATCTGACGCGATATCGATTATAGAAGCGTGAAGTGAAATTGTCTCGGGTCGAAGAGAATGAGCGTGTGTCAGTTGGCGGGCGATTCAATGTGATGGTTTCGTCATTAGAGGATCTGAAAAATTTGGATTTTAGTGAAATTACCATTTACCATTTCGAAAATTCCCAGATTTTCTCGGGTTTTACACACTTGGCCCATTTTATTTTAACTTTTAATAACTACATATTATCTTTAATTATTAACAATATTAGTTTTCTATTATGAAAAATATAACATAGTTGGTTATAGAAAAAACAATTATTTTTATTAAAATAAAATAATAATAAGTATGAAAATTAATTTTTAAAAAATAAAAAATATGTAAATAAAAAACTATAATGTTTACATTTTATTTAATCTTTTGAAGTACATAAGAATAAACTATAAGTATTTTAAAGAAACTTTATTTTACAGAATATAAAATTTATGAAATTGTTATTTATAATCGTTTTAATATTTTAATGTAAACCATTTTATTACATGACACTGCGTAAATTTAGAATTTGAGAGTAATAAGCAGTTTAAATAAATGTGGATCGAATTGGCCGACCTTACATTTTAGGCCACGACGCAATGAGAACTGACTTATTAGGTGGCGTGTTCCCACATATATTGCCTCATGCAGGGGAATGGGACCCACGTTTGTGCAGGCTCTTCAGAGTGGATTAAAGGTGGAAATATGGGTGCTCACGGGTGGGTGTCCACTTTGACCCTGTATTTTAAGTCAAGCTAAGAAAATGATGGCTAAAATAGAACTATGGCTTATTGTTCTGGCACGAATGGGTTCATGGCCCTCTTGAAGTAAAGTCGGTCTTATTTATTGTAGAATCTTTTTATTTTTTATTTTAATAACTCTATAGTATTTTCTAATTATTAAAAAAATATTAACTAGTTTTTATAAAAAAGAATAATTATTAAATAGTGCTTTTAATAAAATAAAATAATATTAGTACGAAAATAATTTAAAATAAAATTATATATATATATATATATATATATATATATATATATATATATATATATATATAACTAAAATAATTTATTTTATATAATATTTTAGAACATAAAAATAAATCTATCAAGTATTTTAAAAACTTTGTAAGAATTATTTGTGGTTATTTTTTTTTTTTAAACGTTCGATCCATTTTGGCACATGGCGACATAAGATGAGTTGGATGACCAAGAATGGACGAATAAATATAGATCGAATTGGTCCACGATCGGGTTTTTAAGACCACAGTGAAGCTCCGATCCATTTAGTCAAGCTGAGCACACATTTCACGACTATAAGTGGACCCTAGCAGAGTGGTTGTTGCGCCAGTGTCCTATTTACAAATAAAGAGCTAGAGTTGAAAATTGAAAAGCGTATCGAACCGTTTTTTCTCTGTTTAAGTGGTTAAAGGGCGGTTCATTAAGAAGACGGAAAATATGAACATCGGTTATTGAGTCAGTTCTGATCATTTGGTTTTAAAATATTCTCCTAGCAAAAAATAAAAAGGAAAAAAAATATCATTTTTTCCATATCTAAGTATTTCCATAATCCAACATTTACATGCGTTTCCTCTTATATAATTTTTTTCTTTAGTGCTTGTGCTAGTTCTCCATAAAGCCCTCCATTTCTATTCTTCTTTAATTTGTTTTACAGCCCTCATCCTATATTAGGTTTGCCTTTTGTGGGAGAAAATTTTTCTTATATTTCTGTCAGAGATTTCTCACCATACTTCCTCTCAGTATGTGGGTTTCTCTTCCGAGGTTGTCATCTTCTCTCCATTCCATGAAGTGAAGGTTAGTTTCTTCTGTATCCTTTCTTTCTTTCATTTTATTCTTTATATATTTTAGGATTTTATATATATATATATATATATATATATATATATATATATATATATATATATATATATATATATATATGATGCCTTTCATGGGCCCGGGGAATTTAAGGCGTTGTGGGGTCGTGAAATTTGGACCGGTTGTTTGTGAAATTTGGGATCTGCAGCGTACGGGCCACTTTGGGTGTGAATCGCTACACACGTTGATGTGGACCCGGACGTAGCACTCCTCTCTGCAAAGCAAAGGAAGAAGAAGTCGGCGAGCATTGCCCGTGGTAGCCTCAGATACCCTAAATCAGTTTCTTTACGAGGGAGAACAAGAAATTTGCTTAGAGGCGAATGTGTTAAATACCGGTATCGTCTAAAATGTCTCTCACATTGAGGTGGCTATGTATTTATAGTAGATGTTGACAGTTGGATGGTGATTAGGAGTCCTTTATTGGATCGGATATTTCTTATTATAGTCCATATCAGTTTAGTACGGGATATAGAAAGAGTAGTTTACTTTGAGATAGTCTTCCTTCCTTATTGATGAGATTTGATAGGATTTTCAAAATAATATGTGTGGGGTTTATTCGACACATCCCTTTGGGAGACTTACCATAATTGGCACTTTGGGCCCGTGAGATGGACCTTTCTTACGGGCTGGCCCCGAGGCCTGGAGTGTTGGTTTTAGAAGGCCTGAGTGCCTCATTGGGCAAACTCCTCCTTTGGGTTCAGGCCCCAGCGGGCCTTAGGTGCTTGTGGTGGCCTCTTTCTTGGGCTTGATGTGTGGGCTTGCGAGCCTTAGTTTTCAAACCCTATCAGTTGCCCCCCAGCCCTTGTGTACGATGTACGTGGGCAAGGGCTGTAACGTTTCTCGTATCGGGTGTAACTTCCACGTGTCTGTAAAAATTTGGATGATTGGGCTTGGTCGCAGTCATTTTGTCTTGTGTTAATGATGACTCTTGGGTTTTAAATTGTTTCCCCTACCTCTTCTTTGTTTCTTTTATTTTCTGGACCTCTCTGTCTGTGTAGCCTGCGGTCCTCCGACCTCTTCACGATCTGGCCACTTTGTTGCTCGGAGTTCTGTTTGACCCTTTTTGTGTAGAGTCTTTTTCTGGCATTCTTCCTGAGGCAGCTTCTTCCGTCTTATTCATGGGATCACTGCGTCTCTACCTTTTTGGTCTTCCATTGGTACGACAAGGAGCTAGGGTTAAATTGATTGGGTTTCGATTTTGCATAATTCACTTTGATTATGGGTCGAATTCGCTCTTCTTCTTCTGTATTAAGGTGACTCTTCGGTTGTTGCCGGTTCTAGGCGGAGTTAGGGATGCCGGGTGGATTCGACCGATGGTTGGATAACCCCTGATGTTCCTAGGGCGCCTCCTCTTCCCTTGGATAAGGATAAAGGGAAAATAAACCTAATTAAATATCCTGGGGGGTCAGATTACCTTAAATCTTCCGTTCAACATGCTGTGACTGTGGGACCTAGCAAGGTCGGTACTTCGTATGGGATTACCTTTGCTGAACGTTATCGACCTCCCCCTGGCGTCCGAGTATGGACTCCTGACGTCCTGACTTTTTATGTAGCCTCCGTGCCTGGAATGGTATGTTTCTTGCAAATTAGCCTTGTGATGGTCTTGGGTACCTGTGCATCTTTGCATTGAGGTTGCGGCGTTTCAGCGTTGTCCTTCCCGACTCGCTCCCGGCGGTTGGGGCATTTTGAGTGGGCTGATGGCACTTTGGGGCAATGAGGGCTTGGCGTCCCTAGTGTGGCTCTGCTCCTCTATCTTTTTCGATTGGAGACTAAGGGCTTCCTTTATTTCTCCGGCGGCGGGCTCTCGGTGATCGCGATCTCCTTTACATAGGTCATGGAAGGGACGTTACTTCTTTGTTAGTGGTACCATGGCGGGGAATCTTATCGCCGACGGGAGGCAGCCAATTTCTGGGCGTTGGTGGCTTGAATGCCACGATAATCTTCGTAGAGTGTTTGCTCTGTTTTCGGTATAACTTGTGTGAAGGTTGCTAAATATTTATGACCTCGCGTTATTCTCATGCTTCCCAGGTGCTCGTCTTGACCTTAGTGCTGGAGATAATGTTGTAGCTCTAGCGTTGGCGGAATGTCTGCACAAATGTTATGCGAAATTTGTCGTCGGGCATTCCTTACGTCAGTAAGATGCGATTCTGCGCCAGGCCCTTGCCTCGGCTCACCGTGGGAGTCCCTCCCGTTAAGGCTCTATATGACCCTCCTACAGGGAAATTTTACGATCCAGTTAGAGCTTGTCTCGGAAGCCACGAGTGCAAATGAGTCGGTTCGGGGAAGATCGGCCGGTTTAGTCGAGTTGAAGGCCCAGGCGTCTCTGACTTCTCTTGCTGGCCGGGCGGCGCGATGCTACGGCGAGTTCTTACGATCACTTCGAGCTCTCGCCCCCGCCCCCACCAAAGCCTCGGCTGTAAAGGAGTAAAGTCTCTTGGATGGGCCCGAGTGACGGCCCAGATTCAGCGTTGTGCTTAATGCCGTCACGGAATGTAACCGAAGGAGTCTTCAGGCCACCTCCTCGAAGGTGAATGAGTTGAAGGAAAATGGAATCAAAGAGTTGAACGGATGAGGATTCTTTTGTATACTCGATCGAACTGCGTGGTGCAAATGCTCGTCGCGTCATAGGATTACGACCTTGGGAGGTCGAAGCGTTGCAGTTAGTGTAGAGGCTGCGCTCATCTTCGAGGGGTTGCCTCGTAGAATCACATTTACGATAGTGTCTGTTTTGGGCTGATCCCGCGTTGGATGTTAACTTCATGTTTGATGTGTGAGTAGCCACTCATTTTTGAAGGTCTGGCGATAAGGCCAAACTAAGTAACATGTAAAAATAGCCGGTTATAAGGCGAAGGCGGCCTCTCTTTAACTTAGTGGGCCAAGCTGAAACTGAGCCTGACGTATATTGAAGAGGTGAAGACTTAAAATCTGATTTAAAGCATCTTTATGTCGGCTGCGTGCTCGGGCGACTGAGAGAGGATGAAGTTCAAAGTAGCTTAGCGTGGTTCCGAAGGTGAGCCCAGTCGGGTGAGCTCGTATTGCGAATGATTTGATCGGGACCGGGGATGTTTGCCGGTCCTCGCGTCTGACGAAGCGGTTGGGGATAGGCTGTTCATCCCGACGGCTGCGGGAGTCTCGAAGGGCTGCGTCGCGACCCGATGGCGATCGTGTCGAAGTAGTGCGACTAAGCGTGGCTCGTGCGGCGAGACCTCCGAGCGAGTATTGCCCAGGCGCGGCTCGTCGTGAGCTTACGGTATCAAATTCGGCGGGCTTGATTGAATGGCGGTATTTACTGGATTCGCGGGATCTTCACCGGCAAATATCCTTGGTTGCTCGGAGGATGATGTTATTAGCATATTGAGGGACGAGCCCGGTGCTCGTGGGCCTGCAGGGGTGGCTGGCACCGGTAGGCGTTCTGCGCCGTCTGCGATTTGGACTTCAGCCGATCTCGGCGAAGGGCGAAGGCCGGTAGTTGAACCGAAGGAGGAGTTTACTTGATGGGGCACTGGGGCGCTGCAAACCAACCTCCAGCCTTTTGGGGCCGGCTCGGAAGAAAGGTCCATCGGCCAGACCCAGGCGATTATGGTAAGTCTCTCCCAGAGGGATGGGAAGCGAATAAGCTGATGTCATATTGACTTTAAAAATCTACCAAATCTGTCAATAGGAAGGAAGACTATCTCAGCGACCGGCTTCTCTACTCTATATACCTTTTAAATCCGATATGGACTATAATAAGAAATATCCCATCCAATGTGAAAGGACTCTTAATCACCATCAGCCGGTTGAACATCTGCCATGTACGGCCCGAAGTGAGGGCATTCTTGGGCATGTGGTATACGACGTCGCCTACAGCGGTCTCTTTGTTCTCTTGAAAGCGACGGCGTGAACGTGCGGGCACGGCCCTCACCGACCCCCCTTCTTTGTGTTTTGCGGGGAGGAGTACTTTCGTCAGTCGCGGATCAACGGTGTAGCGATCTACCTCGGCTGAAGCGATCCAGGCGCTGCATCGGGCCACGAGCAATCGATTCCCAGCAGCGACCCTTGCGCTCGGCCGATTCCGGTTGAAAAAAAGGCATCGCCGATTGGCGTAAATGCGTAGAACGGCCGGTTCCTTTATAAATATAACCGATTTCACCGATTCACGATGTTATCGGCCACGGAACACAAGCGGGGAGTAACGCTAATCGCGCCCGGATCACGAATCGCCCGGAAGCCCAGACAGCCAGACCTCTGGGACGATGCAAAGCGATGCAAGCGTCTGAAAGTGACGCCCACGCCGTCAATCAACGCCCCGATGAGTTAGAACAACACGAACGAATCACGACGCTCACGGAAGGCGACGGACCGGGAAGGTCATAACATCGCCCCACCCCGTGAGAGCAGCACGGTCACGACATTCCGGTGGCGAAAGCGACGAAGTCAAGCGGGGCGGGGCATGGACCACAATTGGCCTGTGGAAGAGGAAAGCAGGCGATTCTTGGGAGGACATGTCGAAGCGAAGAAGCCCCATCACCCACCGACCCGGGGAGGCGGGAAGCGATCATGGGAGCGGAGGATTAGGATTCTTCAGCAGGCTCGGTAGGTGAGGAGGTGGTTAAGGGCGCGCCCGGACACTATGGACACCTTGGTACAACAAACGAATCACCGCCCTTGTAGGAGGTGCTCGCTACCCGCTTCCGGTGAAATTGAATGCCGCAGTGGAAGCGACCGATGGAATCAAAGATCGTGAGCCACACCGATGCCCATAAAAATCGAAATGATTGTGGATAACCGAGGACCGCCGCCGATACGGGGCTTTAGCTACCACGCTAAAGGCCGGCGTGGCGGTTAATAAATTACCTTTATCAATCTCCTCGTTAGGAAGGAACTGTCCATTGCGCGTTCGTCTCACTTCATGAACCGGGGCGTGCGGCAGAGTTACCATCCCGGCCGGTCAGCGAGGCTCACGGAAAGTGCGAGTCCCTACGTGCAAAGATTGACGCCCGAGTCCTTGAAGATAGACATACTAGATGAAAATTCGCAATCTTTGCTTCATTCTTTGGTTGAGTGATCGAAGGATGCGTGCTCCATCTCAAGAACCCTCAACGAGCATGGTAAAGATTTTCACTTGCTTGAGAAATGCTCTGTGGCCAGAAAGCCCTCATCCAGAAGGAGAGCTCCTGCCCGTAAAGAGAAGAGTAGTACGAGATAAACGGCGACGGGACGAAGCCACACGAGACAAAGCGCTGGAAACATCCCCGAGAAAGATGAGGAAGCGTCGGCGTGGAAACCTCGGGGATCGTGCGGGTCCTGCGGTCGAAGGCGACTGACGTTGGCTAACACCGGTAGTTCACTCCGCGGCCTGGTATCACGGGTCTACGCGTGAAGCGACGGAGTTCTGAGGTGGCGGCTGGTAAAATCGGATCCGCCCGCGGGGGACAACTCCAGTGTGCGAGTTCCATGGGACTATGGACATCGCACGGACAGCTGTATACATCTAAAGGAAATAGAAATTGCCAATACGGCGCGGATACCTCCGTTTCATATCTCGGAGAAATTCGGGCCGGAATCGGGAGCTGAAATGGGGTGAGTAAGTCAGGAGTCAAACCCCGAAGCAGGCCCAAACTCAACGGCCGCGCCTCGTTGGGCAGCTGACTTAGCACGACAACCCCTTAGAGAAATCCATGTGATCTTAGGAGGATTCGCAGGAGGAGGAGAGTCTAGTTCAGCTAGCAAGGCCCATCTGCGCAGCATCAGAACAACGGAAATAGGGGAAATACAATGGGTTGTCCAAGCTGGCGACTCGACCGCGTCCGTCATTCCGACTGGATGCGGAGGGATACTTGACACCGCGTGGCGGCCGCGATGTTGGCAATTGTAGCCCGACAAAGCGGTTCATGCCGGGTTCTGTTGACGCGGCAAATTAAGCGACATCATCTGGTGACCTTTGATAAAATGGGCATTGGGAAGGGCGCGAAGTGTTTGCATGCGGTTTGGGAAAGATTGTTGCTTTGGAAGCAGTCCCGCGCGGTGCTCTGGAGGCTACGCGACGGCAACAATAGTGAATTTCTCATTGTAGACGCCCATTGACCTACAACATGTTGTTAGGAAGACCCTCTCATATGATGCGGCGTCTCCACTTTCATGATAATCAAATTCGACCATACGGTAGGATGGGTAAGGAGATCAACGGGTGGCAGGGGAATGCTACGGCCTCCATGAATGACGATCGACAACGTGGATGTGGAATGGCGGGCTTGACATGCGTGACGAGGTGCTCACGGCGGAGCCCTCGGAGAAGAGCTAGAACGGAAATGTCGTTGGATGGCGGCGGAACATCTTCTGCCTTTTATATGGCTCGAGAGCTAGGGAAGACATAAGCCTCCTTCACTGCGATTTTTGAGGCGGGCGCGGAAGCGTCTTACGCTGGACGGCGGATATGGGAGAATTGACCTACGATAATCACTCATAAAGCAGCAGATATGGGAGGAATCGAATCTCGGCGCAATCACTCATAGTCAACACCACTGGCCTTTTAAACCGATCGCAAAGCCGAAGGAGCTTCGCGCCGAAAGACAAAAAGCCATCAACGAGAGGTCGGGCAACCCCGTGCAGAGCACCGTGGAGGCCGAATATCTCGAAAAATGGCAACGCCAGACTCCGCTAAAAGCAAATGGCAAGTGGCGACTCCAGATCAACTTCACGTACATAAATAAAGATGCCAGTGCGATGCGCCTTCCCTTCGCTAAGGATCGACTTATCGCGACGCTTACACGGCCATTTAACTTCTCAGCTTACGGACGCCTTCCTCCGCTTACAACCAGACGCATGGACCCGTAAGACACAGGGTCATTTCATCCATCACAAAGACAAGGAACCTATCATATCTCTTCACGCCATTCGACTCAAGAACAAGGAGCCACTCATCGCGAGGTTGAACCGAATGTTCCGTACAGAGAGGCAATAACAATTTGGTAAGGCATGACGACATGTCGGTAAAATCCACCACACCGACCTTCACATCCCATCTCAATCGGCGCTTCAAACTCAAGAAGTTACAACATGAAGCTTAAATCCAAATTATAAAATTCTCTTCGGGCGTATCACCGAAAATTCCTAGGTTTCCATAGTGTAAACCACCGAGGAATCGAAGCAACCTGCATAAGATAAAGGTCAGGCTCGGCACGCCATCACCATCGTATAAAGGAAGTCCGCGGGATCAACAGAGCTGATCATGCACTGCCGATCTGCATCCGTGGCTTAGGACAAGTGCCAAATTCTTCTTCTTGGGGGTTCCAAGAAGGCCTTCCAATGGATGCTAAGTGAAGAAGTCATCTACAAACAAGTAACATACCCGAGTTCTCCACCCATTCTAGTGTCCTGATTTAAGTGGGAACTCTCACTTATATTTAGTCAGATTCGACTTCTCTCACCAAGAAGATTCGTTTGAGATGAAAGAACTGCATGCGACCCGCCATTATCAGAGCGAGCCTGAGAGGAGCGGAGGGGAGGAGGTACCTGCAAGGATGGTAATTAACATCAGCGCCTGGTAACTTAGTCTCCAAGCTCCGCTCTATTTCAGCTCATACCATAGTCCCTAATGTAATATCCGATGAAGGGGCATTTACAAAACCGTAAGCTCCGGCACTATTAGGCTGGCCATAGTTACCAGCGAAGTTCGGAGACGATACAAGTTTAAACTGCGATAAAAGATTGGGAAACCCAAATTTCCACTGGCCATGGAATTCACCGGATGTAACTCGTTGCATTCACTCACGAAAGGGACGACGGGCGACCTCCCGAGTGGAAACTCTCTCTATAGATGGAGCCTCAAATGCACAAGGAAGCGGAGCGGGTCTTATTCTAACTTCCCCAGAAGGAATAGACATTGAGTACGCACTCAGATTTGGGTTTCATACTTCCAACAACGAAGCCGAGTATGAGGCCGTCATAGCGGGCCTCAACCTCGCCCATTCATTAGATGTCGACCCGGCTAGAGGGTGTCTGATGGCACTCGGTGGTGGTCGGACAAATAGAAGATACTTACGAGGCCAAAAGTAAAAGGATGATTTTATACCTCCAAAAGGTTGATTGACATATTAAAAAAATTCGTGTTGGTTCGAGTCAAGCATGTCCCCGAGGCTTGAGAGAACTCAGGCCGTGCCTTGTGGCCAGCCACCCTCACGGGAAGACCTCGGCAAGTCGACACACTGTCGAATATATGAACCCTCAATCGTCTCTATGGCGAGGTGGTTGCCCGGAGTGGAGTCAAGAAGCGGAGAGCTTGGATGGAGCCCATATGGGATTATATTATAGACGGAAACTGCAGACGACGAAGCCGAGTAAAATAAGGGCGAGTCTGCTTGGGGTTTACAATCACAAGGAAGCCCTCTACAGCGGGGATTCTTCACACCTTTCCTTGTATCGCGGAGAAGCCAGAGTACTGGCGGGGAAGTACACGAGGGGCATATGCGGAATCATATCGGGCTCGAGCATTAGCGGGAAAAGTCTTGAGCGGGAGTCTTCTTGGCTGCAATACTCAAGATCGACCAACCTAGTCAAGAAATGCAGAATCTTCGAGGAGCACGCCAAGATCTCGCGCCTCCCGTCAGAACCCTTAACGTCGATCACAAGAAGCCACGACCGCTAGCGATTAGGGTTTGGACATACTTGGACCCCTGTCCATTGGTAAGGGTCAGTGCAAATTCATAATCGTCGTAGTAGATTACTTCACTAAGTGGGCGGAAGCCGAGCCCTTAACCACAATTACAGAGCAGAAGATATGCAATTTTGTGTGGCGAGCCATCATATGCAGGTTTGGTATTTCCCGAGAGCCACGGTATCGGACAACGGAAACGGAGTTCGACAACACAGGTCGGAGATTTACGTACGAGCTCGGAATAAAAATTATTACTCATCTCAGTACCTTGATCCAATGAGGACGGGCCAAATCACTATCAGAACCCTTAAAGGCGCAGAGACCCAAATTGGAAGACCTTAGGAAACTAGGTAGAATACCTCCCAGAGAGGTACTATAGACTGCGGGCTGACATAGAAGTCAACAACTTAGGAAACCATTGCCACAGCTTTTGGCAGGCGAGTGGCCCCGTTGAGGTCGGAATAAAGTCTCCTAGAATCGAGTTGGCATCAGTGGAACACAATGACGAAGCCCTACATCTAAACTTAGATCTCTTAGATGAAAAGCGCGAGCAAGTCTAAGCGCCTGAAGGGGACTATCTTCGAAGGGAAGGCAGGTACTACAATCAAAAAGTCAAACTTAGAAGCTACATGCTGGGTGATTTAGTCTTAAAGAAACTCCTGCCCGACAAGGAAGAACCCGAGCGCATAGGCGGGCTAGCTGGAAGGTCATATCGTGTCTCGAGTGGTCGGTAGGGCAGTGTGAGCTCAAACGGAGGAAGGAAAAATCTTCTGACATACATGGAATCACGGAACATCTTAAGCTTTCTACCGGTGAAGGCATCGGTTTAATATTAAATAAAGAGCCTTATACGATTCTTATGTGACAAGTTGGGCGTTCATTGATTATTTAGTTAGACATCTCAAGCTTGATTCGAGATAGTAAGATCTTGAAAAGACATAATGAAAGTTAAGATAAAGTCACTCTTTATTCCAATCGGATTACATTCGATTACAATCAACGATGTGCTTCCGATTACAATCGTGCAAAGCAGTTCCCTCAATAAAAGGAAAGAGGGGCAAGGAGAAAGGCAGGAATGAAAAGAAAAAAGGGAGAAAGAGGAGAAAGAGGAGAAAGGGAGAAAAGAAAAGGGGAGAAGAGGAGAAAAAGGGAGAAAGAAAAGAGGAAAGAAAAGAGTAGAAAAGAAAGGGGAGAAGGAGAAGAGAAAAAGAAGAAAAAAAGGAACATAAAACAGAGAAAGCAGCGCAAGAGACGCACCGCCCTCTCCAGATGCATTCCACTGGCTGCAAGCTGGGGGTAACATGACTCCCGTAAGAGGAGACTAGGGAAAACCTAGCTCCACAAGCGAGAAAGCGACGGGGGCCAGCCCGGGATCTCGAGTAGATCGGTGAGTACCAAACTTGACCTTCGCCTCACGATTCGATCCGCGTACCCGCAAAAAGCGAAAGCATTCAAAATGTAAACTCTTTATTTGTAAACGCCCATTTATAAGAAGATCAAAGCTCTTGACATGACATCTCCAAATTCTCCATCAGCTCGGCATTAAGGCGTTCACTTTTCCAAGAAAATCAAGTCAATGGCGCTATAAAGCTCTGCCCGATTCATGGATAGGCTCCGCCCAGAGCCTTGATAGCGAGCTCATCTACTTGGCACGAGACCAGCGCCTCGGGAAATCCATTTCGAGCTACATTTGCCGCGGCTAAACGCCCTTTCGGCTAGAACGCCACTCGGGTTGGGTAGCCGTCATTTGGAAACGCCACCGATGGCGAGCTCATCTATACGCACGAAGCCACCTTTGCCTCGAGTCGGACCATTTCGGGCTACATTGCGCTCGGGCGGAACACCACCATTGGCCAGGCTCATCTACTGCGCGGGCCACGCCTTAGGAGTCAGACCATTTCGAGGTTACATTGCCCGCACCGGTGCGGAACACCACCATGGCGAGCTCATCTACTCTACCACGAGACCCGCGGCGCCTCGAAGTCGGACCATTTCGGGCTACATTTACCGCTCGGTACAGAAACGCCACCATTAATGACTCATACACTGCGCACAGTACGGCGCCTGGAGTCGAACCCATTTCGAGCTACATTGCCCACTTTCGGGTACGGAACGCCACTGTGCTGGGCATGCCGTTTGGAGCAGCGCCACCGTGGCCAGGCTCATCACTCTCTGCCTGGCCCACGGCGCCTCGAGTTAGACATTTCGGGCTACATTACCACTCGGAATTTGGGCGCCACTTTCGGCTAGAACGCCACTGCGGTGACCACTCGGTGGGCTCTGTTCAGTGGAGCTCATCACCTGCACTTGCCTGAGGCCACGTGCCTCGAGTGGGACGACTCGAGGCTACATTGCCACTCGGGCTGGGCGCCCTTTCGGCTAGGCATCCTCAGGCTAGACGCCTGTTGTGAGCTCATCTGCTGCGCACAGGTCCACCTTTGCCTCAAGAGTCAAACCATTTCGAGGGCTACATTGCCACTCGGTGGAGCGCCCTTTCGGTACAGAATGCCACTCGGCGGAACGCCACTCGGTGGAACTCCACCATTGGCGAGCTCATCTACTCTGCACGAGGCCGCCTCGAAGTCGGATCATTTCGGGCTACATTGCCACTTTCGGCTAGAGAGCATACTAAGGCCCACGAGCGCCCGGGGCAGATGGCTCATACGCCAGGCTCATCTACTGCTGCACAAGTCACTTGCGGCCTAAGGAGCCATCTCGGTTAAGCTGACTCGGCCCAGCGGGCTGATATTTCATGGACGTGAGCTCTGCCTAACGGTTCGCACTAACAAGCTCTTCCTAGCAGTTCATATGGAGCCAGGCTCACGCCCAGCGTTCGCATTGGCTTGAGCTCTTCCCTGGCAGTTCACATGGATGGGCCTGCCGTTCCCACGAGGGCGAGCTGCCTTGGCTGTTCCACGAGGGGCGAGCTGCACTTGGCTGATGTGAGCTCTACCCAGCGGTCGCGTGGATGAGCTACGCCCAGTATTCACATTGACGAGCTGCGCCTTTGTTCGCAGGCCAGGCTCCGTAGCTGTTCACGATGACAAGCTCCTCCGCGGCTGTGTAGCGGCTCGTTGCGTCGGCCAATCGAGCCCCTGGCTTTCAGGTGGCGGATGCAATTCATCCCCTTGAGACACACGGATCAATACATTTCAGGGTGGTAACTCATACCGTCGGCCAATGGAGGTCAGCGGCTACGCGTGTGAGGAAACTCTGCCAACAAGTCATGGAATCGGAATCGGATCATTTCGAGCCAAGCGGTCGGCAAGACCGGCGGCTCAATTTGACGAACCCGCGCCGGCGTCTGACTAGGAATCGGACCGGCTCATGCGAATTAACCTGACCTCAGCGACTTGGTTGTGAGCTTAATTGCTTAACAGACCCTCGGTCGGGCAGATAACTCACTTGAAGAAGCGAATAATATACGGGTGAGGTGACGATAAATAATGAATGTTGCCAAAGAGAGCTACATATGTCTCGGGCCCCGGGCTGGAACAAAAACAAGTATACATAGAAGAAAAATATAAAGTCGATATCGGGCGGGCAAAAATGAATCTGAGAAACCTGGGCGTCGGTAGGAGGACGACGATGAAGAGGGAGAATGGGCTTGACGGGGTATTTGGTTCGAGAATGATGCGGGAGAAAGACTCCTGCATCCTCATCACTTGGGAGATCGAGAGTTGAAGTCAAATCGGGGTGAAGCGTTAGGCCTTCCGGTGGCTTGAGCCACCCGGAGGCCCACTGAGCGGCTTGGTCCTCGATGCATATGTTTATCATCCTCTGAGCAACCAAGGATGTTTGCTAGTGAAGATCCCAGCAATCGCGACACTCTTCATTCAACCGCTCCGCCGAATTCTGACCCTCGAAGCCTCCACGACGAAGTGCGTCTGACGCCTAGCCTCGGAGGCCTCGCTGACCACGGTACAGATCTTTACTTTATCACACGGATCGCCATTGGCGCACGCGGCTCCTCTTGAGACTCCAGCGGCTCGGGATGTGTGGAGGGCTCATCCTGCGTTTTGAAGCTCGTACTTGGGAGGATGCAGGCCCATCTGGGTCTCGATCATATCGTTCATTTTTAACATGGAGCTCACCACTGGACCTTCGAATCACACCTTCAACCGTCGCGACTACTTCGAACTTCGCCTCTGCGCTGCTTGAAACAGACAGGCAGGTATGCTTCATCGATTTAAGTCTCACTCTTGAGTCATCTGGCTGTGCCGGGTTCTTGCGGCTCGGTCCGCTGGAAGAAAGAAGCCCGCCTTCGTCTTATAAATGGGCGATTTTTACATGCTTTTCATTAGTTTGGCCTTATGTTGAGACCCTTCAAATGAGGATGGCGCTACGCATCAAACATGAGTTAACATCCACAGCGGGACCGGCCCAAAAACGAGACACCCCATCTGCGAGGAACACGAGGCAACCTGAAGGGATAGAGCGAGCTCATCAGCGAGGCGCTTTCGACCTCCCAGGTCGAAGTCCTTAAGGGCGAGCAGTTGCACCGCCGCAAGTTCAGTATTGAGGAACAAGAATCCTCATCTTCTTAAACACAATTCAGGATTTTCCACACTTCAGCTGGTTCACCCTTCGGTGGCCTGGCGCCCTCAGAAGGAGGATTCAAGCATTAATAGGCATAGCAGCCAGCGGTTGCTCGGCGACTCCATCCAGAGACTCTTTGCCTTTCACGACTTAGAAGGGGCGGAGGCTCATGATCGCGGGAACCTCGGCGGGTAGGCGTAGCCCACTCGGCTTTCTAGCACAAGAGAGTCGGATCACTTCCAATTAAGACCTTGGTAAAGCGACCGATCTTCCTCGGTGGAACCTGATTTTTTCCTTTTTGCACTCCTGGGCTTAGGCGGTGTGCCTAGCTGGACGAAATTTCTCCTGACAGGGTGGATGCGGTGAAGCCCTAATGGGAGGGACTCCCACGATGGAAGGAGGCAAGGGCCTCGAAGCGGTAGAACTTGCTGCGGTAAGCCTAATGGGAGGGACTCCCACGGTGGAAGAGCGAGGCCTGCGAGCGGTAGAGCGTGCGGACCTTGAACTCGACGGACCGGGAGTGCGGGTTTATCAACTCCGCATAAGGATGACGGACATTCCGTAGCGCGAACTTTCTGACATTATCTCGGCACTAGGTCAAGACTTGAGCACACGAGAAGCATGAGAATAACGCGAGGTCAGAAATATTTAGCAACCTTCACACAAGTTATACCGAAAACAGAGAAAACACTCACGAAGATTATCAAAGGTGGTCCAAGCCACCGGAACGCCATGAGTGTCGTCCTTGTTCAAGGATCGTGTTCGATTGGACCACTAACAAAGTAACATCCCTTCCATGACCTATGGGAGAAGGGAGATCGATGATCACAGAGGCTCTGAAAGCGCTGGAGAAATAAAGAAGCCCTCGAAAGTCTCGCTGGGCGAAGATAGAGGAGCGAGCCACGCTGGGGCCTTGACCCTCATCCTAAGTAAGCCAATAGGCCACCAAAAATGCCCCAGCCGTTGGGAGCGATTGGGAAGGACAAGCAGTTGAAATCTTTGCTGGAGCCTCTTTTCATAAAGGGATGCAGTGGAAAATGAAGATCATTGTCAAAGGCGACCTCAAAGAAACATACCATCCCAAGCACGGAGGCTACATAAAAAGTCAGGACGTCAAGAGTCCATACTCGGACGCCAGGGGGAGGTCGATAATGTTCAGCAAGGTAACCCCATCTGAAGGGACAGACCTTACTGAGTCCCCTGGTCTGACATGTTTAACGTGATTAAGATGTCTGACCCCCGGGATGCTTAATTAGGTTTTATTTTTCCCTTTATCCTTATCGAGGAAGAGGGCGCCCGGGAACAGTGCGGGGTTCAACCCGCAGTCGAGCGACGGAAGCATCCCTAACCCATCAAAGCCGATGGCTGCTTTGAAAGTCACCGCCAATACGTAAAGAAGAAGAAGCGACCCGGACCCATAATCCAGCGAGAAACGGTAGCAGAAACCAAATCAATTTAACCTAAGCCTCGTTGTACCAATGGAAGAAAAACCAAGGTAGAGACGCAGTGATCCCGAGTAAGACGAGGAAGAAGCTGCCTCGGGAAGAATGCGAAAGACTCTACACAAAGGGTCAAACAGAGAACTGCGAGCAAATAAAGTCGAGATCGCGAGGAAGGGAGGGTTGGAGGGGACGGAGAAGCCTGTGGGACATAGGAGTGCGAAAGGCGAAGAAGCAAGAAGAGGTAGGAAACAAAGCGCCGAAAACCCGAGTCGTCATTATCACAGAGACAAATGGCGGCAGCAAGCTCAACTAATCCATTAAGCGAGACACGTGGAAGTTACAGATCACGAGAGCATTACATTGCCTTACGTACACCGTACACAAGGAGTGAGAGCGACATAGGGTTTGAAAATAAGGCTTGCAAGCCACACATCAAGCCCGAAGAAAGAAGTCGGTATTGAAGCACGAGGCCGCTAGTTGAACCCAAAGGAGGTTGCCCGATGAGGCACTCGGGCCTTTCAAAACCAACACTCCAGGTCTTTTTGGGGCCCGGCCCAGGAAGAAAGGTCCATCGGCTGGGTGAGGTAATTATAGTAGAATCTCCAAAGGGATGGGAAGCGAGAATAAACCTGATAATATATTATTATGAAAAGCCTACCAAATCATCAATAAGGAGAGGCTATAAGTAAACTACTCTTTCTATATCTGTGCCAAATCCGATATGGACTATAATAAGAAATATCTCATCAAATAGGAAGGACTCTAATCACCATCATTGGTTGAACATCTACTATAAATACATAGCCACCCGGCGGTAGAGACACATTCTTGAAGCATGCGGTATGCAGCGTTGCCTCTGCGGTCTGCATTATATGAGCGGCTTAGGCTGGATGGGGTGCGGCGCGGCCCTCGCCGACCCCCCTTCTTGTGTTTTTTTTTTTTGGCGGAGGGTGCTCGTGAGTGCTGCCCGGATCGTGGTGTAGCGATCCTGCCTCGGCCAGACGATCGGGCCTTTGCATCGGCCCACAAACAATCGGGTCCGACCAGCGGCCCTTTACTCAGCCCGATTAGGTTGAAAAAAGAAGGCATCATCATTATATATATATATATATATATATATATATATATATATATATATATATATATATATATATATATATATATATATATATATATATAATGTCAAAAAAAATATTTGAAAATCTTAATTTCTAATTGTCCATACACAACCAAATGAACAAATCATGAATATATTGATAAGACTAATATAATTATTTACCTCTTTGAGTTTTTATAATAATTTGTTAGAACATGCATTGATTCTTGTTGAGGAAACTTTCAAGATTTATGATTTTAGAATGAGATAGAATGTAATATGTGTATCTTAAGTATTGTTATCCTATTATATACAGGATATGTATAGTAGATATCATGTCAATAACATAAGATGTTACTGGATCTTTTTATTTAATGGTATTTGATATCTCAAGCTATAAGATATTCAACTGACATATATTCTCATAATTTATAATATACTTATTAATAAAAATTCATAATTAAATATTTTAAAGTTATAAATAAATTTTTATTATATTATTAATATATATAAATATATATATATATCAAAAAATTACTATATTTTTTATATATTTGGTAACTATTTTAAAGTTTTATTTTTAACCAAGAATTTAGTTTTTAATAAAAGTATTATACTAACTAAAATAGTATAAAGATACGTGGAACTAAATTTTTTATTTATAAACACTCTTTAAAAATTATTACACATTTCAATTCAAATAATATAAAATAAAATAAAAGTGTGGATTAACATATTATGGCCTTTGCCTGTTCCAGTTGGTAGACGAGGTGCGGGGATAAATCTAATAAGAACAATTGACTAATATATTTATAATACGTGCTTGGTGTAAATAAGCTGCTGTTCCTTTTCCAACATAGTTACACTGCACTCTCATCCCTCACTTGGCAGCTAATTGAGGAAGCTCTCAAGGTAAAAAAAAGAGGAAAAAATATTTGAAACAGGGTGCTTAAACATATTCTATGTAAATAGATATAAAAAATAAAAATAAATATTTGGTTTAAAAACCTAAAATTTTAATCTAACTTTTCTTGTAGATTTTCTTAAAGAACCATTTTAGATAAAAATTGCTTTCTATTTTATGTATTTACATATATGTATTAAAAAAGAAGTTGTTTTTTACAAGAAAACAAGAATATTTTTATCAAAACAAAGACAAAATGTAAAGAGGGAGTTTGAGATTTGAAAGTGCGTTTTCCAAAGTAATATTTAATCAAATCACCCAAAATAAAAATGAATATCAGACTACTTATCCTATCTATTCTCCAGCCAAACATAAGATACTTACATTAACAATGAGACGGAAAAAGGACCCAAATAGGGTTTTGTAGTTCCTTTTTAATTACATCAAAAAATCATTTACTTTTTCCTTGCATCTTTGAAATCCTCAGTTAAATGCTGTAGCATCTGCAAGGCCATAATGAGAGCAGAAGACAAGAAGAATATAAATTGCCATAGGCATTAGTAACAAAAGCAAGAAGAGAAACTGAAGGTCAAAGGTGCCTAAGTTCTTTGGAAAACCCTTCTATAATCTGAATATTATCACTTCTTTAAAGCATATAAAGAATCTAGCAAAACCCAGAAAATTGTGAATTTTAAAATGAGTAAAATAGTAATTGGTCCAAATCAAAAATTTTTATCTCGGATAATGGCAATTTTGACTTGCGGAATCGTCACCTTGAAACCTTCACCAATGTAGAATTTATTCAGTGAATTCAGAGCGGTGAATTTCCAATTTTGAGAGCCAGGGTGTGGTGTCGTGTAATGAGTTTGTAGAGACATGCGATATGAAAAAGTCACTATACGTACCATTATGAAGCACATGTTGCATGATTAGTGAGAGGATGGAGATGAATGGCTTAGATTAAGCCATGTGTCAAAATCAAAACTAAAGATTAAAAATGAAGGATTAAGTGAAAAGTAAGTGAATAAGGCAGAAGAAGAATCTTATTCTTCTCCCTTGTTTGTAAAAACAGAGGTGAGGTGAGGCCAGTTTAGAGAAAATGTGACTTCTCTGCAAATTTACCAGCGGTTGCATTAGTTCTTCGGGCGAAGCGAAGTTGTTACATGCGCGAGAGTATCGTGGGCGCGATTTGGTGAGTTCAAGGCAACTCCAAGAGGTGAATGCTACCCCTACTTGGTTTATTCTTTGGCTAGAGCCATTTTAATGGATGGGGTTGTTGAGGCTTAAATGACCGTGTTATGGGTCAAAATCTTCAGGCAAGTGGAGAAAATCCTATTATGTGGTGTGAATAATTACATGTTCAGGGTTCTGTTCTGTGATTGGTTATTGTGATTTTTGTGTTGGGTGATTCAAAGTAATTGCTTGGATTGTTTCTTATCCCATGTGAGCTAATTTTGGTGTTATTGATTGTGGGTGAATAACATAGATTGTGTGAATTAATTTTTGTTAATATACATAAATATATTAGCATGAATATTTTGGAAATGGCATAATGCATTCCATATGCAGGCACACTAGATGGTAGAGTGTGAGTGCATGACATGAAAATAAAGAAAAATGAAAGCGATTGTGAAGCGAATTTCAAGGAAGATTTCCAAAGAATTGCCTTGGGAGAGTGGTCAATGATTCATCTGGACGGACCATGGTATTCGGAAAAATTATCCGGCAATTAAGCCTCGGGTAGTCAATATATTTACAAAATTCGGTAGTAAGTTTTGAGGACAAAAGCTTTTGTTTTGGCTGTGTTTTTGCTGTATTTGGCTTAGGCATGTGTGAGAGTCGGTGAGCTTCGGGGAGACATGGGATTGGGCATGTAGACATTCAAGTAGGATATATATTTGCTTGAGTGTGATTGTTGCCTGAACATCTTGCCGTGGGAAACAACATGTAGAAATTATATTCTTTGGGCAGTGCTCACTCACAATAGAGATCTATTATTAGATTCATAGGAGTGTCTGAGGCCCGATTGCTCACTAGAGGCCACGTTTTAGAAGAAAGCCGACATGTGGCTTTGGTATTCCTTTTTTATAACATGTATTAAAATTTTAAATCTTAATATATGTGTTGTATTAAGAGTGATGTATCAACTCTTAAACTATGGTAATATAGTTGATGTATTCTTAATGAGTATTGATATATGGGCCCAAGTGGCCGTTTTTACTCATGTACATGTCTCATGATATAAGACCGCGGATATTCGGTGGGTTGTGGTGGTCGGCGAGACACCACAGAGGTGAGTCCGCGACTTGAGAAGTACGCCGAGGCTAAGGTCGCGATTACCTTGGGAGCTCGATGAGTGTAGTTATAAGTTTAGTCGATACGGCTTCGCGACGTGTCGGGCTTGAGATTATAATACCTGGAAGCATCTCGGATACTAAAGTTAAGCAGTATCAATAAGTTAGGTATCACGATTACCTGGGCTTGATGACAGTTAGATCACGCATTCATTGTGCATTTCGATGAATGGTGTGTATAACATGAATTGTTGTGTATGAATTGTGTGATTTGTGTGCTTGGTGAATAGCACATAGGAAAAAAAATGTAGAAAATTTTTACGAGGTTTGAGTGTATTAAAACGGGGGGAAAAAAATACAAATAAAATAAATTATGATAATTTATTTGGTTTCTGCGAAAGATATGAAAAAAAAAAAGATTTTTGTGGTCTTACATCAGCAGAGGGCAAGAAAGCCATAGTGGAATAAAACAATTATGCAGGAAACTTGCTAGGCTACTGCCCATTTTCAGTTGTGTTGGGTCACGTCTGTCGTATATCATAATACGGGCGCCTGAGCGTCTTGATGGGGGGCCGCGTCGACCCGGCCCGATACGCTGCGATGCGGCTGCGTTACGAAGGCGACGTGCGGCTGGCCATGGGGTGAGGTTGTGACCTGTGGTTTGTATGCATTAAAGTGAGGGGCGACCTTTGGTGTCAGATCGTGTGACAAGATACGATACGGCGTGTGACCTTGCGATGTTGTGCCCGCGTGACCGCGTAGTAGCCGGGGTTAAGTCAGCGATCGATGTTGTATCGTGTCCGAGAAGCCGAAGGCACTAAGCCTTGCGACACGATGGCGTAGTGGCGTGGTGAGCTGCGACCTACGGCCGGTCCTTGACTGCGACCGCGGTAGACGCGACCCGCGATCGACCCGATGCGCCACAACGGCGTTGTGCATCGGCACGGGCGCGATGTCAGCGCAACTGGGCCCGTGGGTGTGTGCATTGTGCGACCTAGTTTGACTCGATTAATTTGTTACGATTACTGTTTGAATCTTGTTCATGAAACCTTTGTTCACGAGGTTTTAAAAAAAATTTAAATAAAAATAAAAATAAAATAAAATGAAATGAAATAAAATAAAATTTTTGTTGCGTATAATTTAATAAATGTAATTATTGTCTTGCATTACCTATGAATGCATTGACATAGTGTAGGAAAAAAAATTTTGGTATACGAATAGTGTCTCGAGAAATTTGTGTTACACCTTAGAGACACTTCATTAAACTGACTTACCGTTTTGACATGTGTAGATGGTTGGATTGCGGAGAGGACGTAGATGTCGTCCACGAGGGTGCTAACTTGAAGCACCACGATGTTGGCCCGAGTATGGCTTTCTTTGAAATTTTGTGAGTTATGACTCACGCATTGCCTGGGTACTAGTCTGAGTAGCTAGGGGTAAGGTAACCTCCACGGGTTCGAGCACATCATCCTCAGATATTCACGGGAGGAGACCCGATGGTGGCGGACCATTGGTTCATCTGAGGTTGAGAAGGTATTGGGCTATAGGTGCCTTTAATACCACTAGAGGATCGGACTAAAGTTTGCGTTCGGCTAGAGGTGAGACAGTGTGGTGGACATGTGCGAAGACCTCTGGGAAACTGGGAGCAATGACATGGCGAGTTCATGATCTTTCATGGTAGTATTTCACCGGTTATTGCTCGTCACGCTTAGGCTCAGGAGTTCCTAGAGCTGAAGCATGGGACTATGACCGTATTGGAGTATATGGCTAGGTTCAGGAAGCTAGCCCGTTTTGCTGGTGACTACGTGGCCACGGACATGGCCAAGGTCGGGGATTGAATGGGCTGGAGTTGTCCATTCGGGCGGGATTGTAGGACTGCGCCTCGGGACATAGACTCCATGGTTTGATGTACGACCATAGAGAGATCGAGGATGCTCGGAGCATCGGGATACGGGTGTTAGTAGCAAAGGAAGGAAATCCGATCTTCTTCTAGTTGGGGAAAGAAGCGAGAGGGCTTACAGTTCCACGTGGGTTCAGTCGCGGCCATCCGATCGGACGGTCGAGGTTGCGGTCGGGCTAAGCGGATGGTGGGTTACCGGCTGCGGCCTTGGACATATGAGGATTGCCCCCAAAGACGAGGATCGGGGTTTCGGGGCCAGCCTTGATCTAGTCGTGATGGGGCGAGGAGGATCTGATTCATTCCTCCACGGCCAGTCTGAGCGGAGCCGATGCTCCGATTTCGAGTACCGCACGAGAACCTCTTATTTACGAGCAGGCTAGAAGGCCAAATTATGGAGCGGCGAAGGGACGGGGCCGCGGGCGGGAGCGTCAGGAGTTCGGCGTGTCACGCCCGTTTATACCCACCGGCCCGAGCCAGTGGATCATTGATTATCTGAGTGCGTTCTTACTATCATATGAGCAAGAGTATTATTTGATTCTGGTGCTTCGCATTCATTCAATGCTACATCAGTTGGGCATAGATGTTGAGGCCTTGGAGGAGCCCTTGTATGTGAGTTCTCCCCTAGCAATTAGGGCGAGGATAGGGATGATATGTCGTGGTTGCGAGTTACAGATCTCGGGGATTCTACTCACAGTGGATCTGTGGGTCATGGACATGTCAGAGTTCGACGTCATCCTTAGGATGGATTGGTTGACAGCTTACAGGGTCGTTATCGATTGTGAGCGTAGGAGGTTACTTTACCGCGAGGCGTACTCGTGTTGCCATTTGAGGGGTGAAGCATGATATTTTGCCCCCCAGGCGGTCGTCAGGGTCCAAGTGTCATGCGAACGATCGGGATTAATTTGCCAAGCCTTACCACAGAGGGCGAGGTGAGACCGGACTTAGATCTACCTCAGTGATGCGAGTATGAGATGTTTAGGATATGAGCTACCGGGATTACCTCCACAGAGGGTTGTAGACTTTAGTATCGAGTTACACCCTGGTACTTCGCCCATCTATATGACTCCGCCCGGATGGCGCGATTGAGTTGCGGGAACTCGAGTCTAGGCTGCGGAGCGCTCTTGGACAAGGGTTCATTAGGTAGGAGCACTTCACCATGGGCGCTCGGTTCTGGCTGCGTAGAAGGACAAGACCGCGGTGTGCATTGACTAAACGAGTTGAAACGGAGTTCACGATCAATAATCGGTACCCGGTGCAGAAGAGAGATTGATAGCTTGTTTGATCGGTTGAGAGGAGGCGCGGTCACTCCCAGGTGAATATAGCATGCTGGTTACCATTAGTTGAGGGTTAGGGAGACATATATCCCTAAGACAGCGTTCAAGATGCGTTATGGGCACTTTGAGTTTACGATGATGCCCTTTGGATTAACGAATAAGCCAGCAGCATTCATGAACCTCATGCATAGGGTTTTCCAACCCTATTTGGATAAGTTTATCATGGTCTTCGTGAATGACATTTTGATCTACTCCCAGTCAGAGTGGGAGCATGAGGATCACTTGAGGATCGTTTCACGATGCGAGTTCGATGAGTCGCGAGTTTTGGCTTGCGAGGTGAGATTTTGGGACACGTGGTGTCGGCCCGAAGTGTCGGTAGATCTAGAAATTGAGGCGTGATGAGTTGGGAGGGCTAATCCACTCTTCGGACGTAGTTTCTAGGATTGGCTTGGCACTCACGGAGATTCATTGAGATTTCTCCCTAGATTAAGCGGCACTATGGCGAGATTGACACGGAAGGAGAGTCGAAGTTTGATTGGGATGGCCGTCACGAGGAGGCATTCGAGTTGAAGGAGACTCTCTGCTCTATCTTGATAGTCCGGACGGAGACGGGGGCCTGCAGTGCATATTGTGATGCCTCGAGGATCGGTGTTTGGGATGTGTTTGTCTGATCAGGGAGGGTAGTAACATGGTTCCATCGGTTGAAGAATCATGAGCGAGTGCCCTACACACGACATGGAGTTAGTCTGGCGTAGTCTTCGCCTTGAAGATTTGGTACCTTGCCCATATGTGAGGAGTTGAGATACTCGGATACAAAAGTCAGTATATTTTTCAGCAGCGGGACCTCAACATGAGACAACGTAGATGGATGGAGTTCCAAAAGAATTATGACTTCACTTTACATTACCACCATGGTAAAGCAAATGTGGTGGCTGATTCACTCAGTCAGAAGTCACGGGGAGCATTGGCTAGTATAGCTTCCGGGAGTGCGGGATGCTCGAGGCGTAGGACGGTTGGGCTGATACAATGAGCGGGCTCGAAGTGCGTTAGGGAGTTTAGTGGCTACACCATCTCTATTGAGCAGGGTGATTGAGTCCCAGAGGCAGGACGTGGAGATAGTGTCCATCAGGGACCGGGTATAGTTAGGTATAGGTGACGAGGGATGGACCGTCCCACGAATGAAGTAGTCTTGGTTATAGAGGGCCGGGTAGTGGTTCCCGATTGACGATTTGAGAGGAGATTCTCGAGGAGTTTCAACGCGCTCTCGATTTGCTATGCATCTAGGTAGCCTGAAGATGTACGGGATCTTACGTCTCGGTACTATTGGAGCGGGATTCTGAAGAGGCGTAGGGGACTTTGTTTGGCTTGATGTCTCCTGCGTGTCGACGGGTTAAAAGTGAGCACCCGAGAAACCAGCAGGGCTACTTTAGCCATTGGAGGTGGTTGAGTGGAAGTGGAAGCACGTCACGATGGATTTTGTGACCCACTTGCCTCGAACACTGCAAGGATATGATGCGGTATGGGTGATAGTGGATCGGCTCAAGTGCATTTCTGGCCGTCGCGATGACTTCACATTGGAGAAGTGCAGCAGAGTTGTATGTCGAGAGATCTTCCGGCTACATGGAGTACGGTATCCATAGTGTCGGATAGAGACCCGGGTTCTGACTCACTTTTGGAAGAGTTTCCAAAAGGCTATGGAGCCTACAGTGACCATGAGTACAAGTATACGCACAGGTGGATGGTTAGTCAGAGAGGACCATATAGGTGTTAGAGGACATGCTGTGAGCATGCGTCTTGGATCATAAGGGTAGGCTGGAAGAGCACTTGCCTAAGGAGTGGAATTACGCCTACAACAGTTATTAAGGCAGTATACAAAATGGCACCATATGAGGCATTGTGGGGAGGCCATGCGAGATCACTTGGAGTATATTGGATCGAGGTGGGGAGAGAGCTCCATCGGTCTGATGCGATTAGAGACAGCTCTCGAGAAGGTAAACGATACGACAAACGTCTTCTCAAGGGCTCGAGAGCCAAGCCGGAAGATCTACATGCAATGTGCGGCGTCGGCCCTTGGGTTGGGGTTAAAGATCACGTCTTTTGAAGGTGATGCACAAGAGGAGTGGTCGGGTTCGGTAAGCACGGGAAGATTTATCGCAGGGTTCATTGGACCCTTCGAGATACTCGGAGGGTAGGCACTGCATCTTAGGTTGGCTTCTGCTTGACATGTGGGTGTCCACGAGGTATTTCACATCTCCATGCTCCAGAAGTACACTCCAAATCAAGCTCATGTAGTGGATTGGGGGGAGATTGAGGTGACATGGATGAGACCTTTGAGGAGGGACCAGTGTGCATTATGGATAACGAGGGGATCGGGTTTTATGGCTATAAGACCGTGAGGCTGGTAGGGGTGCTGTGAGCGGCAGGTAGGAGTGGAGGAGTCAACGTGGGAGCGCGGGGACACGATGCGGGCTACCTATCCCTTCTTGTTTAGGGATGAAGGTACGTGGTTTAATCGTTTAATACTTAAATGACTAGTTTACATGCATGGTATGATGCCGTTGCATATGCATGTGATTTGTTGTGATTATTACACAATTTAGGGACAAAAATTATTTTTAAGGAGGAGAATATAAAACCCAAGAAAAAATTGAATTTTTAAAGATAAAATGGTAATTTGATTAAATCCAAAGTACATAGATGCGGATGATGAAACGGACTTCAGATTTATGTCGTCTCTGAAATCTAGCTACCACGTTGAATTTCGTCGAATTATGAGGCAGTCGAATTTCACGTGTTTTAGGCTTAGGGTGTCGAGTCTTGGGTATGACGGTTTGTGAGAGACATGTGATGTGAAAAAAGTCACCTACTACATGTACCCATGTGACACATGTTGCATGATTAGTGAGAAGATAGAGATGAATGGCTTAAATTAAGCCATGTGTCAAAAATCAAAACTAAAGGACAAAATGAGAATTAAGTGAAAAGAGTAAGTGAATAAGACAAAAGAAGAAAAGTCTTCTTCTTCTCCATTTTAGAAAAAGCAGGCGTTGGGTGAGAACGAGGTTTTTAGAGAGAGAAAATGTGACCTCTGCAGATTTCCCCCGACTTCGGACCGTCGGTTCTCTTGGAGCGAAAATGAAGTTGTTCTCTGGCAAGGGCACAGTGGACACCGATTTAATTGGAGTTGACAACTCAAGAGTGAGATCTTCCTACTGAGTTTATTCCTTGGTTAAGAGCCATTTTAATGGATGGGGATTTGTTGAAGCCATTTTAATAGTCTTTGACCTAGGGTTACAACATTCACGTGATTGGTTGGCATAGATTTTTGTGTTGGGTGATTCAAAATGAATTAACGTTTATTTATTATCCCATGTGAGCTAATTTTGGTGTTATTGATTGTGAATTGAATAACATGGTGTGTGAATTAATTTTTTTGTTAATATATACATGTAAAATATATTAGCGTGAATATTTTGAAATAAATGTCGATTATATGCAAGGCGCCTAGATGGTAGGTGTGAGTGCATGACATGAAAGAAAATAAATGAAAATGAAAACGATTGTGAAAGGAATTTCAAGGAAGATTTTCTGAAGAATTGCCTTGGAGAGTGGTCCAACAGTTCATCTCGGAGGCGGACCCATGACTGTTCGGAAAAATTATCCAGCAATTCGCCTCGGAGGATAGTCTAATATATTTACTGAAATTCGGTAGTAAGTTTTCGAGGACAAAATGCTTTTGTTTTGAAAACTGTATTTTTGCTCGCATTTGGCTTAGGCATGTGTGAGGGAGTCGGTGAGGACTCGAGACATGGGATTGGGCATGTAGACATTCAAGTAGGATCATATATTTTCTTGAGTGTGATTGTTTGCCATGACATATGCACTTAGGTGGGGAGTAACCCATGTAGGAAATTATCCTCTTGGGCATTGCTCCTGCAATCGAGGATCGTGTTTACAAGGTACGGGAGTGTACGGGAGGACCGGCGCTCACTAGAGGCCACGTTTTAGAAATCCGACATGTAAAACATTATTCATTTTGTATAACATGTAACAAAATTTTAAATCTTAATATATGTTGTGTGAAGTGATGTATCAACTCTTGAACTATGGTAATATAGTTGATGTATATTCTTGATGAGTGATGTAGCATGGGCCCCCAAGTGGCCGTTTTACTGTACATGTCTCATGATATGAGACCACGAGATATTCAGCGAGGTTGATGGGTGGTCAGCGAGACATTAAATTGGGGCTTCACAAAATCTCCGTTGAAGTGCAATTATATAACCTATTAGTCCATTGATGTGATTCAAAGCTATACTTCATATATTTTTAAGTTTTATGTTAAAAATTTTATTTCTTACCTTAGGAATTGGAGATGTTGGCTAATGAAGTACGGGAAGAGGTGATTTATGTTGTCTCAAATACTAGAGGGCACCTTGGTGCAAGCCTAGAAGTGGTTGAGCTCGTAGTTGCCCTAATTAATGCCCAAAAAGTGCAATTTTGAACCCTATATTATATAGGTTTTGAGTGCTTTTGCGCGTAATCATATCATTATATACCAGTGAAGTGTTGAGTCTTCTTAATTAGCATATGCATTTAGAGTATTTTTGGTACATTTTGCGGGTTTTGCGTACTTTAGAAGTTCAATATCGGGATGTATGAGAATCAGGGTTTGAACTCAAGTGTCGGCCATGTTGACCCAGAATCAATGAAAAACTGAAGGCAAAGTGAAGAAAAATTGATGCAGTAGAAGACAGGAGGCAAAGCAGTGAAGATCAGCAAATCCCAGGAATTTCGCTAAGCCTGCGAAAATTTCGCTGAACTTGCGAAAATTTCGCAGGTTTAGTAATTCATAAATTAAGCGAGTGTATATTTTAAGCTGGAGCACGGAGGTTTCGCTGGAGCCTTTGTTCCTGGCGAAATTTCATGTTCGCTACTCACGAAGATTTCGCTAAGCCTTAGACGAAATTTGTTTTAATAAACAGTGCGAAACTGTGAAATTTCCTATTTTGGCTATGCTTGGTCTGATTTCGCTACCTAGCTATCTTCGATCTAGCGAAATTCATGCCTGATCATGTTTTGTAATTAATGCCAGCCAGACTTCAAATTTGGTGTATTACTCTCTTGTCCTTTAACTTAGCAGGTGTTGGGTTTTTAGGTATTTTTCATGTATTAGGGTGGCCTATATAAACCCCTCTCTTTTGTAATCAATACAGAATTTTGGGGAAGCAACAATTTGGGAGAAAAAGAATTTGTAAGTTTTCATTTTTGTAAATAAAGTCTAGTATTTTATTTAGGGTTTTATTTTCCTCTCTTCTCTCTCATAACCCTTACTTTCTAGGCTTCGAAACACCCCTCTTGGGGATGACAACTCAGAGATGCTTAGCTAAGCCTCTTTTCTTTCTTGAAGGAAGGAAGCTAGCTTGGTGGTGGGGCTCTGCATGTTGTCCTCTTGTCTTGAAAGTCCACTAGTCTTGTATTTATAGTCCTCGTCTTCTCAAATTAGGGTTGAATAGCTTTGAGATGTTGGTAAGTTTGTGATACTCTCCATGCTTTAGGATACGAGTGCATACTTATTTGCTAGATGCCTTTGTGATTTCATTAGATGGTCTTTCTGAGCCTACGAAATGATATTTAATGCTAGGGTTTCAAGGCGAAAAAGGAGCCATAGCTGCATGCTGTGTTGACTCGAAATAGGAGTTGTTGTTAAGGGTGAGGTTTGCTAGTTAAGCATAGATCCGGTTATGCGGGGACTATAGGTTGCTTGTCATAGCAGCGAGGATGGCAGGACCTTGTTTGTAATTTGCAGTTAGTGACCTAAATCTTCAAAGTTAATTTTTTTCACACTTCACTTCAGTTTTACAATTTCTCGATTTTTCAACCTACTTCCACTGTTTTTGAAACAAATCCAAAAAGTCCAAATAGCTACATTTTACACTCATGCATTATCATTCTTAAGGATGAAAACCCATCCCAGGTGTTCGGCCTTGGCCACTATCTTGTAGTAGCTTGACTACGGCGGTAGTAGGAACTTAGGTGTATATAAATTTTGTTGATTTTAGCTCAGCCTGCTGTGGCACGAATCAAATGGCGTCGTTCAGGGATGGTGCTAACTACGAATGATGGATTGAAGTGTACTTGTGATCAGCATCACAAATTTGGGTAACCTTTTTACCTCTTTTTTGTAACTCGATTCGCGAGGCTGCCGAGTTTTGACACTGCATTAAGCACTGCTTTGTTTGATTTTCATTGATTAGTTTTAATTTTTGGTAGTTAATTTTAATCTTTTTGCAAGCTTTGTTGGTGCTCTTTGTTGTCTCTAAATTTTGTAACAGGAGTTTATGCAACAGTGGGATAGAGACACATCGGAGTAGGCCAGATAGAGGTGGTGTGCCTGGCTTGACCCAAGCGGTGGGGTTAGTGTACATCACGTCTCATGGATCCCATGCACGAGGAATATAGAATCCAGCCGGGAACCCCCCCATGAATCCAAATGCCTATAGAACCGTGAGGATGCATCCACCCTCCACAGAGTTAGTGCCCCATCTGTATCATCCCCTCCTGTGAAGATGGCAGTGAGGCCTTATTTACCTCTCTCCCCACATATCATGGTATGGAAAATGAAAATCCATACACACATATTAAAGTTTTGAGGAGGTTTGCACTACCTTCGAGGAAGGTATGATGGACATGGATTTATTGAAGCTAAAAGCATTCCATTGACCCACATAAGGACAAGGCCAAGATATGGCTCAACTCATTGGGCCTAGAACCATTAGAAGTGAGGTGAGGCGCAGAGCATTTGAATTCTTGAAGAAGTTCTTAGGTGCTCCTTAAGACCAATAATTTGAAGAACAAATTTATACCTTTGCGACTCACTTGATGGTGAGAGATTTTACCGGTGTTGGGAAAGATTTATGAAACCATCGATGCATGCACCCACATCAATAAGGTTTGACACTTGGATGTTGGTGAACCACACTTTTATGGTGGTATGTCTCGCCATGAGGCGACTTTTGGAAACCATGTGTGGAGGAGATTTTTCTAAGTAAGCATCCACGAGCTGAAGCCATGGATTTTTAAATTCGTGGTGAAACTTCTAAGGAGTTGGGATGAGCCTAACCACTAGAGGAATTGGAAAGTATGAGATCACAGTTAACCAAAGGGGGTGCAGGATGTATGCCTTTGCCGGAAAAATAGAGAGATGAGAACTAGGATTTCAACCTAGCTAGGAATGGAGGAGCTTGAAGGCAAACAGCTCCAAGAGGTGCATGCAGTGACTGAAAATCCTACACAGTCCAATCCTTGCACCAATTTCCAATCCCCTGTGCACCCAGTAGAACCATGTCCTATGGCCCCTGTAGTGAAGGATTTGATGTCAGAATGTGCAAACCTTTGTGGGACAATTCAAACCACAACAATCCAATGCTCCCATATGGCAGCTGCCACAATTCCAATTGGAGGAATCACCCTAACCTCTCATGGAGACCCAACCCCCCTGCTTATGTACCCCCAGGGGCCAAACCTCAGTTTGGTTCGCCCTCACAACCACAACAGCCACCATCCTCTTCTCCAGTGGAACAAGCCATATTGAATTTGAGTAAGGTGGTGGGCAACTTTGTTGAGGAACAAAAAGGAATCAATATTAGCGCTGAAAAGTTGATGCGTAGAAAGTACACTAAACGAGAAAATAGATGGGCTTGAGAGCAATCGACCGAAGAATTAACTTGACCTACAGTATTCAATCACCAAGATCAACAAGTTGCTAGAGGTACAGAGAGGAGGTTTCCATCACAAACACTTCCAAATCCCAAGGGAATCCATGAGGTCGGGTCATCCAACAATTCGGGAATGGATGAAGTTAAGGCTATAATTACCCTGAGGAGTGGAAAAGAGGTTGATCATTTATGCAAAACTGTTGAATCCATGCAAGGAGAAGAATTGCGATCGAGCATATTCTCTAAAGGAGGATTCAATGAAATACCGCATACCACCTCCATTTCCCACGGCACTTAGAGGTAAGAAGAAGGCATCTCGACAAGCGAGGCATTTTAAGAGGTCTTAAGGCAAGTGAAGGTTAACATACCTTTGTGGACATAATCGAACCAGTACACCTTATGCAAAATTTTGAAAGATCTTTGCACAATAAGAGGATTAGGCATTGAGAAGAAGGCATTTCTCTTGAGCAAGTCGGTGCCATAATCAAGCAAATACCTTGTCAAATATAAAGTCCGGGATCTCCCACAATTTCGATCCAATATTGGTGGGAATTGCGCCAAACTAGTCATTGCTTGATTTAGGAGCCAGTGTGAATCTAATGCGTATTCAGTATACAAGCAGTTAGGTTTAGGTGAACTTAAACCTACCAACATCACACTATCATTGGCCGATAGATCAGTGAAAATCCCTAAGGGGATAGTTGAGGATGTCTTAGTGAAAATAGACAAATTCTACTACCCAGTAGATTTTGTAGTGCTTGACACTGAGCCAATTGCAAGTGAACCCAATCATGTTCCAATCATCTTAGGAAGACCATATTTTGCCACAACCAATGCAATAATAAATTGCCGGAATGGAGTCATGCAACTAACCTTTGGTAACATGACCTTGGAGTTAAACATCTTTCATTTGAACAACAAGCAAAAGTTGCTAGAAAATAAAAATCAAATAACTAATGAAGTTGTTTCAATTGGTCGAGTGTGCGGGGAAAGCAAAATGTCGAAGGGTGCGAGGAGAGATCGGTCGAAGATGAAGAGTTTAGTCTTGCCATGACCTGACTACAAGCCAGTGCTTTCGGTCGAAGCCATCACGGAGGGCAGGTCAACATTTGGGCACCCAGCGCCCATGGAAGTCAACCCGGGCTACTGCATGGGTTGAGGAGATCATTCTCCTTGACCCACGCCAGTGATTTTGGGATTAGGCCCGGTTCGGTGTTTCGAAACCGAATTGCAGTTCCACAATTTTTACTTTCTGTCTTAATTTAGTTAATTTAGTTAATTTCAGTTATTTTTAGAAAATTTTTAACTTAGCAGTTTTCACTTCCTGATAATTTAGTTTGTATATTATAGTATTGTATAATAAATTTTAATTATATTTTATATAATAATTTTACTTATATGTTTCTTAAAATATCAATATTTAATCTAAAAATTTTTTGAATTACAGGTGGTGTACTAGGTTTGGGCCAAATTCGCTAAAAATAGCGAGGTGGCGGGGAGACTTTAGTATACAAACAAGCCCTATTTAAACTGGGAGGTTTGTCAAGTGCCACTTCACCTTCTCCTCCTCCCGTGGCCGCGCATCTCCAGCTTCTACCGCCGCCGACATCCTTCTTTGCCGCCGTTCCACTGAGCTTTCCGGCTTAGTCACCGCCGTCATTGCCCTTTGGGAGTTCAGGCACACTTGCGATTGAGCCTTCATAGCCGCTAGCCTGCGCCTGCGCATCGCGCCTGGTCGCCCTTGTCATCTCGGTTGGCACCATAGAGCCTGCACTTTCCGAGTCATGTCGGTGGCTGGCTGAGGCCATTCTTTACTCTCACGACCGATTCGATGCCGTGCCCTTGGTTGATCGATTTTGGCCGAGCTTATTACGCGCACACCACGAGCCACGGGTTTCATAGCCTCTTGGTGGTGTTCGCGGCCGGTGAATACGATTCATCGGCTTGATTGAGTGACTCGGTCGTCTTGGGAGCCTCGGTTAGTCTGAGCCTGTTTGCATTTCGATGGGATTGAGCCCCCTTTTCCGGTATTTTATTTACGATATCGGTATGGTTATTTTTCGGGGTGGGTCGCGTTAGTGTGGTGAGATTCGGTACGCAGGAGGGAGGCCCCGGCTCAGGTCCGGCTCGATACCATCACCGTTCCAGGGCATTGCCCGAGGAGCCTCGGGGGATTAGAGCGCTATCCGGGACACGGATGGGACCCAGGGGCCCCAATCGCACATGCCCTCGGCGGAGAGTTCGGAGGCGGGCCCTCCAGCGGGCCCGCATCGGACGGACGAGTCATCATCCTCTCGGCCGCCCCAGCCGTCACAGTCTATCCCGGGCACAGAGCGACCTATCCCACCCAGTGTCCTTTGCCTGGGGATTCGCTGGCCCGTTGTTTGTAGGAGACCCCATTAGGGAATGTGCGACTCCATCGTGGGCTAGGTCATGAAGTCGTACTCTACGGCGTCCGCGTGACGAGGCTGATCCTGGGCCCAGGGAGTCATGAGATTGATCGAGGATTATTCGCTATTGCCTTTCATGACCCCGAGGCAGTATTACTACCCACGGTGATACTGCGGTTCGCTCGATGGCGTCGCAGAGGATCCCAGCTAGTCGCGTGAGCCCGGTTGATGGCCGTCGGCCGCGAGTACTCGGAAGCGGCCCGATATTTGGCGACTCTTGGCTGCGTATACGCCCGACCAATGCGAGGTTCACGGTGGAGCCCACCCGCCTCGTAGCGAGATGGATTCGAAACGCAGCGAGAGACGCATTTCTTTGGACCCGATTATTTTACAGAGGCGCTCCCGCGCCTCATCGCTGCGATCGACCATTTGTTGGGCGAGAGGCTTATTTCGCCCGACCATTACGTCTACGGCGGAGGAGCCATATTGGAAAACATCCCGGGATCTCGGTGGGATATTGGATTGATCCCTACGGTGGTGACCTCCTTGCTGCATTACGAGAGAAGGTCCGCAGGGAAGGACTGAATGCGGCGAAGGCATTCCACGCTGCGATGCCAAGACTCCTATGCGGGTTCACCGAGCGTAGCCGGGATTCCCGGAGCCCGGGATCGAGATGAGTTCGATGCCCCTGGTCATGTCGGTAAACGGGTGATGACTATGCCCGTATCTTTCCACTACGACCACGGGACCGGGAGGAGTGCAGGGTCGGTGAGGACCACCATACGGATGATATACCTTACGAGCGAGATACGAGTCCGGTTCCACGAATATCACCTTCATCCCTACTCCACAGACTACGCCGAGTATTTGCGGCGAATACTCGGCCACATCTATTCAGCACACCGTGCCGAATGCAGTCATATGCGGCTCGAGAGAATGGCCCGGTGTGATGGATGCTATCTGTACACTAGCGGCTTCTGACGACCCGGGATCAAGGCTGGCGGTGTCACTCTATGCTTGACGAGATCGCAGCGCGCAGGCCTTCCACCGTGTTCGATCGAGAGAGAGAGCCCGCCCCTGAGCGCGGCCTATTTTGCATGTTACAGCGGCGGCGACCAGACCCACCACCACGGCGGTGGGTGGTTAGGTTTCTTTATGATTTTGTATGGTTACCCGGTTTTATCAGCGCCTACTAATTTTGATTGATTCATGTATTAGCCATGGTAAGCGGTATTTTGTATGTTTAGCTTTTGATATGCATGTACTAGCCACTTTGGCTATATCAGCTATTCGGTATATATCTATTTATTTGCATATCATGTTTTGTGCCTTTACCATGTGTAAATGTTTTTCTTTTCAATTGAACAATTGAATTGCTTCAAATTTGACAATTGAATTGCTTTTGTTAGAAAATTGAATCACTGTTTGTCACCTTTATGTTATAGAAAATTCCATGCTTGAATCAATTTTTGGTCGATTGAAGTTCGGTAACTCCAGCGAAATTTCTCCCTTATTAACTAATTCACCTTTGCACACAGTTGTTTCAATGAGGTACGTAGTTGTTTGCTTCCTTTCATACTGCATGGCAGGCCTTAGGTATGTTGGCAACCTAGGATAGGTTTGTGTTACCCTTGAAGACCAATGTAGTCTTCCAAAGGAAAAAGAAAGAAAAGAAAAAAAGAAAGAAGAAAAAGAAAAATAAAGTCGTGAAGTTTTGCCTTGAAACCGAGCACGGTCCGAGGGGTATATGGCGAAATCCTTTGAAGCAGATGCCTAAGCCTTAATTGGTTAGAGTCATCGATTTAGTGTTCGATTACATGGGTGGATGGTGAATCCTAGCGAATTGTAGGTGCTTGATTTTTCGAAGTCATTCGGTCGGGTGAAGCCTTTAGAGTTTGTGGTCGATGATCCTTTTGACGATGCCTAAACCTTAATTGGTTGGGAGTCATCGGTGAATCCCCGTTACACGGACTTTGGTGAAATCGAATTTTAAGCATTGCATCCTACAATGTAGTTGAATAAAGAAAGAAGTGCGTAACTATCCTTATCTAGGTTGTTCAACAGCTTAAGGCCATGTCAGTGCTAGGTTGGGGGGAGGGGACAAATTTTGCAATTTATTGGCGTAATGTGGTTATATAAAGAACCATTAGACTTAGGTGGAAATTCAAGTTGAGAATCATGGAACCAATATTGACCTAAATTGTTCTTGTATGGTTTTGGCTCTTTCATGTCGGTTTTCAAACTTTGTGTCCATTTTTCAGTTTAAGAGTCTTATTTATATGTACATATACCTTTTGAATCATAAACTTTTTGAAAATCACTACATACATCTCCTTTTTGTTTGCATTGCTAAGGGACTAGCGTTTAGGTTGGGGTGTGATTGAAAATACCCAGAAAGTGCAATTTTAGACACATATTATATAGGTTTGAGTGCTTTTGCGCATTAATCATGTCATTCTCTCCAATTGAAGTGTTCAAGTCTTCTTAGTAGCACTTATGCCATTTAGAGTATTTTTGGTATTTGTTTTGCGGGTTTTGCGTACTTTAGAGTTCAATGTGGGATGTATGATGAATCATGAAGTTTGAACTCAAGTGTCAAGCCTCAGTAATGAGAATCAATGGCGAAGGCAAGTGAAGAAAAATTGATCACGTAGAGACGGGGCAAGCGGTGAAGATCGACAAATCCTGAGAATTTCGCTAAGCACAAAATTTATTGAACACTGCGAAAATTTAGCGAGTTCATGAAAATTCGCAGAGATCGGCAATTATGTATATTTTTAAGCTAGACACCGGGGTTTTAAACTGAAGCCTTTGTTCTAGAAATTTCATGATTAAGCTACTCGAAAATTTAAGCTAAGCTAGCGAAATTTCACTATGTAGTACTTAAGCCTTAGCGAGAAATTTCCTATTTTCGTATGCTGGTGATTTTAAGCTACCTAGCGAAATCTTAGATCCTAGCGAAAATTCCTTTGCCTCGTCATGTTTTGTATTAATGCCAACCGACTTCAAATTTGGTGTATTACTCTCTTGTCCGTTAACTTAGCCAAATTGTTAGGTTTTTTGGTATTTTCATGTATTGAGGTGGCCTATATAAACCCCTCTCTTTTTGTAATCAATATAGAATTTTTGGGGAAGCAACAATTTGGGGGAGAAAAGAATTTGTAAGTTTTCATTTTTGTAAATAAAGTCTCGTATTTTATTTAGGGTTTTATTTTCCTCTCTTCTCTCTCCTCTTTCCCTTACTTTCTAGGCTTCCAAACACCTCTTGAGGATGACAACTCAAGAGATGCTTAGCTTCAGCCTCTTTTCTTTCTTGAAGGAAGCTAGCAGTGAGGTGGGGCTTATGCATGTTGTCCTCTTGTCTTTGAAAGTCACAGTCTTTGTATTTATAGTCCTCATCTTCCTCAATTAGGGTTGAATAGCTTTGAATGTTATTGATTTGGCCAATACTCTCCGTACTTTGGGATACGATTGCATACTTATTCTTCAGATGCCTTTGTGATTCATTAGATAGTCTTCTGAGCCTGCGAAATGATATTTAATGCTGGGTTCCAAGGCGAAAAGGGCCATAGGCGCATGCTACGTGTTGACTCAAATAGGAGTTGTTGTTAGGGTGAGGTTTTGCTAGTTAAACATAAGATCCGGTTATGCGGGGATTTATAGGTTGCTTGTCATAGAGGATAAAACCAGGGACACTGTTTGCCTAATTTACAAGTTAGTGACCTAAATCTTCAAAAGTTAATTTTTTTCACACTTCACTTCGGTTTTACAATTTCTCGAGTTTTCAACCTACTTCCCTTGTTTTTTTGAAGCAAATCAAAAAGTCAAATAGAGAAAGCCTTGCAACTTTTACACTCATAGCGTATGTTCTTAGGATGAAAACCACATCCCAGTGTTAGGCCCTAGACCACTATCACTGCGGTAGCTTGATGCAATGATAGTAGAACAGGTGTATATAGAATTTTGTTGATTTTAGCTCCAGCCTACTATGGCACGAATCATGCCCTTCACCATGTCTTGATGCCACTAGATGATAAGATCATCTGGGATGTTGAATAATTGATCTTTGAACTTTAATTAGTATTCTTTGACATGCCTTTTAGTCTTTAATATTTCCAAGACCACTATAAAAGATCAATTCTTTTGGATTAGCTTTTGAAAATAATTCTTGGTTGTGTTTGGTTCCTAGAAAATACTATGGAAAGAAAAAAAATATTAAGGAAAATAATTTTCTTGTGTTTGGTTGTCTAATTGAAAATCTCAAAGAAAATTAAATATAAATGAAATTAATTGTTAAGATTACATATTTAAATTATTTAATTTTCATATTGTAAAATAAATAAATTTGGTTTAACATAGAAAATAAAAAATTAAATGTTGGATTTTAACTCTGTTTTTTATTTTCTTTGATTTTCCTTTCTTCAATTTTTCCTCTCTATTTCCTTCCCTCATTTTCCTTCCAAATTTTAAGAGACCATGCCTAACTTCACAAAAGATAAATTTATTTTATAGTATGAAAATTGGGTTTCTTGATTCATTCTTGTTGAAGAATTATGTGCATAAGATATTAACTGCAAATATGAAAAATTACGTATGTTCTACATGAATTTACGTTGCGGGCACATCCGCATAAGATGCAACTGCGGGACATCGAGTGCGGCCCAGTGATGCCTTTTCCAGCACGGGCGGGATTTGGCGCGTGTTGGAATCGCGGAGCCGATCCGGTAGCTCCCAGACGTTGGACTCCTCTGCAAAAACAAGAAACAAAGAGGATCAACGGGGGCTCGCCCGTTGCCTCTTCGATGCCTAAGTCAGTTCCTTCCGGAAAAAAGATCAACTACTTTGAGAGTGACTTTTCTGTGTACCTTTCACCGATGGGGTGGCCTGGTATTTATAGTAGATGTTTTTCCCAATTGGATAGTAATAAGGATTCTCTCTTATTGGATGGGGAATTTTCTTTCCTTATCGCTGTCAGATTAATAAGGGATAATTAGAAAGCAGTTATTGAGAATTATCCTACTTCCCTTATTGGTGAGATTTGATTTGATTTACAAGATATGGGCTCTTTAGGCTGTCCGTGTTATCGGCCCTTAGGATGGATGAACTGGGCTCCGGTGCCAGGCGTGCCGGGAGCTCGGGCATTTCTTTGGGCACAGCATAAATCTTCTTTTAAATCTGCTTATTGGGCTGGGAAGTGGGCTGCGGCATCTATTTTTAAACCCAGATCGGTTGCCCCGGCCCGTAGTTCACGACGGCGTCGTGGGTATATCCGTTCTCAAATCAGCCGACTCACGATGACCATCAGACGCAGTTTGGGTGGTGGGTTTTGTGGTGGAGTCAAGTGCTGCAATTTCTTTCTTGCCCTTCGCCTCGTTCTTTGTTCTTCGACATCTGTGTTGTGTTGTGGATTTATGTAGTTTTCTTCTGGATTAAGATACACACAAAAACAAATCGCCCTTTGTTCGAATCACGGTGTTTAATATACCCTGTAAATCCATTGTTCTGCCTCAGACGGTATGTCTTTCTCATTTTTTGCCTTTTTGAGTGGTATAGCGAGGTGTTAGGGCTAGCTTGGTTAGGTTTCGATTAACAGGAGATTCCATGGTCGGTCGCTCATCTTCTTTGCGTATGGGGGTGATTCCTGTGGTATCACGGTTCGGGGCGGACCCGGGTGGTGATCCGTCGGCAGCCGTGGTTGCTCTTGAGATGCCTCGGAGACCTCCTTTCCCCCTTGGGTAAGGCAAGGATAAAATTGACGAGATTAAATACCACCGTGATCACGAATATCTGAGGTGTGCGTGCGAAGCATGGCGGTCAGGTCCTAAGCGGGGTTGAGGGCGTTATATGAAGTCTTCGCAAGACGATAAAGGGCCCCATTTGGCGTTTAGGTTTGGTCCCCTGACGTACTGACCTCCTATGTTGTTCAAGTGCCCAAGATGTTGTGCTTCTTTGAGGTGGCCTTCGAGAATGGCCTCTGTTTTCCTCTGCATCCCTTTATAAAAAGGGTCTTGCAACATTTCAACGTCTTGCCTCTCGACTTTAAGCCCCCGATTTGCAGGGAGTGTGCAGCAGAACATTGGTTGTCTTTAGGGATAAAGGCTTGGGTGTTCCCAGTATAGCTTTGTTCCTGGACCTCTTTAGTGTGAAGGAAGTCGCTGAGGGCTTCCTTTATTTATCTAGGCGTTCCAGCTCTCCACTGATCATCTCGGATCTCCCGTCTTCTCACAAATTTTGGAAGGAACGCTACATTTTTGTTAGTGGCCATAGTTGGGAATACGATCCCATTGACAAGGAAGACAAGCTGGGCGTTCCGGCTATCTGGACCACTCCCGAGAATCTACATGAGCTTTGCTTTAATTTAGTTTGGTCTAGTTTTCATAAATTATAGGGTATCCCTAACTTTGCATTGGTTGTGCGCTCTTCAGGTATTCACCCTGATCTTAGTACCGAAGACTGGGTCGTAAAGCGGAAGTTGGCCAAATGTATTCCGTGCGCTTACTTTGAGCTCATCAGGTCGGATATTCCAGGATCTTCAGGTTCGAAGTCTTCCCAACTTGCTACTTTGAGGCCTTCACCTTCATCCGTTATGAAGAGTTCCTCCCGCTGGGCCTCCGTTGTCAAACCAGCTAAGGAGGCTTGACTCGGGTGGAAACCATTGTCTACGAGGTCTCCCAGTGTGAAGCGGCTCTGCGGACTCCTTTAAGAGGGCCATCCGAAAGCAGGGTAAAGCCCCGAGGTTGGGGACGCCTTCTTCATCACCCTGTACCCATATCCGAGTGTAGGGGCAAGTATTGCCACCTCCGGCCGAGGAGTTCAGGCGCGAGTTCGCGACCTCCTTTCTGTTTCTATTCTGAGCCCGAAGATTCCTCGGGAGAATTTGCTGAGCCTCCGTTGGAGGTTAAGCCCATCTCAGTTTGGAGTCCTCCTGCACATAGCGCCGAGCCTCCTCCTTCGATAGCGGAAGACTTGGGGAGGAAGTGCCCCGAAGCTGATGGAGATGGGGATTCCTTGCTTTCTCCCGATGTTGAGCTTATTCTTTGGTGCGATCTCATCCATCCTCGAGAGTTGATCTCGGGAGGTCGGTGCCTTGCACAGTGAGGAGGCTTGGCTCTATCCCTCCGGGCGTCGCCTCCGTGGGTTCTGTGTCTTTGTGTCTGCCTTTATCTTGGTTTTGAGTTGCGTGTTGACTTTATGTTGGGTATCGGCAGGTGGCTACCCATCTGAAGAGTTTGGCAAAAAGGGCCAGGCTGAACGAGGGTCATGTCAAAGCCGCTAGAGCCTACAAAGCGAGAGTGGCTTCTCTTACCTTTGAGTGAGCTGAACTGCAAGCTCGGATGCAAAATATGACGGAGGCGAGTGAGCTCAAGTCGATGCGAGACCTTGCCTCGATGGGCCTTGCAGTAGGGTAGGGAAGAGAGAGAGGCTCGAGATGGCTTAGAGTTGCCAGGCGAGCTTCGGGAGGTCGGATGAGCCACAAATTGCCCCCGGAATGATCTGGCGGGTGGTCGGGGATGGTATGGTACCTTGAGGCCAGGCTGGTAGTCAGGGAAGAGCTGCAATCATCCTAGAATGAGCTGCGGGTAGCCCGGGAAGAGCTGCGAGCTGCTAGAGATGAGCTGCGTAATAAAGCAGTGTTGCTAGACGGAGCCCGTCGCGAAGCTTCCGAAGCTGTGAGCTCTATTGAACGCCTGACCGATGAGTGCCATGGGTTGCGAGGGGACCTTTAGAGGCAGGAAACTGCGGTGGTTAGAGGAATGACGATAGCGAGTTTGAGAGGATGAGCACGCACTCCAATGGGAAGCCACGGATGGCTTGCTTTCCAGAGGAGGGTTGCTAATACCTACCCAGGCTTGGACATTAACTTTGATATCCCGTGAGGAGGCGAAGGGTCTTTTTCAGCGCTGCAGAGCCAGCTGCAGTGAGGCTCGTTCCCCTTCTTCGCCTTCTGCTCCTAATCCCGCGCCTAGCGTCTGAGCCTCCTCATGTAATTTTGTTTTTTTTTTTTTTTACCTTGGGCTTCGAACCTTGGATGTATGTAATGCCATTCTGGGCTTTGAACTCAATGAATATGATTTCTATTCCTCGTTTTCACTAGCTGCGTCCCTTATCTTTCTGCTGAGCTAGCACGGATCGATGGCTATGGCACTACGGCGAGTTGAGCTCTTGAAGCGAGGCTGCGAGGCTCAGTGGCTAATCACTGGTGAACTTACTGCGGCTATATGGCCTTTACGAGTAGTTGGGCTCTTCAAAAGCTAGTGCGAGGCTCGGAGTGGGCTAATCTGCTGGTGAGCGCTCAGGGACTCTGGTATGGTGGCAGTTGAGCTCTTGAAAGCTTAATTTGCGAGGCTCAGTGGGCTAATGCGCCTAAGGCCGGGCTGGCTCTGTGACTATATGGCCTTGTGCGAGAGTCGAGGCTCTTGAAAATTTGGCATTTCTTGAGCTCCATGGGGTGTCTGCACATTTGAATTGGCTCCTGAGCTTGAGCCTTATCTAGCAATCAAGCTCTTGGCGAAATTTTATTGAGGCTATGTGGGCTAATGCGGCTAAAGCGCTCTGGGCTGTATGCCCTTGTGCAGCCAGGTTGAGCTCTTGAAAACTGAGCTACTAAGGCTCCGTGGGGTAATTTGCCTAAGTTGAACTGGCTCTGCGGCTATATGGCCCACTACAGTGGTTGAGCCCTTCGAGCCCGGTGTTGGGGCTCCATGGGCTAATCTGCAGGCTAAGGCGGCTGCGGCCAGTATATGGCCTTTACGAGCATTGAGCTCTTAAAAGCGAGGCCCAGTGAGGCTCAGTGGGCTATCTGCTGAAACTAAAGCGGCTCTGCGGCTATATGGCCTTGTGTGAGCAGTTGAGCTCTTGGCCCCGGGCTCTTTGAGGCTCCATAGGCTAGTCTTACTTTATTTGGTCATTTCTGTGACTGTATCTTTTAGGCATTTGAGCCCGGTCGACGAGCTAGGGCTCCATGGGCTAATCTGCTGAGGCTTCCGCGCTCTGGGCTACAAGGCCTTGGTTGAAGCGGTTCAGGCCCTGGCCCAGTGCATTAAGGCTCAGTGGGCTAATCTGCTGTTGAGACCTTTCTGCTTGGTGCCATGGCCCAGCACACGACGGTTGAGCTCTTAAAAACCCGAGGCCTGCGAGGCTTTGTGGGCTGATGCTGAGTTGAGCGCTCTGGGCGCTCTGAGGCCTTAGTTGGTAGTTGGCCCAGCACGAGCGGCTCGGGCTCTGGCGACGATGGCCTGAGTGGCTACATGGCGGAGTTGACTTCCTTCTCTCGGGAAGGCGCGAGCATCTTTATTGGGCTTATGGAGGGGTGGAGCCAGGTTACGATTTTAAGTAGCTCTGGCTTCCTTATAAATGAGACTCTTCTCACAGTGGGCTCATTAGCACCGACCTTCTTCTTGCCCCTTTTAGGCGTATTGGAACCCATTGATGCTGTAAGGAAACACTTCTGGTCGTCGTGCGGAGGTGCTTGAGCTGTTGTTTGGATTAGATAGTCCTTTGCTTGTAGGAGTTGTGTTTTCCCTAGTTCCTCCTTATGGGAGTTAATATTCCCTAGCTCAGTCAGATGTATGAAGCTAGATGTTTAGAGTCTCTCTCTGTCAGGAGAGAGAGCGTATATTCAAAGAAGAATTTTAATTTTATTTTCTCTATTTTCTCCTCTTTTTCCTTCTCTTCTTTCTCTTTCTCTTCTTTATTCTCTTTTCCTTCTCCTTTTCCCTCCCGTTCTCACTCCCCTCATTCCTCTTTCTCTTATTTTCTTTCTCATATATACTCCTTTTCCCTCTACCATTTTGGTCTATTTTCTTTCCTTTTCCCTTTCTGTTTCTTTATTTTTCCCTCTCCCACTTCTCTTTGTAGATTTTTATAGGGAACTACTTGTCTTGTTCATTCGAGATGTAAGGGATGTGCCTTGCTGATTGTAATCAATTGTATCTTCCATTGGAATAAAGGAGGAAAAAAATTTTGAAGCATGGTTCGCGTATTCGAAGTGTGTAATTTTCTCGGGCGTTTCTGGCCCAGTACATCTATTTTCTTTTCTTAGGATGCCTTGCACTTTTTGTTCATAAGGATGTTAAACAAAGTAATCAACGAACATAAACATTATCACGAAGGCGATGATACTTTATTAAAGATTACAATCCGAGGTCTTAAACACTTGAGGTGCTCAGCGTTACAAGAATGAGGTAGAATTTTTCCTTCTTTCGTCTGGAGTTCATAGTTACTAGGTCTGACCAAGTGAGACACGATATAGGGGCCTTCCCGGTTGGGTCCTAGCTTTCCATGTGTAGGATCCTCTCGCGTAGGAAGCTTGCAGACTAGGTCGCCCGGGCTTATAACTCTTGAGTTTGACCTTTTTTGGTCGTAGTACCCTTCACCGTCTTCCTTTGGTAGTCCTCCTATACGTTTGAGGACGATCACGCTTTTCATCTAGGAGGTCTGGGGTTTGGCTGCCGAAAGCTCTTAGTTATGTTCATGCCAATTCAATCCTTGGGGATTTTAGTCCGATCTCGACAATTTACCCCCCTCGGTGCCAAGGTTAGACGAATAGGGTCTTTGAGTTCTTGACTTCTTGATGTAATTACAGCCTATACTTGCAGGAGGTATTCCTACCCATTTGCCTTTGAACCTTCCAACTTGGTCTTCATCTTTAAGGGTTACGATGACTTCTTATCCGTTAGATTGTGAATGAAATTTTGAGACGGTAGTAGTTCTTATCAAACAGACACAAAAAATCCACTGAACGGATTGTTGATTCTTTGATGTCTGCGACACGGGACTCTCGTCACGTACCTTTTTGTTCTATGATGCGAGAACAATACGCCCATTGGTGATAAATCCGTCCCATTGATAAATTTATTGGCCCTTTCAGTAGAGAGGTCCCCAATATCCGCGGCTGCTTTGAAAGCTGGGGCTTATGTGCCAACGTCAGTGGCTCGGATGGGAGGTGAGAGATTTTGGTGTGCTCCTAACAAACTTTGCATTTTTTGACTAGTTCTGTTGCGTCTCTGAGCATTGTGGGCCAATAGTACCCCTGCCTTAAGACTTTTCCTGCCAATGCCCGAGCTCCGATGTGATTTCCACATACACCTTCATGCACTTCCCTCAGCATGTAGTCGGCGTCTTCCTTTGCAATGCACGTGAGGATGGGTGTGAAAAAACCTCGCTTATAAAGGGCTCCCCGATGAATAGTGAACCTAGCAGACCTCGACCTAAGCTTAGATGCCTCCGGATTGATTTAGCGTAGTCCTTCTATTAAGTAGTCCCAAATGGGGTCCATCCAGCTTAGCTCGGACATGACTGGGGAGACCTCTTCGTCGTTGAGATCTACGGAGGGCTCTGAAAGGTGCTCGACAGGCGTCAGTATGTTGAGGTCTTCTTGGGAGGTTGTTGCCAGTTTTGCTAAGGCATATGCTCGTGAATTCTCTGCTCTTGGTATGTCTCTGACCTGAACTCGTACGAACTTCTTAAGTAATTCCCGTACCTTTTTTAGGTATAGAATCATTTTTTCACCTCTGGCTTCGTAAGAGTCTTCTATTTGCTTACTACCAGCTGGGAGTCGCTGCATACCTCTAGCTGATCAACTTCCATTGAATAGGCGAGTTAGAAAGCGGTATATGACCTCATACTCGTCTCATTGTTGGGCTCGGAACCCCAAATCTTAGCGCATATTCGATATCTATTACGTCCGGAGAGGTCAAAATTAGACCAGCACCACTCCCTTGAGCATTGTGGCCCACGTCTACGAGACGGCCTCAAATGGGAGGTCGGGCATCGTTTGGTAACCGGTAAGCTGGGTGAATTCATGAGAAGTGCAAGATCTGCCCTTTATTTGCTGTTTTTGGTTTGTATTTGATGTCGAACTCACTCAGCTCTATGGCCCACTTCATCAGTCTTCCAGAGGTCTCTGGTTTGTGTAGGACCTTCTTCGTGGGTATTACATTTGGGATTTCAATGGTATGAGGCTGGAAGTAAGTGAGGTTTTATTTTGTGGTTACCAATGCCAAGATTAATTTCTCCATCTTTGGATGCCTCTCTCTACTACCCTCGAGCTCAATTGCAGTAGTAGGTAGGTCTTTTCGGTCTTTGTCTCACAGATCAAGGCAATGGCCGAGGTTGAAATACGAAGCGGTAAGTCTGAGTAAGGAGCTCTCCCTCGGAGGACTTACGGAGGTGGGGAGAGCTCAAATAAGTTTTTAACGCTGTGAATCCTTTTTCGCAGTGTGCGTCCCATTGGAAGGCATTTTCAGAACACGGAAGAAGAGGCGAGCATTTATCGGCCTAGACACAAACGGCAAGCGGCTATCCTTTGATTAGGCGTTGGGCTTCTTTTATGCTTGATGGCGACGGCATGTCGAGCACAACTTTTATCTTGTTTGGGTTTGCCTCTATTCCTCAGTTGTTAACTATAAAACCCAAGAATTTTTCGGCTGAGACTCCGAAAGCGCATTTGGATGGATTCAACTTCATGTTGTACTCTTTCAGGATCTGGAATGCCTCGGCGAATGAGTATATGGGCTCGGCAAGTGATTGATTTACCAACATATAGATCTATATATGCACTCCATAGATGTCCCTATTTTCTTACGGAACATCGTTTCGCAACCTTTGGTAGGTAGCTCTGCGTTTTTAGCCCAAAGGGCATTGCACGATATGATAAGTCCTTGCCTTATGATGAATGAGGTCTTTCACGGTCGTGGGATCCATCTTGATCTGGTTGTAGCACGAGGCATCCATGAAGGCTGAGTTCATGGTATTCTTATCTACTATGAGGTCGATCCGAGGTAGGGGGGAAACTATCTTTAGGGCATGCTTTCGGTTGGCGTCGATTGAAATGTCGATCACTGATCTCCATTTTTCGTTCGCTTTTTTGGCGGTAAGACGTTGACGACCATTCGGGGTATTCCACTTCTTTGATCGCACTGCTGTAGGAGCTTCTTGGGCCTCCTCGTGTCGCTTTTGTCTTTACGGGGCAAAAATTCTTCTTTGGCGGTTTGAAGGATGGACTAGCGTTTAGTGCGCCAGGTGATTATTGTGGGGTCAATCCTCCCGTGTCCTCCTGGCCGCGAAAACATCCTTGTTCTATTTCAGGAAGTGGATAAGGAGGCTTACGGGGTCTTCGTAGCGGGCGGGCGTAGGCGGGTGTTCGGTGATCGTCACATGGGCTCCGGCTCTTAGGGAGCTTAGGTCGGGTGTTTACCTTGTCTCGCATGTCGATCTCGTACACGTATATCTTTGTCGGCTAGTTTTGCTTCATTGATGCCGAGAGTAACACTCCTAGCCCTTGTGGTCTCCTCGAACCACCCTCTCTAGTTTGTGGTAGGAAACTTGATCACCATGTGATCGCGAAGGGATAGCTATGGCATTGAGAAGTGCGCACAATAACTGCGTTATAAGTGGGGGGCATCTACTATGAGAAATCTTATTGTCGTTGGTGCTTGGCACGGGGGTCTCCCAAGTGAGCACTAAGCGTATTTACTAAGGTAGCACTTTTCTCGAGAGAATTCTCGTAGGTGGGTCTTGTTGGTCCGACTTCTCCCGCTTCCAATGCCCATCTTGTCAAAAGCCGATGCGAAGATGATGTCGGCTGAGCTCCCATTGTCGATAAGGATTCGATGGATTGTTTTGTTAGCCACAACTGCCCTTATCACCAAAGGGTCGTCGTGAAGGTGTTGACACCCCTCCAGGTTTAAATCTGAGAAGGTTATGGAAGTGTCGAGTCGATGGAGTTTGGACATTGCTTGCACCTCCATCACCTCTCCTGACCTGATGCTACGCAAATGAGCCTTCCTGATTGAGCTGAACTCCCCACCTCTTGCAAATCCTCTTGAGATCACATGGATTTCCCAAATTGTTGGTGTTGAGTTAGGGTTTGGTACATCGGTGGTGGTGGTTCTTTGATCACGACCTTGGAGGCTATGTAGCGACAAGATACCCCAGGTGAATCGGTATTCTATTTCCCTTCTGAGATGTATGCAATCGTCACGACCGGTGCTGTGGTCCTATGGACTCCACGGTGCACAGTGTTATCTCTTGTGGTTGGAGTCAGTCCTCATGCAGGATGGCCATCTCGGGAATTTTTCATGTTGTACCCCTCCCCTTGAGGGCTGTGATACGATGGGCTGTGAGGGGGTGGCTCGCCCGAGGTGAATCTTGGATTGTCGTAGCTCGGGCTAAGGTGGTCCCAAGCGGTCTCTGACGCTCCCTCGCCTCTTCGGGGATCGTTCTCCGTCTCTCCTTGGGGATCTCTCTCGGTCTCTTTGTCTCTTAGGGTTTTGCTCCCGCTGCTTGTCAGTCCTGCTTTTCTCCTTGTGGGTTGAAGAGCTTCCTTTCTTGGATATGAGGGCTTCTTCGCCGTTAATGTACTTCTACCTTTGCGACACTTACACTTAGCCCTTGCTTGAGGATTCTTTGAGATGGAAAACATTAAGTCTTTTGACTGTACTCCTAGCCCGGCGATGAATGCGGTGATGGCGAACTTCTCGTCTGGAACATCTACTTTTAATGACTCGACTTTGAACCTCTGAACATAAGACCTCAGGCTTTCTTGTGGGCTCTGCTTTACGAACAACAAGTGATAACTCGACTTCCTGTATGTTCTAGCTCTAATGAAGTGGGAGACGAATGCGATGGAGAGTTCTCTAAATGAAGAGACCGACGACGGTGGGAGCCTATTAAACCAAGCCAACGCCGGGCCTTTTAGCGTGATAGCGAAGGCTCTGCATCGTACGGGGTCTTGATATCCATGCAGCTCCATCTGGTTCTTGTAGGTATTAAGATGGTCGACGGGATCCTTCGTTCCATCAAACGCTTCTATTTGCGGCATCTTGAACTTTGCTAGAAGGGGGAAATGTAGCACCTCGGCTGTGAACGGGGACTTAGTTTGCTGCACCAAGGTGTCCATAGAGTCTGAAGCTCGTCCCTACGACTTCCTTTATGTGGCTGAGCTCCTATTGGATGCCCTTGAACCTTTGCTCCCATGATCACTCCCCCATTCCTTGCTGAGGAGGGGTCGGTTCATCATTTCCGATGTTCCCCCCGAGTATTGCTTCGTTGCGCTCCTTTTTGAAGTCGAGGTGAAATTTCGTGCCTGGCTCGGCTTGATGCCTTCTATTTCAACCTCTCGAGAGGCCAGGAGTGTGTTGCTCTTCTGAAGGGGTGGTTTATAACCTTCCTAGGTGTCGTGCCTTCCACGGCGTTGCATACGCATGGTGAAATTTGCTCTAATTCCCTTGTCAGCGAGTTGGTGAGGCTAGTGCCTCCATCGTTTGTGTTATCATGTATAGTTTCAAGCGCACCTAAGGTCGGCTATCCCGAGTTGCCTTCTTGGTCTTGCATCCTTGGAGTTGGCGTGGCTCCACCTTGTATTCGAGTTGATACCATGATTGCGAATCGATTTGTTGTAGGCGTCGTTTCCCACAGGAGCGGCATGGCCCGGTGATGCCTTTTCAGCCGAGCGGGAAGCGTGTTGGAATCGCTGGACCGATTCGCTAGCTCTGGACGTTGGACTCTTTTGCAAAAAAAAAAAAAGAAACAAAGAGGATCGGCGGCGGGGCTCGCGTTTGCCTCTCGATCACCTAAGTCGATTCCTTCGGGAAAAAGATCCATTTGCTTTGAGGTGACTTTTATTACCTTTCCTTGCGATGGGGTGGCACGGTGTTTATAGTAGATGTTTTCCCAATTGGATGGTGATAAGGATTCTAGCATTGGATGAAATTTTCTTTCCTTATCATTTGTCGGATTAATAAGGGATAATTAGAGAGCGAGTTATTGAGAATTATCCTACTTTCCTTATTGAGTGAGATTTGATTTGATTCCCAGGATGGAGCTCTTTTTAGAATTTGTCCCAGTGTTATCGACCCTTAAGTGGATGAAGCTGGAGGCTCCGTTTGGGCGTGCTACTTGGGCGTTTCTTGGACCTACTTATAAATCTTCTTTTAATCTTTCTTCTTGGGCCTGGGAAGTGGGCCTGAGCACCTATTTTTTAAACCTGATCACGTACTATTCGACATACCAATAGGCTTTCTAGCTTTCCCAAGTGGGACGAGAGTGTACAATGATGCCTTTGGAGTTGGCTTAGGTATGCATTTTCAACTGATATAAAAATAAATAAATAAAATAATTCTGTTTGGCTTTGATTTCATTACTAAATCATTTGGGGATTAATCAATTTAATTACATGATTTTTTGTAGTGATCGATGTGAGCCATGACAACGGGACAATCATGCGAGTATTTGAACAATGTGAGCTTTCTTGATTCAAACCTTATCATCATCCTGAATGACAACTATCATCATCCTGAATGACAACAATCAAGTCTCTCTTCCTATCATGCCGTTGTGACTCTCCTCCTCCCATGGGCTCTGAAGAATCCCCAAGAGGCTACGTCATGCCCCAAAGGTAAAACTATTATAATTACGTTATTCTTTATTAAAAAAAACATTCATGAATTTGATTGATAATCTCCATTTTTATGTATTCATCAAACATGCCATCACGGAGAGAGTTGGCGGCCAAGCCCATGAGATTGTTTCCAAAGTAGACTTGCATCCGAGAGGGATGATGATCAATGGTTTAGGAGCCTGCTTCTTTGAAGAGCTTGGACTGCACTATATAGGTCCCGTGGATGGTCATAATTTGGAAGAACTTGTCCATATAATGAAGATGGTTAAGGCTTATTCAAGACGGAAGCATTCTAATCTATGTTGTCAGAGAAAGGAAAAGGATATGCTCTGCTAAACCGCCCACTGACAGATGCACGGTGAAGCGTACAAAAATTCTGCTATGTTTCTTCGTTATTATTTAGAACATTTTCAGGAAAAGAAAACGAGAATAGCAATAGGAGAAAACAAAACAAGGAACACAAATTTTTGTGAAAATCTAAGTAGAGAAAAAAGCCAACCTAAATAGGGAAAAACAATAAGAGTAGAAATCCACTATTTCGGTGCAAAATTTAGTATTAGCATTTATTAGGAAAAATAATCACAAACCATTAACAAACCCAATACATCTTAGATTTACAAGCATCCCAAATATTAACATACTCATATCCCCTAGAAGTGACGGAGGATGGATTGTGATGGATAATCTAAAGATTTAGATAAGTTAGGATATCGGTTTGTGGTATTTTAGGGCTATAGGGTATAATTTTGATGGGTAAAGGATAAATCTAGTTTCAAAGGAATCTAGGGCTAATTTAGGGCTAGATGTGATGGAATTAAGGTTTAGAATGAAGGATTTTAGGTTTTGGAACCTTTAGGTTTAATTTGATGCAAAAAAACATGGTTTTTAGATAGTTTATGTTTTTAGGGTTTTCTATAGTAGGTTAGGGCGATCCATGAATTTAGAGTTTCTCTATGTTAGAGATGGTGGTATTTGGGTGAAATAACGTATTTGGGAAGTTTTCAAAAGTATGAAACTTGATTGGGATGATTTCGATTGAAGGTTGAAGAAAGGATCTTGGAATGGTTAGGTATAAGATGATAGAATTGGTTGAGGATGTAGAAAGATATTTACTTACTTTACCAACCAAGGAATCCCTTAAGGGATAAGAAGCCACAAACTCGTCACTCAGGAATCCATCAAAGAGATATGAGAACAAGATATATATTTCACCACCCAAGGGATCCTTCAAGGGATAATAAGTCATGAACTTGCTACTCAAGGGAATTCACTCAAGAGATAAGAGAATAAGAGAGAACTCTTAAAAAAAAAAATTGAAAATATTGTTAAACTTTGAATAATGATTAAAGAGTGTATTGAGGAGTATATACAAGTCCCTTACTTTCTAAATTAAATGAAGCAAACTCCTACTTTTAACTAGGAAAACAAATCTTCTAAAAAATTTAAATAAACAACTTCCACTTTTGACTTGGAAACCAAATCAAATAAAGCGACTACTAAATTAATAACAAGACTTCAAATCATGTCTCGAGGTTTGAAGCTCTAAATCGAATTTTCCATGTCAGGCCGAATTTTCAATGGATGATGTATTTGCTCTTGCATCAATAAGATCAGGAAAGGTCATGGGATTAGGCCTATCAACTCGATTCCTTTAGTGATACTTTTCATATCAAGTCAAACAAAATTTGGGTAACCCAACTCTAACACTTGTTATCATTTGGCCTAACTTGTTATCTTTTGTATGTAGGTGTCGTTAAATTTAAGCCCAATTCGGGAAAACAATTGAAGCCGAAATCAAGCACACTCTCATACACCCAGTACTTTGCGGAGTCTTTGATTGCAGAAGCAGAAAGAGACGATAAGATTGTAGCAATCCATGCAGGAATGGAGGGAGGCACTGGATTTAATTTGTTCCATAAATGCTTCCCTGATAGATGCTTTGATGTTGAAGTGCGAGGCGAGATATTTGTTACCTTTGCTGTTGAGTCCTGGCTACTAAGGCCTCAAGCCTTTTGTACTATTATTCTTCTTTCTACAAGAGTTTATTACCAACTTGTTCATGATGTGGATCTTCAAAACTTCCAGGTGAGATTTGCAATTGATAGTCTTGGCCTTGTTGGTCTTGATAGTGCGACCCATTGCAGCATATTCAACACTACGTTGTTGAAGCACAGCACCTAACACATGGTCGTCATGGCTCCATCGTGTGAGCGGAGCTGATGAACATGGTGGCCATTTACAACCATCGATGTGAGACCCAATTGCTTTAGGTACCCGAAATGGCATTGGTTATATTATCCCTTCCTTGACAAGGGACACCCACAGAGGTAATTATCGGACCTTTTAGCCTAATTTATTACTAGTTATTAAACATTGTGGATAGCTCTATTGGTCCAATCTTGTGTTTGCTCTTCATCAATTTGAGATAACCTTAGGGCCATTTGAGTTAATTTTAGGGTTTCTTGGAATTAATGAAGCATTTGTATTGGAACACTTTTTTCCTTTTCTTTTTTTTAAAAAAGAAATTGAATATAGGTTGGTAAGGGAAGGGTGTTGGAGGAGGGAACTAGGGTGGCTATATTGGGCTATGGCACAATTGTACAAAGCTGTGTAGCAGCAGCACGTCTGCTTCAATGGTTTGGCATATCAGCGACAGTGGTGGATGCACGATTCTGCAAACCTCTTGATGGAAAATTGATTAGGCAGCTGGCTCGAGAGCATGAGGTGCGTCCTTAGTGTATGGAAGAAGGATCCGTTGGAGGATTTAGTGATCCACGTCCGCCATTTCTTGGCCATGAACAGATTCTTTGGTGTGACGCCCATTTCCCGAGGGATGCAGTGACAACCGTCGACCCACCGGAATATTCGTGGATGTTGGAATTGTCAGAGCTTACCCTCGCGAAAATTGGGCGGGAGTCTCGCTTTATCGCGGGGTGCTCTGCAAAAATACAACACTACAAAAATCATAGCCTGTCTGATATTTTCAAAGACCATACCGGGTCCATATACAATTAAAATGAGTAAAAATGGCCACGTGGGCCCATACATCAATACTCACTAAAAATATCCAACCAACTATATTACATGGTTCAAGATTTAATAAATCACTCTTAATTCAAACATATATTAAAATTTAAAGTTCTAATACATGTTATATAAAATGATCAATACCAAAGCCACAATCTTGCTTTCTTCTAAAATGCGGCCTCTAGTGAGCGTCGTCCTCCTGTACACTCCTTGTACCTGAAATAGTGATCCCTCGATAGGGTGAGCAAAGCCCAGTAGAGATAATTTTCTACGTGGGTTACTCTCCACCTAAGTGCACATGTCATGGCAAACAATCACACTCAAGTAAATACATGATCCTACTTGAATGTCTATGCCTAATCCCATGTCTGGGAGTCCTCTGACTCAGCTTCACAATACTTCGGCCAAATGCGGCGAGCAAAATTACAGTTTTCAAAACAAAAGCTTTTTGTTCTCGAAAACTCATTACCGAGATTCGGTAAATATATTGGACTACCCTCCGAGGCGAATCTGTAAGATAACCCTCCGAAACAATTTATGGGCCCCTCCGACGTGAATTGTTGGACAATCTCCCAACACAATTCTCCGGAAAATCTTTCGTCGAAATTTCTTTTACAACCGTTTTCATTTTTGTTTCAATTTCGTGTCATGCACTCACTCCTAATATTCTAGGGTGCCCCAGTGCATATGGAATGCATTATGCCAATCCCTACAACTCATGCTAATATATAAAACATGTATATACTAACATAATTAATTCACAACAATCATGTTATTCAATTCTCAACAATAACACCAAAATTAGCTCACATGGGCTAATTAACAAATCAAGAAATTCATTTTGAATCACCTAAACCATATAAAAATCACCTGGCTATTCATGTGAGCAATTGAAACCCTCGGTTCGGTGCGTTGCGGCCACCACAAATAGAGGTTTTCTCCACTTTCCGGTTCAAAGGTTTTGAGACCCGAAAAATCACAACTAAATCAAACCTCGGAATATCCATAACCATTCACATGGCTCTTAGCCAAAATAACACAAGTAGGAAAAAGAACCCTACCTCTTGGAGTTGTCGAACTTCACGAGTCGGTCACAGCGTAGCCATTGCCCGTGGTCGACTTTTCTTCTTACTCCGTCGAGAATCGACGGTCCGAACGGCGGGAAATCTAGAGATAAGTCACACTTTCTCTCTCTAGAATTTGAAATCCCACCTTACTGCACGTTTTTTGTCTTTTTGGAGAAGAAAACTATTTCTTCTTTGTCTTATTCTCATTTAACATTTCAATAATTCCCATATTGTCCTTTTGTCTTGATTTTTGACACATGGCTTAATCTAAGCCATTCATCTCCACCCTCTCTCTAATCATGCAACATGTGTCAGATGAGTACATGTAGTAGGTAACTTTTGTCACATCACATGTCTCTCAAAAGCTGTTTTACGGCACCCAACACCCGGTGCCTTGAAAAACATGAAATTCCGATTGTCCCGAAATTCGACGAAATTCGACGTGGTAGCTAGATTTCGCGAGACGATTCCAACGGTGAAGTCCATTTTGTCATCCGAGATCTAGAAAAATTTTAGTTTTTTGACCAAAGTACCATTTACCATTTTCGAAAATTTGAATTTTCTCGGGTTTATTCTCCCTTCCTTAAAGAATTTTTGTCAGAAATTACGGACAATCCTGACATCTCACATGCATATGCAACATGAACTATACCATGCATGTATCGCTAGTCATTTAAATTCTTGACTAAACCACGTACCTTCATCTCTCTAAACAAGAAGGGATAGGTGGCCCTTGTGTCCTCGCGCTCGTTGACTCCTCCCTTACAGTGCTGCCATAGCACCCTCTTTAACCTCGTGGTCTTGCGTGTAAAACCTGATCCCACGACCATCATCATTAGTTCTCCCTCAGATCCTGTCAACCTCAATCTCTATCATCTCTGTGCCAGTTCTGAATGTTCACTGATGGGTTATAAGTACCTCGTGGATACCAGCATATTGGGTGGATAAAAATCAGTGCATACAATCTCTTCCTCTCGGTATCTCGAAGGGCCCAATGAACCTCGGCGATAGCTTCCCTCGCTTGTCGAACCTGACCACTCCTCTTTTAAGCATCACTTCAAGAAAGGCGTGATCCCGACCTCGAACTCAGTTGGCATTATTTATCAACATAACTCTCTGCCAGGAAACAGGCTGTGAGAGAAAATGTTGTCGTTATCAACTCACCTTCTTGGAGAGTGTCTCGTTATATCGGGACCGGTGATGGAGCTCTCTCCACCTCGAGACCAACATATTGGTGATGCATGGCCTCCCATACAATGCATCATATGACGCCATCTGTATACTAACTTGATAATTGTTGTTGTAGGAGAATTCCACTAAGGGCAAGTGCTCTTCCCAACTACCCTTATGATCCAAGATGCATGCTCGCAGCATGTCCTCTAAAACCTGTATGGTCCTCTCAGACTGACCATCTGTCATTGGGTGGAAGGCTGTACTCATGGTCAGCTGTGTGCTCATAGCCTTTTGGAAACTCTTCTAAAAGTGCACCGTAAACCTCGGGTCTCTATCCGACACTATGGATACTAGTACTCCATGTAGCCGGACTATCTCTCGAATTTACAACCGGAAGGATCTCTCCAATGTGAAGGTCATCCGCACGGCTAGAAAATGTGCCGACTTAGTGAGCCGGTCCACTATCACCCATACCGGATCATGTCCCTGCGGTGTTCGTGGCAAGTGGGTCACAAAATCTATAGTGACATGCTCCTCTTCCCTTTCGACCACCTCGATGGGTGGAAGTAACCATCTTTGGCTGCGGTGCTCGGCCTTTTGACACGTGGGACATGGTGAGCAGTCCCTACGTGTCTCTTCATTACGCCAGTAATGCGACGGCCCGAAGATCTTGGTACATCTTCGTGCCACCCTAGATGCCTGACAAATCGAGGAAGCGTGAAACTCCACGAGAATCTCCTCTCTCAAATCGGTCATTGGGGAACCTCTGCAGATCACGTCCTCATACCGAAGACCTGCATCTACGTGAATGGGTATCCCTTGTCTTTTTGTACCTGAGCGCTGCCGGTCCGATGGACCTATCTCCGCGTCCACGCCCGAGACTTAATCACTCGCTCAACGACCCGATTGTGGCTACTAAGCTCCCCAAACGTACCCTCAGCACTCGCGTCACTGCGACCCCGAATTGTCCCCACCAGTCTCGAGCATCCGCCACTCCTGGGAAGGCCCATACTGCGATGCTCCCGTGACTTCGACTAAAGCGCGCCGACCACCACATTTGCCTTACGAGTGGTAATACAAAAGTGAAGTCACCAATCCTCTAAGACTCCATCCATCGCGTTGCCTTTGTGATGCTGACCATTTTTAGATGAGGTGTCTGGCGAAATTAATACACTTGAGCCCAGGACTCTTGACCTTTTCTTTCTCGGGGCGACACTTATTTTGTTTTCTCATTCATATGCACAATTTCTGTAATAATAAAAAAAATTCTTTTTTATATACATTATACATACCACCATAGTGAGTATTCATATTCTCCACCCGAGAGTCCCATTACTTCTCAATAACCAAAGCATACATTCGAAAATACGAGAGATTGCGGGGCGGTACGGTGAGCACCTATCTACGAGTTGGCACTGCTCTGCGATGTGGGATGTCTGTCTCTATCCTTGTCTTCTGCTTCTGTACCTACATTTAAAAACCCGTGCTAAGCTTTACGCTAGTGGGAAACATATCTGAGGACGACCCGATAACTATGATCGTCTCGAAGCAAATACACTTATCTTATCATTTTCATATAACGTACACTTATCATGTGACGTTTGACATATAACATTCTATCATTTATTTCTTATTCTAGCTTATTCTTAGTAATTTTTTATCATTTGATCTATTCTCTTTCTAATGGTTCATATTACATATCCTATTCCGTATGTCATAATTTGCATACATATATTACTACGGTTACATTACCATACCGCTGTTATGTTCTATTTTCATGTACTGTTATCATGTACTGTTATCATATACTGTATTCATGTATTGTTCATGTACTATTTTCATATATTGTTTTCCTGTTATACTTTTCATATTACTTTCCCTTTCATGTACTGTACTTGTTAATATATGATGAGCTTAAAAGTCATCTCTTTTTAGTCCATTTTTCTGTTTGATTTTCAGTTAAAATTGAATATTTAATATACAGAATTATGAAGAAACTCACCAATTTGTCATTAGCAGGGAGGAAGCAAGAAGAAGAAAAGCAAATAGTAAAAAACGTTAAATAAGTGGATAAAGGTGCACTGACATGCATAGAATAAAGAAATGGCTAAGTCATTGATGCAGCTGGGTTACACAAATTACTTGATACAGTCATTGTGGATAATAAGCTAGAAGTCGCGACATGAAACCCGCACATGAGAAAAGACCTAAAAGAATGAGCTCGATGTCGCGACGTGAGATCGCGTCGCGGACATCAAGAACGCATCGGAGATTCCGCGGAAGGCATGATGTGATGTCGCGACAAGATATCGATGTCGTGACATCAGGAACGACTAGATCAATGATGCAGAGTCATAAAGCAAGGTCGCTGACATCAACTGGACATGTCGCGACATCAAGTACAAACCAATCGATACCGACGAGAATTACGCGGCTGGAAGTCAATGGCATCAAAAACCATCAAGTGAAGACCGCAGTTATAGTTGATGTCGCTGACATGAGATCGGTCACACGTGAACTTACCAAATCAAAGATGCGTAGCCATAGCGGGATGTCGCCGACAAGACATTGATGTCGCTGGCTAACATGAGCGACCGTTGAAGCTTCCATAGCTCATAAGATGATGTCGCGACATGAGATCGAAGTCGCGACATCCGAAGACATCAGTTGAAGACTGCAAAGGCCTTAAGCTGAGGTCGCGACAAGCATATCGACGCCGCTATTATCGTGAGAGAACAATTGAAACCTCGCGGCAGACGTGAGAAGATGTCGCGACAAGATGATGGTGTCGCGACATCAAGAATGACTAAATCAAGGCTATATAGTGTACGCTGAAGTCGCGACGTGGGATCGAGGTCGCGACCTCAATGATGTCACGACAAGGAAACTGAAGTCGCGACTTGAACAGTGACTTGGGCCTGGTTACTTTAAAAATCTACGCTAGCCTACATTGATTAGGGGGCCCACTTAGGAACCCTATAAATACACTATCCACTTCGCAGTGAAGCCGCGTCACGCACGAGGGTTCCATAGCTGCCTCATTTTTTTAGTTTTCTTTGTTTTTCTTCCTTTATTTTATGTTTTCCGCTGCTTTTTTTTAGAGATTAAGTTTTCATACCACTATTTTTCTTTTCATTTTTCTCGGAATTGGATGTAATCGTTTCGCGAAGAAGCTGAATACAGAATTTAATTTTTTTGCTTTCAAATTACGTCGGAAAGTCAAGTTCATACCCTTCGAATTCTGCTATCTGGCTAAATGCGCTTATTCTTATGATCGTGAGGAATACTGCACAGGTAATTCAAGAATCAAGGAAACCCAATTTTCCATTATATGAATGCTATTGTCGAACTATCTTTCCTATTGTTATTTCCCCAAAGAAATCGCAAATTTCAGTTTGCTGAATTTATTTTTAATAGCTGGTTTAAAGTTTCTCGACCAATATCATTTTATCCCGTCTAAGATTTGAGCCATTGTTCCGATTTCAAGGAGGTCCTCCGAGTGCATTACTGTAGAAGACATTCTGAGCTTGGGTGAACATCTCTTTAAAGGTGTATTAACCCCGCTATTTTTGATCTGTCAGTGTTTTGTGAGTTTTCCCGATAAATCCTCTTCTCGCTGAAATCAAGACCGAGCTCGAACGAGTTATCCATTTAAACAACAAACAAAGAGTTCACCCTTAATTCGGATAGTGATGCCATTCCGTGTTAGCTGAGATCTAATCATGAAAGGGTGATCTATTCTAATTTCGAGGAAGAGCAACCTGGAAATTGTATATCCTTGTTTGACCGATAACTTTGGGAGCTAAGGTTTACAAACCCACAAAATGGGTATGAAGTATCAGAAAAGAAAAATACCCGTGGTCGGATGTCCTTGTTAAAGTAGTTATCTAATTCCCCTCAGATTCGAGAGAATCGTCAAAATTAGGTAATAGGTGAAGTTTGAGATTCAAATGATCTATCAGAAGCTCGACGATTCGAAACCTAAAATTCACGTAAAAATTTACAAGTTTACAAACAGAATTGATTCTTCACAATAGTATTGATCTTAATGTGTTCTCTAAACGATTACTATTCAATTGATGATCATTCCTAACTATCACTTATTCTTTATTCTTTTATATTCAAGTTTATTTTTCATACCGCTTTATTTTCTTATGTTCATTTAAATTTTCTCCCAAGACTCAATGCCGATTCCATTATCATTTTATGGTCCAAATAGTACTTGAGCTTGAGTAGTAAGGGTAGTTGATTTAAAATCTTTGAGATCTCTTGTGGGATCGATATCTGGACTTAAATCCATTTTATTACTAGTTGACTCACTGCACAGCAAATCAAAACCGAAGCTTTGAAAAATGACTCATTCTAAGAGATTTGTTTACATATTATACTTCAACAAGTTTTATGGCAAGTGTTGTCGGGATTAATTAATAGTCCTCGGGTAGCAAAGCGTTGTAAATTTTGTACATGTGTTTTGGTTCGACAACAAGTTTTATGGCGCCGCTGTCGGATCGAAAAGAATTTCATAAATCAATATTCGGGATGAAAGAAGGAAATACCAATTTGGACATTTTAAAACGTAAAAGCGACCAAAAATAAGGCGCCGCTGATCATTTTCACTCCACCGACCTTTAACAAGCCATATTGAAAATGATTATTAATTTGACTAATCCTATTAATGGAAGCGTATTTTGCTTTCAGAAAACTTTGATGACAGAAACAAAAACACCGATCTCGATTCAAACGACACGTAAATAGAAAGGACGCCGTAAGTTTCGAGGAAGACCAAGAAGGCGTAGTAAAACTCAACCATGAAGAAGAAAGGCGGTGATCAGGTTGGAAATACATACGTATGGGAGCTCAGAAGGGGCCTCCCGCTTCACCGATACAATGGAGGATTTCTGAGACCAATTATATAGAAGAATACTCAACATCGACACTCCTCGCAGCTGATGCTAATAATTTTGAATTGAAGCAAGACTGACATAATGGTCCAAAGAAGACACATCGTCATCCCACCGGAAGATCCAAACGAACACCTGGGAAGATTCCTCAGGATGGCTAATACTACTAAGCTGAACGGGTGAGACCGTAAGTCATAAACCGCACCTATTCCATTCTCCTTAAGATACAATAGCCTTACATGCAGGCGAATCATTACCTTATGGTTCTCGTTGATACTTGGGAGGAGTTAGTTGGAAGCCTACTTAGGTGATCTTTTCCCCAGCCCCCAACCACGTAAAAGAAGGAGAGAAATCATTAAACTCCAGCAGGGGAAGATGAAAGCCCTGTATGTAGCTTCGGGAAAGATTTAAACTATTGTCGGTGAAGATGTCCAATGCATGGGATAGATCTGAAATCTCAAATGGACATTGTATATCATGCCATGAATGATATATCAAAAGGGATCATTGATGCTTCATGCTGTGGAGCATTCAAAAGAAAAAGTGCTGAAGAGGCAAAGGAGCTGATTGAAGATCTGGCCAAATGTAACATGAAAACTCCTTCTGAGCTTTCAAGAGGAAACAACAGAGGAAAGGGAATCATGAGCCGAAAGCAAGATGACACCATGGAGGCCAAGCTGGATGCCATTATGCACTGTGTTAGACAAGCAAGAAAGAAAGACACACACCGGCTTCATGAAATAGGAGCAATCGAAAGGGAGTTAATGACGGGAAGTGCTGAGAGGGTAACTGAAGAATTCTATGAGGCTGCAGAGGTCAATTATGTGGGTGAGCCAAGAGCTTATCATTTTAAACCCAATCCTAACCTTCCAGCACATTATCACCCAGCACTCAGGAACCATGAGAACTTCTCGTATGGTGGAGGGGCTTCTCAAGGCCAAAGGCGTGACTTAACCCTCATCAAGGGTAATACCGCCAGCCACCTAGGTTCCAAAGCAGCTGTAAAGAACAGTATTCAGAAATGAGTACTGTGAATGAATACTGTGGCTGCAGGAGGGCCCTAGCTTTCGAGGAACATGTCTAGCTTACGGGGGACAATAAAAAGCTCGTTGAACCTCCATGAACAAATTTGGAGAATCTGGAAGTACCTACCAATTCTAAAATTTTTCGTAACACCACAATCCCCAACCCGAGACACAAGTGTGGGTACCGCCCCACCCCGCAGTCAGAGTAAAGATGCCTTCCCAAGTGATACAAGGAAGAACCTAAAGACCGCAGATGGTCATGTACCTTAGGGAGGAAGGAGTTAGAAGAACAGGAAAGAAAAGATGACAAAGAACAAGGAAGTAGCAATGTGAGGGAAGAGACAATGGAGAATGATAAAGAAGGAGTAAAGGGAAGAACATCCAAGGATCAAAGCTCGCATCCCATTTCCACAAAAGACCGCAGAATCAAAGACGGAGGAGCAAGCCAGGGGTTCTTAAGAACTTCGTAAGCTGTAGATCGTAAGATGCCTTTATCGAAGTGGTGACTCGGGATGCCACTTTATGCAAAATTTCTGAAGGACATACTGAAAGCAAGAAAGAAAATAGTAGAAGTTAAGGAATAGTGAATTCACCGCCATCATAGCGTGATCAGAAAGAACTACCAAGAAGATGAAAGACCCAGAAGTTTCACAATTCCTGTATTGTTGGAGGACCGGAAATTCCGTAAGCTCTCTGCGGACTCAAGAGCTAGTATCAATCTGATGCCTCTCTCTGCCAAGAAATTAAGCCTGGGGACATTCCCACAACCGTTACTCTACAAATGGCGCATGCGATCAATGGTGAAACCGCAGGTCAGCTGGAAGATGTGTCGTCACCGGGCTGGAAGTTTGTATTCCCAGTGACTTCATCATTCTCCGACATGGAAGAAAGATTCAATGAAAAATTCCCTACTATTGGTGAAGACCATTCCTAGCTACCTGAGTCGCCCCCGACATGCGTAAAGGAGTTCTCATTCTCGAGGGTCGAGAAGAAGTTGTTACATTTAACTTGATCAAAAGTATGACAACATAGATAGGGACAAGGAAGTTGCAATGCAAATTGATTTTGTCTCTATCTGAACTCGATGTGTTATAAATGATTGTAACACTCCGCTTTTATCAATGAAAAGAGATGAATTCCCCAAGATACCGAAGATGTCTATTCTGAATTTCCATACAGTTAGCTACTCTAGAGAAACCGGTGTCGAACTTGAAGCACAAATTAAAAGATAATGGGAAAATAGTGAAAAGAGGAAAATCATCAAGAGACCAGTAATGTATGGGCTAGTTTTGAAAAAGAGTTGCCATGTCATTTAAAGTATGCATACTTTAGAATTACCAAGAAAAACCGCTGATTATTTCACTGCATCATGATGCCGAGGAACAAAGATTGTTGAAAATATTAAGGGAAGCATAAGGGAATCTAGCTTGGTCCATTGAGGAACTGAAGGGTATTAGTCCAACAGTTTGCATGCATAAGATTCTGCTTGAAGAGACTTCAAAACCATCTGTAGAACACGAGAAGACCTAATCCAAGTGATTTAAGGAAGTAGTCGAAAAGAGGTACCAAATTGTTGAATGCCGGTTTTATCTTAGTTATTTCGTATAGTCCTCGCGAGCCTACCCATGGTTCCAAGAAAGGAGGGTTTACTGTGATCAGAAATGAAAAAAATGAATTGATTCCAACAAGAACAGTGATAGGATGGAGGGTATGTATTGATTACGAAGTTGAATTCAGCAACCAGAAAAGATCATTTCCCTTTGCCTTTCATTGACGATGTTGATAGGTTACAGACACCTCACTTTTGTTTCTCTCGGATGGGTACCAGTGGCACAATCAGATTAAGTTAATGCACCAGAGGATCAAGAGAAGACCACTTTCACATGCCTCCCATGGTACCTTTGCCTTCTCGTATGATGCCATTTGGGTTATGTAATGCCCAATACATTCCAGGTGTATTGATGTCTATTTCTTCAGATTTGGTTGAAGAAGTGATGAGATTTTCATGGATGATTTTTATCGTATGGATCCAGCTTTGATCAATGTCTAAACAACTGGAAACAAGACTCAAAGATGCCAAGACAAGCAAAATGAAGACGAATCGGGGGAAAATGCCATTTTATGGTAAATGTATATTGTTCTTCGGGCATGTACCGCCATCGGACTAGAAGTTGACCACTCCAAGGTATCCATTATCAAGACTCTTGCACCACCTATCACAGTAAAAGGAGTAAGAAGTTTCTTGGGGCATGCTGGATTTTACAGAAGATTTATCAAAGACTTTTCAAAAATAGCCAGACCACTATGCAGATTACTGGAAAAGGATACAAGGTTCAATTTACTGACATTCTCGCAAAGGGATGTTTCGGATGAATCACAGATCGATTGGTAATAGCACCTATATAATGGCTGCACCATACTGGAATCGTGGATTTGAAATGTGTGATGCCAAGTGATTTCAAGGATGGGGGAGTCAATGTGGCAAAAGAAAGGAGAAAGTATTCAGTGGTCATATACTATGCTAGTAAGACCTTCAACTAAGCACAAGAGAACCATCAACAACCGAAAAGGAGATGCTAATGTGGTATTTGCTTCAGGAAAAATTCTTAGTAATACATTTTGGGATCCCATGTGGTAATCTCACGTATCATGCAAAGAATCAAATACTTGATGCTCCAGTGCCAGGCCAAGCAAGATTGATAAGATGGTGCCGCCAAAGAAGAGTTTAATTGAAATAAAGGATAAAAGGGTCGTGACAATGTGATACCACCACCCCGTCCGCAGTAGAAAGAAATGCTGATTTAAGAAGACAATGTGCGCTAACGTAGAACTTCCCGCATGAGCAATTGTTTAAGGTTTCCTTCCAACTTCCATGGTATGTCGATATTGTGAATTATCCGGCTTCAAGGAGGTCACAAGTTCTTCGTAATTCAAATACCAATAAGAGGAAACTCGCAGAACCGATAGCGTATATTATATTTCCGGGATGAATCTACTATTCAAGAGAAGTGCTTGACATGATAATAAGAAGATGTGTGCTGTGAAGGAGAACAAGGCAACATTTTGCAATGAATGCCATGCATCACCATATACTGGGGACATCAATCTTTTCAGAGAAAGAACAATTTCACAAGATACCCAATCGTGGTTTTATTGGCCCACTATCTTCGAGATCGTGCGTGTGAATGGGTGAAATTGTGTGATCGGGATGCCAAAGGGATTGGAAATATCGCAGCTAGGAATGAAATGCCCCCAAAAGGTATTATATGATACAAATTTTTGATGTTTGGGGAATAGATTTTACGGGGACCCTTCCTTTAATCAACACTGGAACATTTATACCGCTGCAGATTATGTCTCCAAATGGGTGGAAGTGCCAGTTCGAGGAATGATGCTAACACGCTAGAGTTTTGCAAAAGAATATGCCTTGAGCAGTTTGGAACCCCTAACCATTATTAGTGATGGGGAACCCATTTTCATGAACAAAATATTTGCAAAACTCATGGAGCAAGATATGGATCAAGCATATAATGAGTTTAGCTTATCATCCCCTGCACCAATGGACAAACAGAAATTTCAATGTGGAGACCAAAGCACATTGAAAGACCCGTGAGCTCGCTGTGAAGGGATTGGTCTCTTCCAAACTCGACACGCACTCTGGGGCCTGGCCAGGACTCCGCATACAAAACTCCCACTGAATGTCCCCATACGAAGAAAGCAAACCATGTCACCTACCTCAATTAGATTACAAGGCAATGGGCCATCAAGAAGTTAAACTTCGATTTTAAGGTCGGCAAAGGAAGAGAGACCGGCTCCAACTCGGTCTCGAATTGGAAGAACTCGAGAAATGAAGCTTATGACAATGCTCGAATATACAAAAGATAAAACAAAGAAATGGCATGATCGAGAATTCAGAAAAAGAGTTCGTAATGCGGAACAGTTCCCCGTTTGTTTAACTCTGGGGACCGAAATTATTCGTGGAAATTAAAATCCACCATTGAGCTGGCCATAAATACGTAGCGCTAGTACTACATTTGGAGCGTTGACACCGAAGATCAAGCAATGGGTAGGAAGAATTCAGGTCACTGGACAAAGGTTAAAGCATTATCTCAACAGGGAGGAGGAAGTTGAAGAACTCCAACCTGGTTTTATGACAAAAGAAGAAGTACCACAACGCCAGTTGTCCAAATTAAGGACTAAACCGAGTGCCTAACGGGAGGCAAACTGTGAGGATTTCACGTCGATTAAATCTTGAATTTTTTTTTTTCTTTTCTTTAGTTGTCGACGACTAAGTCGAATATGTTTTCTGAAAGATAGATTTAATTTTTTTTGTATTAGAAATTGATTGTATTTTAACTAGAATCTTTCTGATTATCACAGTTGGATCTTCCTCGCAAGGGTTCAAGACTGAATTAGCAAGCAGCACTATAGGAATGGGATTCCAAGAACTTGCAAAAGGAGTCGCAACATGAGAAAAGCGGGAGTAACCTTCTTTAACCAAATCCTCGCAGCTATGATTGAACTAATTGTTAAATCGCGTCCGGGAATATACCCGGATAGGGATGGTCTAAATGTGTTAGGAACAAGAAACAAAATTCCAAAGTTTTTGAAATCATTGAATTAGCGTTTTGGTCACAACAAAAGGGTTATGTCGCAACATTAGCTAATGTCCATACATAACATCGATGTCGTGACCAAATTTTTGTAAAGAACGCTATAAGGTAGTATGAAAGGATTCATGTCGCGACACCACTGTGATGTCGCGACAGTGAATTAAGTTTCAAATTTGAGAAGGCATTTCGCCACATCCAATAATTCCTGAAACCCAGACATGTCGCGACATCCTGGGTATGTCGCGACATAAAATGCGACACATGCCAACTACTCATTCCAAAAAGCCCTAAATTTAATGATCTCAAATGAAAGGAGGCGGAATTGAAGTCGCGACAAGTCATAAATGAAGCATTAATCAGGCCACAAACATTGATTGAATTGCAACTGTTGGATACTATTTCATTCACTCCAACCCACATAACCATTCATTTTGCTCTTTGAATTTCAATCCGAAAACCCTGCAATAGCCCCAACCATCGGGGTGCTTTTCGCCTAAATGGCCGAAATTCCCACACCGGTCCCTAACCTCGACGAGATAATGGGAACACTAACAATCGCAAGAAGAAACTCATCAAGGAGAACAGCTAGATGAGATTCGGTTTCTGGGAAGAACAAGTGTGAGACGCCTTATCAGCATAACCAAGCCCAGGACTCTCAAGAAAGGCGTAAAAGGAAAGGGAAAAGGAGATAAGCAGTTAAGTAGAAGATTTCTTGCCTCCGACGAAGCTTATTCCTCGTGGTTAAGTATTACGCTTAACAAGGGGTTTTGAGCATAGAGGAGACTAAAAACCCCGTGACTCCTTTCAAGGAGATGATAGAACAGAGGACGGGAGAGTCTTGCGCGCACCAAAAGGCAGATATACAAAGACGGTGAGAGAGTTTTATTCCAACACCAGAATGAAGGATGGAGTCGTGCTTTTTGAAAGCCGAGGAGTCCGGGTCTCATACGGCTTAAGGCCATCAACGAAGCCTATGGCATGACAACGCACAAGCATGGCTCCAAATTCAAGAAAATTTTGGAAAAGCCGAATCTTAGAAAAAGATTGCCGAGAAGCTCACTGATGGAAGGGCGCAGTTAGCACAGAAAGAAGGAAAGCCAAGAACTCGAATTGTGTGGGGAGCCTTTACTAAGAAGCAAAGGTATGGTTTTACTTCAAGGCCTGTTCCAACAAGACATTTATGTACGTTGAGAGAACAAGAAGTCGTACTTCACTGTATGCCATACTAAAGGGATACAAGATCAATATAGGGAGTTATCATTGAGAACTCTATCATGAGATATCATGAAGGGAACAAAGAGGTTCGGCTTCCTCACCCAGCAACAATCACGCTCTTGCTTCAAGGCCGGGAGGAAAGGGAGTTTGGGAGTCGAAGAAGAAGTCCCAAGAGCTTCACCCCCTCCTTCTCGATTGTGAGTTGGGGTAAGGGACCAAGAAATCGAGGGAAAAAAGGGAGTGCCGGTAGAGAACAGAGGTGAAACCTAAGTCGAAGAACTGTAAAAGGAGACCCGTGAGGGCCACCGATCAAGGAGCATAGCACCCAGTGACATCACCTGACCACAATGATTACATGTTTGCATAATGAAGGGCGTGGATGAAGACAGCCCAATAGACTTCTATCCTCGCGGTCCTATCCTCCGTATTAAAGCGTAAATTTCCAACACCTGAGAAAGCTCAAGAGAGGAGCACAAGAGACACCACCTCGAAGCTCTCACCTGACGCTAAAAGAATAGGAAGAAAGAGAGAGGGAACGGAAACCCCAAAGCAGGAATTCGTGAGAAGGGATGTATGAAAAGAATTGAAGAAGAGACCAACAAAGGGAAGAAGAATTAAATTAAAAGAAAAAGGGAGTGAGGCGGAGATCCAAAGAAGAGAACAACAAGCAAAGGAAGAACTGAATGCAAAAGACGAACAGATGGGGAAAAATGTCAAGCAAAGAAGTGAGAGGAGTTCAAGAGAGAAATGAAGGAAAGAGATCAAGATCTTTTACCAAAACTCAACCGAGTCATGAAGCTTTCATAACAAGCGCTTGATCGAGATGCTTCAACTCCTACAAGATTGCTGGGAGAAAAGAGAGATAAGGAGCATGACACCAAATTGGGAGTATAAAGGGTTTCAAATTACTATACAAATCTCTACGAAGGAGCTAGAAAACAAACCAATGGAAAGAGACAAAAAGCAATGGGAGGTCAACCCACAGTGTATGTGAATGGTCGGAAAATTTAGATTTGATTAACAACAATCTTTCTAAATTTCGAAGTCACTTACTTAAATCGGAGAACACAATGAATGGTTTCTAAAAAGACAAGATGTAATCGAATAAGAAAGTCGGATCTCTAATGAGATTGTCATTGAAGAACAACAGAGGGAAACTAAGAAGAGAAAGAAAGAAGGGAAATGAAATTCCCTTCATTCCCAAATTGCCATTTGAACACTTGCACTCTAGATCCCCTGATATTTTGCCAATTCCTCGGTCCAAAAGAAGAAATAGGCATTCTCCTTACCTAACCTTTCGCATTCATCCTCCTCCCATACTGTATCCAACGCTTGAAAATCAATTAAATAAAATGAGAAAGTTAAATGGAATTGTTGTGTACCATTTTGCATTTGATTGTTCAATGTCAGGTTGCTTTTGTGGTTGAAATGGATTAGGGAAATCAAAGTAGGAAATAGCTCGAGACAAAACTCGAGGATTAGTATTATCTTAAATTGAATGAAGCTAGGAGTAGGGAGTAAAACGAATGGAGGGAAAAATTGCACAAGGACAAAATGCATCTAGTTTAATTGAAAACAAGGTAAAAATTACTTATATTTAACCCGATAAGTCCGCATTAGAGGTGAAGGTAATACAACGATGGAACAAACATATTGAAGTTTGTGGTATGAAATGTGAAGTCAAGGAAACCCGTTTGAATATCAACTAACTTTAACTACTCATAAATAAAAAATGGGTCAAGATACTCCTTATAGTTAGTCACGCCTGATAAATCCGCATTCTAGAATTTTGCGTGTGGATTATCGACGAGGCGAAATCCTAGGTGATACAGCCGACAAGCGAATGGATGCAGCCATTCTGATAGTTTGAGCCATTCTAGCTATCCCTATTCATATGTCGAGGCATATACGTGAGTTCCAGAATTGAGGCCAACAAGCCTATTTTTAAAAATAGACCAATGGAAACCCCAACTCATCTTTAAGACATCAATCCTTCAAGAAGAACCCACATTACCCTCGAATTCAAAGAGGAAGAAAGAATGAAGCTCAGGAGTTTATATTTTTGAGGAACTCAAAAAGGGAATGAAAAGAAAAAGGCAAAGAGCGTAAAATGCAAATTATAAAAGAAGGCTTCTAGATAAGTTTTATCTTCAGGCCTAACTCTCTCAACAATTAAGTTCTTAGTGCTTCAAACACCTAGTACCCTAATGCCATCTCGTATGGGAGCGCTACTAACCCAAAGTTCGCAAGAGTGTTAGAAAGCCTAAAAAGTTAAAACATCAGACCATCCCCTTAGTGGTAGCAAACCAAGGAAATTCCTCGTTGAAATTATAAGAGTAAAATAGGGGGAATACGCTCTGAAACCAAGAAATCAAAGAGATATCCCAAACATGGAAGTTTAGGAGTTTTACTAGAGAAACTGGCAAGAAAGAAGGGTGTAAGAGAAGAGAAATGTTCAGGGTGATCTTAACCTAAAAATTCTTCCATCCTACCCATTACCCAAGCCTCACAATATAAGCTCCAAAAGACCTGGATTGACCGGGAAGGTCGATCCACTCACATTAGCGGAGATCAATATGAAAACAAGCCTATGGAATTTGGAAGAAAGGAAACAATCAAAATTGTGAAGAACTTTAGGGAGTTAAAATGATCTATAAATTTATAGTATTTAATTCATTATTCAACAGATCCAATGAGTATATTGTTTGTAAAACAATTTCAACATGATAGTTTGCATAACATAAAGAGTAGAGACCAACCCTTGAACTCGGACTTAAATAAATGTGTACGTAAAATTTTGCATTACCTTGCATTGCAATTAAATCGAATGAAATCAAGCAGAATTGTATCACGTAAAAAAATGTCCTTAAAATTACTTTGTTTCGAGGACAAACTAATTCTTTTCTTTGCTCGAGACAAGCAAAACTTTAAGTTTTGGGAGTTTGGATGAGCTTAAAAGTCATCTCTTTTTACCCATTTTTCCGTTTTGATTTTCGCTGAAATCGAATATTTAATATACGTAATTATGAAGAAACTCACCACTTGTCAATAGCGTGGGAGGGAAGCAAGAAAGAAGAAAAAGAGAGAAAAATGCAAGAAATAAGTGGATAAAGGTGCGTACCGATTAAGGAAAGGTAAAGGAAAGAAATGGCTAAGTCATTGATGCGCTTTGGGTTACACGCCAGCTTGAGGTTTCATGTGGATAACAAGCTATAGAAGTCACATGAAATCGCATATGAGAAAGACCGAAAAGAATGAGCCGGCTGTCGCGACGTGAGGGATCGCGGTCGCGGACATCAAGAATGCACTGCGGACTTGTGAAGGCATGATGTGATGTCGCGACAAGATATCGATGTCGCGGACATCGAAACGAATAGGATCAAAGCCGGGCAGAGTCATAAAAGCAAGGTCGCGACATCAACTGATGTCGCCACATCAAGTACAAAACCCTCTCAATTGATACCACAGTAGAATTACGGGTCAAGTCAATGATATCAAAACCATCAAGGAAGATCGTGAAGCCATAAGTTGATGTCGCGATACGAGATCAAGTCGCCACATCGTGAACGACTTATCAAAGACGTAGCCATAAAGGGATGTCGCGACAAAGACATTGATGTCGCCACAAATATGAGCGACCACAGCTCATAATTCCATAAGATGATGTCGCGATGGCTGAGACTAAGTCGGCATCCGGCGACACGCTTGAAGACCGCAAAGGCCTTGCCGAGGTCGCGATAAAGATAACGCACGTCGGCGATTATCGAGAGAACAATTGAAACCTGCTAAGACGTGAGAAGATGTCGCGACAAGATGATGGTGTCGCGACATCAAGAATGACTAAATCAAGGCTATATAGTGTACGCTGAAGTCGCGACGTGGGATCGAGGTCGCGACCTCAATGATGTCACGACAAGGAAACTGAAGTCGCGACTTGAACAAAGGACTCAGCCCCGGTTACTTAAAAACTACGCCAGCCATCGGGATTAGGGGGCCCATTTAGGAACCCTATAAATACACATTTATCCAAATTTCAAGAGTAGTCAGCTACTAGCTGCATCGAGAGGTCCGATAGTCAAGGCTCATTTTTTTGGGCTGCTTTTTCTTCCTTTATTTTATGTTTTCCGTCGCTTTTTTTAGAGTGATTAGTTTCTCATACCAATTATTTTTCTTCATTTTCGGAATCGATGTAATCAAGTCGTCGAAGAAGCTGAATACGTAATTCTAATTTCGCTTTCAAATTACCGCCTGGAAAGTCAGTTCGTACAAATTTTCCGAATTCGTTATCCAATAAATGCGCGATTCTTATGATCGTGAGGAATACCGCAGCTGTAATTCAAGAATCAAGGAACCTGCAAACATTATAAGGAATGCTATTGTCGAACTTATCTTTTCCTATTGTTATTTCCAAAGAAATCGCAAATTTCGCTTTATGAATTTATTTACGCTTTGGGTTTAAAGCTTCGATCTGGTCGCTTCTTATACCCGTCTTAAGATTTGTTTCCATTGTTCCGATTTCTGGCAAGGAGGTCCTCTCGAGCGATTACGTAGAAGACATTCCCGAGCTATGAACATCTCTTTAAAGGTGTATTAACCCCGCTTATTTTTGACTGGTTGCGGCTTTGTGAGTTTTCCGGATAAACTTCTCCCTCGCTTGAAATCAAGACCGAGTCGAACGAGTTATCCATTTAAACAAACAAAGAGTTCACCTCACCGATAGCTGATGCTATCTCGTGTTAGCCGAGATCTAATCAAGGAAAGCGCGATCTATTCTACTTTGGCGAAGAAGAACCCTAAATCAGGAGTATCCTTCGCCGACCGATAACTCGTGGAAATACAAGAAAAATACCCACAAAATGGGTATGAAGTATTGCAAAAGAAAAATACCCAGGGTCAGGATGTCCTTGTTAAAAAGTAGTTATCTAATTCCCTGTATTCGAGAGACCAGTCAAAAATTGCAGAATTTAAAGCGCTTAAGTTCGAGAGATCCAACCGATTCCATCGGTGAGCTCACGTATCTCAAAAAACCCGAAAAATTCAATACTTAAAATTTGCTAAGTTTACAACAGGAATTGATTCTTCACAATAGCATTGATCTTAATGTGTTCTCTAAACGATTACTATTCAATTGATGATCATTTTCCTAACTATCACTTATTCTTTATTCTTTATATTCAAGTTTATTTTTCATACCAGTTATTTTCTTATGTTCATTTAAATTTTCCCAGCACCTTAATGCTGGATTCCACTATCATTTTATGGTCCAAATAGTATGGAGCTCGAAAGTAGGCGGTAGTTGATTTTAAAAATTTTGAGATTCCTCGATATCTCGACTTAAATCCATTTTATTACTAGTCGAATTGCACTTTTGCGTATCAGCAAATCAAACCGAAATGAAAATGACTCATTCTAAGAGATTTTGTTTTACATATTATAATTTCAACAAGTTTTATGGCAAGGTTGCTGGGGATTAATTAATAGTCCTTGGGTAGCAGTGTTGTAAATTTTGTACATGTGTTTTGGTCTGTCAACAATATACTTTTCGTAATCGGCACTTCAGACTTTCCATATACCGTATTCATATTAACTTTTCGTCGTATCATTTTACATTCTCCTTATACATTTTTATATATCATGTCGATCGTATAATCTCATGTTACTGTAACTTATCATCACATAGCGCAGTTATGCTTTTCATATCATATAATATCTTTTCACATGTCATATGCAAATCATTTGTTTTACAAGCCATGCTTACGCCTACATAAACCCAAGGGATAAAGGAAACTATAAGGGCCTCGAAGGCGCCGTACCACCGTGTAAACAGTGGTCTGCGGCGCCCGAAGGTCGTTATCACTGTGCGAGACAATGACCATCTATAAGGGCCCATATGCTGTAATGACCAAACTAACTGAACGCATGTCGTTGCACTGCTTTTCCCTAATAGGCATGCTAATCTATCCCTCTACCAGGCTTCTAAGCCGATCAATCCATTTTATTATATTTTTTCGAGACATATCTCATCTACATGAATAACTATTGTTATCATGTATGCTGGATGAGATATACAATTATTATTTATTTCGCCTGTAATACATTCACATATTTCTTGGGCCAGATCGTTGTTCTCATATTTATTTACAATACGTATATTCATATCTTTTTTCTTATCATTTAGTTTTGTCTTCTGATCATATATGTAATCCTATTTCATATATCATGAATGCATTCTTATGCACTCTTATATTCATATATTCATATATATATCTTTTTCTATTCATATCCTTTATATCATTTATGCATCATATCCTTTATAATGCTTATCATGATTTAGCTATTCATGTATCTTTCTATATTTCTAGAACATGTATGTTTACCATTCATGTGTTCCTATCATGTTCCATCTATTCTATGTATTAGACAATCCATATACTCTTATATTCATATATCATGTCCCTCTACTATGAACATTTTATATCTTGTTAACTTATATCTTCATGGATTTTACTCCGACTATCATATCTTACGACCTATACCTATACATCTCTATACTAGACAAGCTGTTTCTTTATCGTGATCGTCTCATTCTCGTAGTGAGCAATGCACAGACTCTTCCTTTGATACCTGTAGGTACTTTTCTTATCTATACTTCTTTACATATCAAATCTACATATATTGCTATTTCTTGTTCATATCTACATCCTTCTACCATGTATTCCAATTAACTTTAACCAGTTTCGATTAGTACACACCTCGGTACAACAATTCAATTTTCAGAAAAGATACACCAAATTCCATTAAATAGCATATGGTTAGGATTCCCTAGACCGATGAGTTTTCCATCGAATCCAAGGATACCCATTATAACTGAGTCCCAACGAATGAGTTGGTGCAAATCTGCAAGCCATGAAGAAAAATCAACTTGCAGCACCTGCAACAAAGGGCAGCAGCCACTGTCTTTTGCTGTCATTCTCAGGTGTACATATAAGATCACTATTATATCAAGCTATATATGGATGGATTCTAGACTCAAAGGGCTTCCATAGAGTCCAAGAACACCTCAAACCAGTCCTAACTATGAAAGTTATGCAAATTGTGTCATGAAGAAAATCAGCAACTTGCAGCACCTGCAGTAGCAACAGCATCTTACCGTATTTTGTCATTTTCAGGTGTATTATAAGCCAATATTGTATCAAGATATATGGATGATTCTGCACTGGAAAGCGGTTTTCCATAGAAATTCCTGTAATTCCAAAACTGAGTCCTAACATGAGTTATGCAAGTTGTAAGTCGTGAAGAAAATCAGCAACTTGTAGCACCTGCAACAGCAGCAGCAGCCACTGTCTTTTGTCATTTTTGACTTATTATATTCAATATTGTATCAAGCTATATATGGATGGATTGTAGACTCAATGGGCTTTCCATAGAGTCCTAGAACACCCAAAACGGTGAGTCCCAACGAAGGAGTTATGCAAGTTGTAAGTCGGAAGAAAATCCCTCCCAACAAGCAACTTCCCAGCACCTGCAATAGCAGCAAAGCAGCTACCGTCTTTGTCATTTTCGGACCCTTATTATAGGCTCAAGATTGTATCAAGCTATATATGGATGGATTCTAGACTCAAAGGGTTTTCATGGTGTCCTAGGAACACCCAAAAACTGAAAGTCCCAACAAAGGGAGTTATGCAAGTTACAAGTCGTGGAAGAAAATGCTGAACTCATAAAGACTGCATTAGCAAAGAAGCAGCCTACCAGGTTTTGTCATTTTCGGACTTATTATAAGCTCAAGATTGTATCAAACATGCCAAACACACGGCATAAAACCATCCCACAATCAATCCCCAAATCTCAAAAGTAGGTGAATAAACCAAACTTCCATATCCATATAAATTCTACAATCCATCCTCCTCAAGCGAAGATTCCATACCCTAACAAGTAATTTCATTCTCTAACACCTCAAATCTTAGCTTAATGAGGGATTGCTATAAAAGTCCACAATTTCACACTCAAGCTTTCATAACCATCCATACAAACCATACATAAATTCTAATTTCCATACTCAAAACCATACTAAACCTCTAACAAAGTCCATGCAAAGCTATACTCAAGTTCCATACACAAAACCAAAACCAATAAATCAAAGAGAGGGAAGAACCCCATGCCCAAGGTGCAAATCCTATAACTCCACACATACTTCCTATATAAAACCAAGGATCCTTACTAATTTCATACAAGAATCCATACCAAAAAATCCAAAGATCCATTATGTTCTACTTATCACATTCTCGGCCTTCATGTTCATGTTTCATGCCTATTCCATATGGCATTTATACTTGTACAAAGTATGATAACCATGTATTCACACATCATTCATATATTCTATTCTTTATGCAATTCATTTTTACTCAGAAATTGAATCATTCCAATTGAAGTATCCAAACTAAAAGCTCATGACATTTTCATGTCAACTAGCCTGGCTACCGTATTTTAAACTCGAATGATAATAGTTTGTATTATTCATTTTCCAGTGCCTAGTCTGCATATTTGGACACTGGTCTTTACAAATTAGCTGTTAAGGTGCTAAGGGTTCTCCTCCAACTGAATCACCCAAATCGGAGTAATCAAAACTCAAGTTACATCCGAAACAACACTGACCACTTACGATCAAAACTCGCCAGCATTTCCGGCCACATTACATTTCCCCCACTGAAATGATTTATAGCCACTTAGAGGCATAATTCTATTTGAGGATGTTTGGTTCTACTTGAAGTCTATTTTAACCAGCAACTTGAATAACTCAAATCGGACAAGAAAATGAAAGGTTATGGCTAAATACAAAATCGGTCAAACAGAAGAATTGTGTGGCACAACACGTATCTGGGCACATGTGCTCGGGAATTTACCTTAATGTATTTTTCCTCAGACTTTTCCATATTTTTCTTACCCAATTCAACTCTTATAATTTTATATACACCTCAAAACCATTTACTATGCATCTTGTAATATCTTTTCTACTCAAATCCTCTTTTCACTACTTATCTTTATTTCAAAAATCTATCATGAATTACTCAAAACCCACTATAATAATATGATCCTAACCCATACATAACCTCTAACATAGATTGGGTTAGGGTTTATTCTAAACCCCAACTCAATTACTTGCCCTGAACTATGAAGACATCCAAGAGAGGATTTCATATGCTTCTTGCACTCTTTAAGGTTTCATCCACCTTACTTTCCATAATTGTTGGTTTAGGATGAAACTCTAAAGCAAAACCCCAAAGCCTGGGCAAGATAATAAATCATACAAATTCCATATGATCCATACTAGAATTGCCACCAAAGGTTAGTTCCATACAAGTTCAGACAAATGGAATCCATACTTTTCCAAAAATAAACTAGGACTTCCATACCAAAAAAATCATAGAAATCCATACACAAATCCATACCCTTTGCTCCTCCATCTCTTCCTCTCTTCTTCTTCTCTTCCCTTCCTCTTCTTCTTCTTTCTCTTCTCTCCCTAACATTTGCTTTTTCCCTCCAAAATGAGACCAATTTTTGGTCTTAAATCCCATGTTTTTTAAGGCCATGTTTGGCCAAGTCAAACCTATTTTTGCTTTTAACTCTTTTCTATTTTTGCATTTTGTCCCCCATTTCTCTCTTTATTTCTATTCCAATTTTCTCATTTGCCTTTAATCCCATAACTTCTTTCTATTTACATTTCATTTTTTTAAACATTTCATATATTAACCCCTAGTCTTTCTCCCTTTATGAGACCTCACTAGTCCAAGTGGTAAAATTACATATTTACCCTTGGTTTTTATTATTAATTCCGAAATTTCATGATTTCGAAATTCATATTTAAATTTTTAATATACCCTAAACAAGTCCGAAAAACTCCACAGTGTGATATTTCAGATGTTACAACTCTCCTCTTATAAGAATTTCGTCTCGAAATTGCAACTACGCACTTTCACTCTGCTTCCACGCCGTTCTTTCTTTTTCATATCTTTACATACGACCTTTCTTATACTTCTTTCATTTATATTCTGTCGTGTCTACGCCACTCATCGTCATCTATCTACAAACACGCGACATCCACACGTATTTCAACACTCATTCTATTAATGTGACATTTCTTGTTTCTTTTCTGTATCTTATACTCTATCTAGACTCGCCTTCATATACTCTATCTAGAATAGCATCTTATAATTCTATCTATGTGTTTGTGCCATTCCAAACGCCTAAACCTTGCTCGATAACACTTAACTCAGGACGCCCCCAACCCTAAGACCCGATGGGGTGTCAAGCAAGGGTGTCACACTCCTCGGACGACTCTTCAACCTTTCTTCTCAGAATTTGACACTTCATATTCTCCGGCTTTTCTCATTCATATGCACAATTTCGTAATAATAAAAAAAAAAATTCCTTTACATATACATTATACATACCACCATATGGTATTCATGTTCTATACACCAGCCCCATTACTTCTCAATAAACAAAGCTTATACCTATTCAAAATACAGATCAGGGAAGTTAAAGTATAAGGAGCACCCATCTCCAGTCATTCCGCCGCCGACGCGATGTCCCGTCCTCTATCCTCGTTTTCTTACTGCACCTACACCTATTAAACCCGTGGCTGCTTTACGCTTAGTAAATATATATAAGTAATTCCACCAACAACTATGATCGTCTCAACAAATACACTTATCTTATCATTTACAGCAACACACTTCTATCATGTGACGCTTGACATATAACATTTCATATCATCATTAGTATTTCCTTATTCTAAGCATCATCATTTTGATCTATTCTCTTTCTAATGGTTCATATTACATATCCTATTATGTGTATGTCATGGCTCAGATACATATATTACTATGGTTATATACTATACCGCTTGTTATTGCTCTTATTTTCTACAAAGATCAAGTTATCAATGCATCAAGTTATCATATACCGTATTCACGTATTGTTCACGTATTCATTTTCATATATTGTTTCTCCTATACTTTTCATATTACTTCTCCCTTCTTTACAATCACACTTGTTCATATACTTCGTGTAATCGTACTTTTGTACTTCCACATACTTATTCATATTAACTTTCGCATCATTTTACATTCTTATACATTTTTTATATCACACTTAAGCAAGAAAATTGGAATTAGAGATTTGATACTTATCCCGGCTGGGCTCTCAAATAGAGACTGACAGAGACTTAGATTGACATACAAACATCAGAGATTTGAACACTTCGCCTCAGATCGAGACTTATCCGTGGGCACTGAATAATTTCATTCCTCTGTCGCACGGAAATGGGTGACTCCACAATTACCCCAATCAGATAGATCCGCACGAAATTATCCAAGCTTTCGATTGGTACTTTAAATAGAGACCGAATATTTTCTCGTCTTTAATCGTGAGATTCAGTGTCCGTTTCGGATTAGAGAGATTCCGAAAAGTTCCTCGCCTCTATTTTCGTTCCTTCTTATATAGAGAGATCTGAAATTCATGTTTCCCGCCTCAAATTTGGGATCTTCGAAATCATTCCGTCTCTATTTAGAGAGATCTTAACCGTCCGTCCCTAATCAAAGACGGATTTTACCCCGTCTCTCGATTAGAGACTGAGATTATTCGAATTTACTCGTCTCTAATAGAGACGGAATGATTTCCGTTTCAAATTTGGGACGGAAATCATTCCGTCTCTATTTAGAGACGGAAATAGAGACCGAATAATCCGTCTCTGAATTAAATTTCTAATTATTGACCTTTTGAAAAAAAAAAGAAAAAGTATGAGACTAAAAATTCAAAATCTCTTTGTCCCTCAAAACAATCTAGGTTTTATCCCTAATATTTGTTTTATTTTATAAAATATCCTATTTGTCCATCTATCTTTTCGGTCCTATAATATCTATGTATTTTTTTTCTACTTTTTTTTATAAGTAATGAAAAAAAAACATAAAATGAAAAAAAAGAACTAAATAATTTGTTTATAAATAGAAAGTCTAGAATCACAACATATACTAGTTAGCTCAATTGAAAAACATATACTCTATAATAACAATAAATTAGAAAATGATCCAAAATTTTCCCCACATCATATCCAAGGAAAACTCTTGCACATATGCACAAATAAATTATAAATTAATCATTTTCTATTTATAATTAATTTGTAAACATCACTTAAACGTAATGAAACATCAGTTTCTTAACGTAATGAGTTAAGAAACTCTCCTCCAAATTTAAGATAGATCACACCACAGACGAAGCAGGATCGGACCTGTGATGAAATCTGGACAGTGAAAAGAAAAACTCCGATTTTCTATCTTAAGACCCGAAAATATAGCTACTGTTTCCATACTGAAATATAATTATTCGGGACTCAAAATCCAATCTCCACCGTTCATAATGAAGATTTACGAGTTAAGAAACTCTCATCCAAATTTCAGATATCAAACCACGCACGGTTTTAATCGACCTCCGATGAAACTGACAAAGGAAGAGAAAAAACTTTGATTTTCTATCTTAAAACCCCGAAATATAGCTACTGTTTCCATACTGAAATATGAATATTTGGGACTCAAAATCCAATCTCCACCATTCATAATCTAGATCAATGTCTTATCATAAACATACCCAAAATTCAGAACGATCTGGCGGTTAAAAACAATGATCAAAATCTTACACTAAAATCGGGCCGAATTGAAACAAAATCAACTATTGGTTCTAACTAGCATAACTTTCTAAATGGAACCTACAAATATAATCTTCACTGCTCATGACCTAGATCTATATATTATTTCAAACATATCCAAAATATAGAAGGATCTAACGGTTAAACAATGAAAACGAACTCTTACCTTGAACTTGCCAATGCTAAAACCGATTTCAAAATCTCCGAAAATAACTTCTGAGCTACGAAAATCCAACCATTGAAATTTCCATCGGAGACCATCCAGTGATTTCTGGTGTTGAGTAGAACGTTATATCAAAATATGAGATCGATCGGCTCAAGTTTGATTGTCCGATCGACATCAAATTCCTTAGATCTCCTCTCCTTCTCCCTTCTCTTCTTCCTTCCTTCATTTTCTTTCTCCATTTTCTTACTTTCCTCCTCTTTCTTTCCTTTGGGCTCCACTCACTCTCTCCTTTTCTTGTTTTTTTGGATCCATCCTCTTTTTTTTGGGGTCTACAGTTAGTGACATGACTTATGGCAGTTTAACAAACATTGCTAAAAATATATCATAAATGTATTAGTTTAAATATAAATTATTTATTTTACTAAAACAGAATGGTCTTAATTAACAAAAAAGTAATTAACCTTATGTTAATTTTTTTTAAATATCCGATTAATTTAAATAATTATTAAAATATCCATTTTTTTGTATTAAAAATTAAAAATTATTTGAATATTTCATATAAAGTATAAATATTAATTTGTTATGTGTAAAAATAGAAACGGAATAAATTTCATTTCTAACAATAGAAACGGAATTCAATGCAACAGATTTGAGACTTGGGACTTACAATTGTTGCAATTTCGCAATAGATTTGCAATAGTTTTACAATATATTATAAATTTCAAGGCATTTTATCAAAGATAACTTAAAATTATATTTATAATTAAAGGTACCATTAACTATCAACATTTATATAGAGGATCATTTAAGGTCCCTTGTTTCATCTCCACTCAAGAACATAATCTTTATAAAAATTATTGCTTTCAAATTGTCTATTTATGACATATTTCCTTTCAAATACTTATTAGACTAGTCTCCAATATTAATATTATTAAACATTATAATTTGCATTTAAAATCTAATTAATAAATATTAGTGTGAATATCGATATATAAAATATGAGTCATTCAATCTTTTATTAATTTAAATAAAGTGTCCCTTACAAGTGTTCCAGATTCTTTATTAATGCAAGACACTAATTTCTTTAATGAATTTCTGATTAGTTTGACTCATGACAAGTTGATATCATCAAAACAAATGATATCAGTCTAAGACAACTTTTTCTTTCCTTTTTTCTAGTTGTCGTGTAGCTATTACTAGGACAAGGTGCCATTGCCATCATGATCAACTAAAATATCACAAGAACTAGGGGTGCTAATGAGACGAGACAACTCGCGAGCTACTCGAACTAGATTCGGTCAAAACTCGATCAAAACTCTACTGAAAGTGAGCTCGACTAACTCGAGCCTAGAATTTTAAAATGTTAACGAGTCGAATGAGCAACTCATAACTTGATTCCTAAAAGCTCGCAAGAACTAAAATACTTTGTATATAAAATTTTAAAAGTTTTCTTTTAAATTTAATATCTTTACTTTAGGGAGATGTCATAAATAATATATTTCTATTTTGTATTCTTAAAAATCATAAATTTTCATTATTTATTTAGTTATAAATATATTTATTTTAAAAAATAAATTAATTTTCTTAAAAAAAGATTTAAGAGAATATGATAAATTTATCTCTATTTTGTATTCTTAAAAATCATAAATTTTGTGTTTATAAACGGATATATATCACTAATGACAGGTTAAAAGAGTTAAAATAATTTTAGGTGGTTTCTTTTTTCTCTTTTTTGTGATATGTTATTATCTAATTGGTACTTAAAATTTTTAATTTAAAAAAAAAATCAGTTTGATACCCTCTCTCCCCCAACCCTCTTCCTCACCCATCATCTTCTCTCTTCACATCCAACACCCATTTTTCTATAATAGTCGGGCTTCTTCTCCATAAGAAAACCGACCCCGTTTCCTTGGATGGTTATAGGAGAAGGGGCATCACCGATACAAAAAACCAACAGATACCAACAGTGCCAACCAACAATCCAAGCCCACATCTCGGGCAGAGATGGACAGAACCCAAAAAACTGCACTGACGAGCCAGATCCAGCTATTTTTGAGCTTAAATTTCCAAAGGATTGGGTGCCATGTTGGAAAGACTAACAACGAATGGAGACGGCAAACCTTCCCATGACTCAGCGTTGTCGAGTCGAATCCACCGCCGACCGCGAGAAACCAGAAGATCCAATATGATAATGCATCACCGCCGCTTCGGCCATGCTCGCTGGAAGGACCGGCTTCAAAACCACGATCCGCGACCTCGTTGAAGACGAGGTCACCAAATCGGGGCACCCGTGTTGAGTACGGCTGCCTAATTCAGATCTGAACAGAACTGAGCACATTGGAGAAAAACCCAGAGAATAACGGATATCCTCTCTCCCATGGTCGCGATTTCCGGAGCCGGACCCACCGCCGACGACGTGGAAAAAGGATGGTCTTATGCTCGAATCCGTAACTGGCCTCCCATGGCGCGGTGAAGAATTTGCTCCATTTGGAGATCAGCCGGAAAGCCCGATCGGGCACCTTCCAAGATCGAAGGAACCAAATTGGCTCTCGTGGAGCACTCTTCGTGATCCGCAATTTCTTTTAATTTCAGGGTTGTCTGTGGCTACCGAAAAATGCATAGAAAATGGCTTGCGTTTGAGATTTGCTTCGTTATGGATTTTAAGGATTAAATGAAGTATACTCTTCTCCGGGGCCATTTCTGGTTGCATATCACTTGTTATCACCTATTTGATGAAATTTCGTGTGCCTGGCTCTTGATTTAATTTGTGTGATTGGGTGGTGTTATGGAAGAAATAAATCCATACATATGAACAATGGTCATTTGAGTTGCCTAATAATGCCCTTATTTTCCTTAACTTTAATTTGGTGTGTTTGTATGGAACAAGGAGTAATTTGATCCGGAACTTTTTACGATGTAGGTAACAAATTTACGACTCGAAAGAACTAGGTAGCGAGGCTGTTAAGGTATGTACTTCCAAACTAATATGTCATTTAACATTTTCTTAGTCTCTGGCGTAGTGATGCTAACGCCGTGGTTAAGTATATACTTTCATTGGCTAAATTAATTAAAGATACTCATTATCCAGAGTCGAATTTCCCCCAAAGCAAAGTTTCCTTGATGGAGAATAAAATTTTAAGAAGCAAAATGAAGGGAAAATTAATAAAAATTGGGCATATGGTGAATTATGGGCTGAGTACACAACCACTGGGCCGGGCAAATTCTAGATTCAATTAGGGCCTTGTAACATTACATTTATGTAAATTATATCTGCTCATAATTTGCCAATGACCTCTGATCTTTTCCAAATATATCGAATCAGATAGTATATTTGCACCATTTGGAATTGATTCTGAATATATTGAATTCACTATTGGGAAATTTGCACTAAAGGTTGTGTTTTATGTCATAACTTACTACATGTCTAATTGTTTTATTTTTTAATGTTTCAAATTTACTCCACAGATGTCCGATTGCAGAGATGTCCGATTGTTTTATGCAAAGAATATATTTTTCTTTTTTGGTGAGTTTTCACTTTGCCAGAATTTGTTATGAAAAAGTTTTTATTTTGATAGTACCATTTTTTTTTTAGATAATTATTTTGATAGGTACTTTATTATGAAAAAGTTACTACTCTAGTTAATAGCTATATACTTTATGAAGTAATAGGCACTGAGCTGACCATCTTCATGATTGAACTGTGGAAGTTGCGTTCAGCATTTTCATGGTGGCTTTTTCTTTGATAAGGGTGCAAAGGAAGATCCTTTCGTCGAGGAAGTAAATCATCCTCTTGGCTGTCCTATTATTTTCCTGATTGCTGATATAACTATGGAGGCTTTGGGAGTTTGAAGACCCTCTCAAAAAATTAACTTGGCTATTTATAACCTGAGTGATATCTAAGTAATTTATTTTGTGTTAAAAAAAAAAGAAAAAGGAAAGAAAAGAGCAGGAATTGGAAAATCATATCCTTTTCCATTGTGGATGTGCATTCAACCACTAGTGTCTTAGGGGTCCTGCCTATCTCCATGGATACATTTTGGCATGAGGCCTTGCTAGGAAGAGTAAAGTACCCCCTGTGAGGGACTATTTGTGCTTATAATTTGGTCCTGGTTTGGGAAAGAGCGTAATTAGAGGAATTTTGAAGGTTCTGTGAGCTTTGAGTCGGGGCTTGGAAGATATTAGAGGAATTAGAGGAATTTGTTTTCGTTTATAGATCTCAAGTAGGAGGTTTGTAATTTGCTTTGTTCCTTGTTGTTCCTTTTCTTTTTGTGTTGTTCGTGCCCATCCATGCTTCTTTCTACGATATAAGTAGGCTCCACTCGAGGCATTCTTTATGGGAACTAAAAGATTTCATTTCTATATATCGAGAAATTTGAAAGTGTGCAAGGCTTTCAAAATTTTAAAATTATTTTTGGGTGTTTGGCTTATATTTTTATTAAATTTAATTAAGTTGGATTTATGGGTTATATGTTTGGCTAGAATTTGCATGTCATTAGAGATTCACAAGACCTTCTGGGTTTGTCATCTTTCTCATCAGAATTGTTTTTACTTGTGTTTTGTCACTTTTTAGAGTGACAAAGAATAGTATGGTAGGTCACCTGCAAAAGATTTGGTTAACTATTAAGTGATTAACTGAGGAGTGTGATCAGGCGATAAACACGTGAGAACTGTCCCTCATTTTACTACTTAAGATCTTTTGCCCTATTATTCTTTTAACTCTTTCCATTACACTGCTTTGCCTGAAAGAACACAAGGTACAACAAATGGCGCGATTAATGCCAAAAAATGTGGATAGCAAAGGAAAAGACACAAAAATAACCTTATCTCTAATTCCCATCATTTACTAATTTTTAGTTAGTTACTCACAAACTTCGGCCTATTTAGCCATGGTTTCGGGGTTGCTCGTCATGTTCCCGCATTATTTCTCATGTACTTCACCTTTCTATTTTTCGAAGCCAGCAAATTTTATGAAGGCAAATGCGCACATGGTTCTATGTCAAGTTAAACCAATGCATAAAGTTAGGCGCTTATGCTTAGTTAAATGTGTTTATCAGACCTACTTGCTAAGATGATAAAGCTCCAGCTATGTCATTACCGCTAGGCGCTTATAATCACTAGCTATCATTTTCTAACTCCTTAACCTTTGCTTTGATAATGGGAAGGGATGAGTTTGAATTCTCAGGTCGGGTTTATGTTTCTAGTATTTTTTAGTGGAAAGAATCAGGTAACAACTTCACATGGGCACAAGAAACTTTAATGACTAACCTACACTCAAAAATGTAGTGTATATCCAAATATCTTAATTCATTATTTATTTCTTTTATTTAAATTGCTTTGTCCACGTGATTTTCTTAGTATATTTTGTAATCAGACAGTAGGCCAAGATTTCTCCGTCACGCCCATTTCAAATTGTATCCGATTTGTACAACCAAAGACCCAAGTCAAAGTGTGGACAATATGAATAATGTATGCTTTGATTGTTAGAATTATGAATACACATTACATGTGTGATGATGAATGGTCTTATTTTAGATGCTTAAGTCTATAATCATACATTTTTTGATGGCTCATTCATCAATGAGAAAGCCAAAGTCATGTATCACATTATATACATTTTGTTTCAACTCACAGGAACAAAGCCTGGGGAAAGAAGCCTACATACTATGAGTCATTTATCTCGCAATCATACTAAAAAGGAGTAAATTTACCATTCACAATGAGAAAGCCAAAGCTTTGAATGTTAGCATCTTAATTAAAATTTAATGTTTTATTATATTAATAGTTAATTTTTCTCATTACTAAATTTATAAATTTAATGTGATGTCATTGAAAAGTAGGATGATTTCATCCTAATACTTTGAGGAGATGTCCCAACCAAAGGAGGGTCATCAACCTCGCCTAGTCGATGACAATGAAATTTTTGTAAAAATGTCTGGGGAGTGAAGAAATCGAATTATATGGTATTGGCTCCAAATATCAACATACTCGTAGCATTGCTCTTTTAGTGGGCACTTCTCGTCACACGGGTCATAGCCATGAGTTAGGAGGATAAATCGTGAGTTTGAGTGTGAAGAAAATAAGTCAGGGCATGCATCAATTTAAGGATTTGCAAAAGATTCATCACCAAAAATATATGAAAGCAAATGAAAAAATGCAGGAGGAGATGCGTAAACAAATGCAGGAGGAGATGCGTAAACAAATGCAGGAGATGCAAAGACAGATGCAGGAGCAGATGAAATCATAGTTGACCATTTTTTTTCGTGGTGACAATGATCAGTAGCTATATTTGACACTAATATTACAATTTTGTTATTTAAGAATACTATTGATTTTATACTTAATTAAAAGTATTGTGTATTTCAACTTATTTAATGATATCTATTAATTTAACTATTAAGCTACATCTTAATGATTTCATATAATCGCTTTGAATGACAATAAGATTCTGTGATGAAAAGTCAAGACATGTCAACAAAAATATTAGTATATATAGACATAATAGAAATAAAATTTTCTGTCTCTGACGGCTTCAGAGACGGAAATTTTTTGCCCTAACTGAGACGAATGTCATGTCTTCGTCGATGGAATTTCCTGAGACCTAAAATTCTCTGGCTCGATCAGATGGAATCATTCCGGTTTTTAAAGAGAGACGAAATTTGAGACTGTGTACCCGCCTCGACAGAGACGGACAAATCCGCTCTCGATCGCAGGATTACCGACCAAAATCTCGCTCTTGATCAAAGACGATTTGATTCGCCCTAATCGTAGACGGAATCGAGACCGAAAATTCGCCTTCCGATTAGAGACAGAATAAATCCGTCTCTAAACAGAGACAGAATTTAAGACCAAAAATTCGCCTTTGGTCGAGACGGTCTCAATCCGCTCTCGAGATCAATTTGAGGCCGAAAAATTTCGCCTCTAATCGTAGACTAAGTGCATTGGGAATATTAATTTAGAGACGGAAAACTCGCTCTAATCCGCCTCTCGATTAGAGATTTGAGCTTCCGCCTCCGATCGTGAGACTGACAGAGACTACCAAATCAGATAAGCGTTTTAAGACTGCAATTCTGTCTCTAATCCGTCTGAATTCGCTTAGACGGATTAGAGACCTAATCGTCTCGTCTCTAAATGAAGGTTTTCGTAGTGTCATGTCGATCGTATAACTTCATGTTACGTAACTTATCATCACATAGCAAATGATGCTTCTCAGATCATATAATATCTTTCACATGTCATATGCAACCATTTGTTTTATATGTTTCATGCTCTGCGTCCGCATAAACCTTAGAAGGATAGCGAAACTATAAGGCTCCGGCGTCAGATTTCCACTGCGGCGAAATAAAGGGTCTATAAGGGCCCAAGGCGCCGCATTACTGCGGCGAGACAATGACCATCTATAAGGGCCCGGCGGCGCTTGCATTGTATTGTACGAGACAATGACCATCTATAAGGCCCAAGGCGCTGAATGACCCAAACGGGGGCCAACTGGACGCATGTCGCAGACTTATTTTTCCTAATAGGCATGCCATAATCTATCCTCTACCGTGTTCTAAGTAGACAATCCATTTTATTACATTTTTCTCTCGTATTATTATCTCATCATCTACATGAATAACTATTGTTATCATGTATGCTGATGAGATATACACTATTATTTATTTCGTCTGTAATACCTTCACATATTTCTTAGTTTCGTACTGTTGTTCTCATATTTATTTACAATACGTATATTCATATCTTTTTCTATCATTTAGTTTTGTCTTCGTATCATATATGTAATCCTATCATATATCATGAATGCATCTATGCACTCTTATATTCATATATTCATATATATATCTTTATCTATTCATATCCCTTTATATCATTTATGCATCATATCCTTTATGCGTTTCTATTATGATTTAGCTATTCATGTACTTTCTATATTTCTATCATGTATGCTTTTACTCATTCATGTGTTCCTATATGTTCCATCTATTCGTTTATGTATGACAATCATATATTCATATCATATACTCTTATATTCATATCATGTCCTCTACTTGTAACATTTTATATCTTGTTAACTTATATCTTCATACTTTATCTAAATTATCAGTATCTATGACCTATACCTATACATTCCTAGTACTCTGTATGTTTTTCTTGTTCTTATCGACTGCCCTATCTCCCGTAGGAGTACACGTAGACTCCTTCCTTTGGATACCTGTAGGTACTTTTCTTATCTATACTCCTTTTACATATCAAATCTACATATATTTCTATTTCTTGTTCATATCTACATCCTTTCTTACCATGTATTCCACTAACTTTAACCGAGCGATTAGCAATAATTGGTACAACAATTCAATTTTCAGAAAAGATGTGGGCACCAAATTTCCATTAAATAGTATATGGTTGAGATTCTAGACTCGATGAGCTTTCCATCGAATCCAAGAATACCTATAACGGAGTCCCAACGAATTATTATGCAAATCAAAGCCATGAAGAAAACTGCAACTTGCAGCACTCCGCGTGAGCAGCAGCTACTGTCTTTGTCCTTTTCAGGTGTATTATAAGATCAATATTATATCAAGCTATATATGGATGGATTCTATACTAAATATTTCCATAGAGTCCTTAAGAAACACCCAAAATTGAGTTTTTCCAATCAAGAAAGTTAACAAAAATTGTAAGCCATGAAGAAAATCAGCAACTTGCAGCACCGCAGTAGCAACAGCACTACTGTCTCTTTTTTCATTTTCAGATGTATTATAAGCTCACATTGTATCAAGTTATATATGGATGGATTCTAGACTCAAAATGGCTTCATAGAGTTCTAGAACACCAAAACGGAGTCCTAACGCATGAGTTATGCTCGTGTCGCAAGAAAATTCAGCAACTTGCAGCACTCCGCAAATAGCAGCAGCAGCTACTGTATTTTGTCATTTTAGGACTTTTTATAAGCTCAATATTGTATCAATCTATATATGGATGGATTCTAGACTCAAAGGGCTTTCCGATGAGTCCTGAACACCCAAAACGGAGTCCTAACGAAGGAGTTATGCAAGTTGCAAGCCATGAAGAAAATCAGCAACTCAGCACTCCGCAATAGCAGCAAAGCATTTCATCGCCTTTGTCATTTTCTGACTCTATTATAAGCTCAAGATTGTATCAAACATGCCAAACACACGTGGCATAAAACTATCCTACAATCAATCCCCAAATCACTCCCAAAAGTAGGAATAAACTAACCTTCCATATCCATATAAATTTACAATCCATCCTCAAAGGGGAAGATTCCATACTCCTAACAAGTAATTTTTATCTTCTAACACCTCAAATCTTAGCTTAATGAGGGATTTCATATCAAAGTCCACACCACACTAACCTATAACCATCCATACAAACCATACAAATTCCCACTTTGTACTAAACCATACTAAACTCTAACAAAGTCCATGCAAAGCTATACCAAGTTCCATACACAAAACCAAACCACAAATCAAAGAGGGAAGAACCCTATACCAAGGTGCAAATCCTATAACTCCACACATATTCTATATAAAACCAAGGATCCTTACTAATTCCATACAAGAATCCATACCAAACTCCAAAGATCCATATAAGTTCTACTTATCACATTCTGTGTTCATGTTCATGTTTCATGCCTATTCCATATGGCATTTCATATACTTGTGGCCAAGAGGATGCTCATGTATTCACACATCATTCATATATTCTTATTCCTTTATGAATCTACTTTAATCAGAAATTGGAATCATTCCAATTGAAGCATCCAAACTAAAGTCATGACATTTTCATGTCAACTAGTCGGTTTACCGATTTTATCCGAAGGACAGTTTGTAATATTCATTTTCCAGTGCCTAATCTCCATATTTGACACTGGTTCTTTGGTAAAATTCTTTAAAGCTAAGGTGCTAAGGGTTCCTCCAACTGGAATCACCCAAATCATATCTAAATCAAGTTACGCCCTCTAAATAAATCTGGGATCACTTATGATCAAAACTGAAGCAGAATTTGGCTTGCACATGGCCCCACTTTGAGTGGATTTATGGGCCACTTAGAGGCATAATTGTAAGGTACCTATTTGAGGATGTTTGGTTCTACTTGAAGTCTATTTTAACAAGAAACTTGAATCACTCAAATCGGATAAGAAATGAGCAAGTTATAGCTAAAATACAAAAACTGGTCGAAATAGAAAAACAGGGCACAACATGTACCAGTACATGTGCTCGAATTTTGCCTAGAATGTGGGCTTTTCTGCACTTTTTCCATATTTTTCTTACCCAATTCAACTCTATACTTCATATACACCTCAAAACCATTTACTATGCATCTTGTAATATCTTTCTTACTCAAATCCTCTTCACTACTTATCTTATTTCAAAAATCTATTATGAATTACTCCTCAAACCTACTCATAATATGGATCCTAACCCATACATAACCCTAACATGTAGATTAGTTAGGGTCTATTCTAAACCCTAACTCAATTACTTGCCATTGAACTATGAAGCCATCCTCAAAGAGAGGATTTCATATGCTTCTTGTACTTTTGCTGTTTTATCCACCTTACTTTCCATAATTATTGGTTTAGGATGAATCCTAGCAAACCAAGGTCTGGGGCAAGATAATAATCATACAAATTCCATATGATCCATACTAGAATTCATACCCAAGGTTAAATCTATACAAGTCTAGACAAAATGGAATCCATACTTTTCCAAAATAAAACTAGACTTCCATACTCAAAAATCATAGAAATCCATACCACAATCCATACTCTGCTTCCTCCATCTTCTTCCTCTTCTTCTTTCTTCTCTTCCTCCTTTCCTCTTCTTCTTCTTCTCTTTCTCTCTTCTCTCCCTACGGTTTGTTTTTCCTCCAAATGAGACCAATTTTTGGTCTTAAATCCCATGTTTTGTTAAGGCCATAAGCCTGCCAAGTCAAAAACTCATTTTCGCTTTTAACTTTTCATTTTGCATTTCGTCCCCCCATTTCTCTCTTATTTCTATTCCAACTTTCTCTATCTGCCTTTAATCCCATAACTTCTTCTATTTACATTTCATTTTTTAAACATTTCATATATTAACCCCTAGTCTTTCCTTTATGACCACTAGGTCCCTGCTGCAAATTACATATTTACTCCTTGGCTTTATTATTAATCTTCGGCCCTCATTTTATTTCTCGAAAATTCATATTTAGGCTTTTAATATACCTCCTAAACAAGTCCGAAAAACTGCTAGGTATATTTCGGGATGTTACAAATTTCATATTATATTTTGTCTCACAAGGTGAAAGATACTTCCAGACTTTATTGGTCTGAGCACTTTAACTCCTCACCATATAAGTAGTGGCGCTAAATCTTGAAGGCGAAGACTACGGCCGCCAACTCCATGTCGTGTGTGGGGTAATTCTGCTCATGATTTTTCAACTAACGGGAACCATAAGCCACTACTCTCCCTAACATATCCCAGTCTGGCCCTCGAGGCATCACAATACACCGGTACCCCCTGGGTCCCTATCCAGACTATCAAGATAGAGCCGGCAAGCCTCCTTTCAACTCCTCGACACTGCCTCCTCAGACGGCCATCCTAATCAAACTCGACTTCCTTCCGGTCAATCTTGTCAGAAATTTCTAATCGAGAAATCCTCAATGAATTCCTCCGTACTCCAGCTAATCCTACAAATCAGTTTAAGATCGACCTTCGCCTCCCCAACCTACCACACATGCCAATTTTGGGCCTGCCATCGTTGGTGCCGACACCACGTGTCCTAAAATCTCTACCTCAATAAGCTAAAACTCGACTCATCGAACTTCGCGTATAAATCGATGAAGGTCTCAAAGAATCAGAAACAATCCTCAAGTGATACTTTATGCTCCCACTTTGGATCGGGAGATCAAAATATCATCCACGAAGACTACGACAAATCGATCTAGGATAGTGCTTGAATACTCCTATGCATGAGGTCCACGAATGGCGCCTGTGCATTCATCAATCCAAAGGGCATCATCAGAACTCAAAGTGCCCATACCAAGGTCCCCGAACGCCGTCTTAGGGATATCTATCTCCCTAACCTCAGCTGATGGTAACCAAGCATGGTTGTCTATCTCGGAGTGCACTCGCGCCTCCTCTCAACCGATAAACAGTCGCCAACCGCAACGGGTAATCGATTCTCACCATAACCCCTGCTCAACTCGCTCGTAATCAAGGCACAAATAAGGGTCTGGTCCGCAAATAGAACCGGAGCGCCCCATGGTGAAGTGCTCAAATTTAATGAACTCCCTTGCCCAAGAACTCCCCTGTAAACGGACTCGAAAGCATCGTGAACTCAACCTGCGCCATCCTATGGTTATAGAGACGGGCGGCACTGTGGTAACCTCGATACCGGGTCTATAACCCTCTCGCTGAGGCAACCTGTGAGCTCATCCGAAAAACGCTCATACTCACAAACTACTCTGGGTAGATCTAAGTCCCTGGGTCTCACTGGGTCCCTAGATAAGGCTCACAGCCAATCCCGCCAACCGTCCATGACATACGGATCGTACACCGTCCTGGGGGGGCAAAATATCATGTCATTTCCTAAAACACACAACACGAGTACCGTCCTGCATGTAGGCGGTAACTCTCCTATGCTCACAATCGATGACGACTCTGTAAGCTGTTAGCCAATCCATCCTAAGGATGATGTCGAACTCTGACATGTCCATGACCCTCACGTCCATTGTGAGTAGAATCTCCGAGATCTCTAACTCGCAACCACGACATATCATCCCTATCCTCGCCCTAATCCTTAGGGGAGAACTCACATACAAGGGCTCCTCCAAGGCCTCAACCTCTAAGCCCAACTCTATCACAACTGATGCAGCGATAAATGAATACGAATCACCATAATCAAATAATACCCTTGCTCATATGCGAGATAGCAAGAATGTATCAGATAACTCGGTCGATCTCGTCGGGATCAAACCCGACGGCAGGATGGCGTACACACCCCCGAACCCTCGACGTCCTCGCCTATGGGCCTCTGGGCCCCTCCGCTTCTCGACCTGATAGTCCGGGCCTCCCTTCGCCTACCCATCGGAGGTGCCCGTGCAGCCTCCCTAAAAACTGACATCGACTCTCTACCAGACTGGCCGTGGAGGAATATAATCGTGATCCTCTCCCGTCCTACCGCTGATCAGGATTGCACCGTCCCAAAACCTGGGATCCCCGCCTTTAGGGCAATCCTCCTCATATGTCGTGTGGTCGCCGCAATGGTAGCACACCATTTGCCTAGCCTGACCGGCAACTCTGATCTGTCCCTGGCCCGGATGGCCGCGGCCTTGGAACCCACGTGAACTAGAAGCCTTCTGCTTCTTCCTTGAACTAGAAGAAGACTGACTTTCCTTCCTCTTGCTACTAACACCCGCATCTTGAGTAATCCGAGCATCCTCGATCTCTCTCTCTATGGTCAGAGTAGTCCCAACCATAAAGTCCATGTCTGGTAGGCGAAGTCCTACAATTCTGCCCCGAATGAACAACTTCAGCCCATTCTCGAATCTCTTGACCTTGGCCATGTTCGTGGCCACGTAGTCATCAGCAAAACGAGCTAGCTCCGTGAATCTAGCCACATACTCCATCACAGTCATCGTCCCCTACTTCAGCTCTAGGAACTCCTGAGCCTTCGCGTGACGAGCAGTGTCCGGAAAATATTTGCCCATGAAAAGATCATGGAACTCTGCCCAAGTCATTGCCTCTAGATCTCTAGAGGTCTCACTTGCTTCCACCATACTGGCCTCACCTCTAGCCGGAATGCAAATTTTGATCCATCCTGGTCGACGCAGGCAATCTCCATAGCCTCTAATACCTTCAACCTCGCATGAACCAATGGTCTACCACCATCCGATCTCCTCCCCCGTGAATGCTCTGAGGACGATGTGCCCTAAACCCTGTGAGCCACTTTGACTCCCCCGGGCTACCCGGCTTGCACTAGCATGTGCAATAACAGCAGCCTCAATACCTACAGCCTCAACAAAAGCCTGCTGGTCAAACACTGGTGGTGCTTGGCTAGCACCTCATGGATGCCTTCTACGTCCTCGCCCTTGACTAGCCATCTACACATGTCAAATGACAAGTTAAATTCTAATGCAGTATCTTTAAGGCTTAAACACAACCCCGAGACACTATTTATATACAGAAAAATATTTCATACAGAAGGTCCATGCATTCACAGGTAATGTAAGACGATAATTCCATATATTAAATCATATGCAACAAAAAAAATTATTTTATTTTATTTCATTTTTAAAAAAAATTATTTTATTTTATTTTGTTTTATTATTATTTTTTTTAAAACCTCGTGAACAATGCTCATGAATAGTATTCATGACTGTCCCAAAATGTGCTGATCGAAAAACAAAGGCATCGAAATCAAACCGGGTCATGCACCGTGCACCCACCCAGCGGCCCAGTCGGCGCCGGGCCGGCCAGACGTTGCTCACGTGGCCGATCGCGTCACCAGCCAGGTCGGTCGCGGTCGCAGCGCAAGCCCTACCGCGGTCGCAGCGCACGCCCGCCATATCGCTCAGGCCACGGGCGGTTGTCTGGCCGATCGCTGCGCCTCCTCGGCCGTGTTCGAAGGCGACACGCGGCGCTTGGCACGCCGTGTCGCACACCGTGTTGTGCCCTGGCCACGATATTAAATATCAGATCACGACCCTAGCCCCGTCGCAAGCCAGAGTCATAGCCGCCCCTGGCGCCGTGTCGGCACAGGCGCCCGAGCGCCCCGGGATCGCAGCCCCTGTGATCGCAGCCATGGCTGCGACCCATCAGTCACGCCCCAGCCACGATACACCCTTTGTATCATGATTCCTCGCTCGGCCAGGCCGCGGCGCCCGGGCCGCACCGGCCCGAGCACCTGCCTACCAGATCGTGGCCCTTCCCCGGTCGCGGTCGTAGGCCTCCCCGGTCGTGTCACAGCCGAGTCCCTCAGATTGCGGGCCCCACCCGCCAGGTGTTTTGGCCGTGACGTGGGCGTGGTCGCTTACGCCTGTCACTGCGGTCACGATACAATGCAATCAGACGTGACCAAGGTTGTGAAACGGGCAAAGAGCCCACCCACTGCTAGAAATATAGCATATATATATATATATATATATATATATATATATATATATATATATATATATATATATATATATATTTTTTTTTTTTTTTTTTTTTTTCATTCCAAATTTACTGGAAAACTACAAAATTTTTTTATTTCAAGAAAATAAATTCCTAAAATTTATTTTATTTATTTATTTATTTTTCCAAGTACACATTGTAAAACCTAGGAAAAAATTTCTTCTCATCATCATTTTTTTTCCCTATGTTCTATCTACTAAGCACACAATCACAATAAACATACCACACACAATTCATATTAATAACAACTCATGTTATGCACAATTCATTCACACATAAAAATACAATGCATGCAAGTGTTCTAATCCTCGTCCCGTGACCGCCTAGGTAATCACATACCTAAGCCTACACCCACTAAGCTCCTCGTGACGCCCCATTTCGAGGGTCCGCTGACAACCCACAACCCACTACGAATATTCGTGGGATGGTAACCCGACACCACTCATGAAAATCGGGCAGAGTCTCCTTTGTACTGGGAGCTCTACCCAAAATACAACCTGTCCCAATCATATGACAACCTATCCCAATATTTTTCAAAGACAACACCGGGTCCATATACAATTAAAATGAGTAAAAATGGCCACATGGGCCCATACATCAATACTCACTAAAAATATCCAACCAACTATATTACATGGTTCAAGAGTTAATAAATCACTCTTAATTCAAACATATATTAAAATTTAAAATTCTAATACATGTTATACAAAATGATCAATACCAAAGCCACAATCTGACTTTCTAAACGCGTCTCTAGTAGCGTGTCATCCTCCCGTACACCCATGTACTGGAATAAATGGGATCCTCAACAGGCGAGCAAAGCCTGGCAGATAATTTCACGTGGGTTGGCTTCCCCACCATGCACATGTCATGGCAAACAATCACACTCAAGTAAATACATGATCCTACTTGAATGCCTAATCCCATGTCTCGAGTCCTCACCGACTCCCCACACACATGCCTAAGCCAAATGCGAAGAAAATTACGCTTTTCAAACAAAATCATTTTGTTCAAAACTCACTACCGAGATCTTAGGAATATATCGACTACCCTCCGAGGAGAATCTCAGAAGATAATTCCTCCAAACAATTCATGGGCCCCTCCGACATGAATTGTTGGACAATTTCCTCAACACAATTCTCCTGAAAATCTTCCGTCGAAATTTCTTTCACAACCGTTTTCATTTTTGTTTCAATTTTGTGTCATGCATTCACTCCTAATATTCTAGGGTGCCCCAGTGCATATGGAATGCATTATGCCAATCCCAACAACTCATGCTAATATATAAAACATGTATATTCTAACATAATTAATTCATAACAATCATGTTATTCAATTCTTAACAATAACACCAAAATTAGCTCACATGTATTAATTAAAAATCAAGCACCATTTTGAATCACCCAAGCCACATAAAAATCACACACCATTCTCACGTGAACAAGTGAAACCTGCCTGCACTGCTCAAGGCCACAATAGGGATTTTCTACACTTTGCCCAAAGGTTTTGAGACCTAAAATACTGGCGCAACCAAGCCTCGAATATCCCCCTTAACCATTCACATTTACTTAAATCAGTTAATAACACAAATAGGAAAAGATCCCTACCTCTTGGAGTTGTCGAAACTCCACCAAATCGGTGTCCACGCGTAGCCCTCACTGCGTAGATCGACTTTTCTTCTTGCTCCGTCGAGAACCGATAGTCCGAACGATGAGAAATTTAGAGAGAAGTCACACTTTCTCTCTCGAGAATTTGAAATCCCACCCTACTGCACGTTTTTGTATCTTTTTGGAGAATTAAACTATTTATTCTTTGTCTTATTCTCATTTAACATTTCAATAATTCCCATCTTATCCTTGCTCGTGATTGACACACGACTTTAATCTTGCCCATTCATCTCCACCCTCTAATCATGCAACATGTGCCTATGAGTACATGTAGTAGGTGACTTTGTCACATCACATGTCTCCTAGAATCGCTTTACTCAAGACCCGACACCGGGTAATGAAAACATGAAATTCCTCGACCGTCCCGACCCGACCTAAAATCTCAACGCAGCCAGATTTTGATGAGATGATTCCAAATCTGCAGTTCGTTTGTCATCCAATACCTAAAAAATTTTCTGGATGACCGAAATTACCATTTTACTCATTTTTCTTAGAAAATTTGAATTTTCTCTGTTTACAACTGCATTTTAAAACCTTAAGGCTCAGAATACCATTATTCACATCTTGAGATGCTCTATGTATCATCATAATTGGATAGAAAATAAAATATACAAGGAATTCATGTTGTCTTTATCGGGTGTAGCGGAGGGCCATGATGCTACCCGATATATACATCGACCATGGAACCTTAGAGGAGCAACTCGAGCAGGCTGGTCAGATCGCTGACATTGCTACTTCATAATTTTAATTTTAATTAGTGAAAACAAGGATGTTATTTTCTCAAATTATAATTGAAATTCATTTTGAGTTTCAAATTGAAATACAATCTTATCGCTCACACTGATTAGACACTCGCAAGAAAATTGAAGAATAGAGACTTAAAAAATGCACTCAATCCGTCACTGAAAATGTAGATAAAATGTAGACGAAATTTTCCGTCTCTACTCGTCTGGCCCCAAAAAATTAGAGTATTCAAAATGCTCACCTCATTCTTGTGAGATCTGAATTGAGTTTCCGCTCTGAAATAGAGACTAAATTCAGCCCGTCTCATTTTTGTAGACCGAGTTCCTCCGTCCCTAAAATAGAGATCTTAAAATCAATTCCGTCAAAATGGCATCGAATCAATTATTTTGTCTTTATTTTTGTGAGATTTAATGAGTTTCCGTCTCTAGAAATAGAGACGGAATCTTGAGTTCCGTCTCTATTTTTGTATAATTCTAAATGTCTCCTTCCGTCTCTAAAATACAGATTTAAATGAATTATTCCATCTCTATTTTTATCGATTTTTTTTTAATATATTAAAATAAATAATATTAAATTTAAATTTTCCTTAATTTTATATAATGAATTTCGTTTCTAATTTATTGGAATTTTTAATATATTAAAATAAATAATATTAAATTTAAATTATTCTTTAATTTTATATAATGAAAAAACTAAATAAAACAATAAATAAATATGAAAATATTGTATTATATAATGTATTAATATATAAAAAGTGTAGTGAGATTACAAAAAAAGATAATAATTCTAAAAATAATAACTAAGACGGAGGAGAACGCTGACGATCGCCAGATCTGCCATGGTCGCAGGTAATTCACTCACACGAAGTCCTCCACTTATCGATACGGCCCTCCATTACATGCCGACCGCATCACAGAGTCTTCAATGACCTCATTGGTATTGCCGCAGTCTACCAGCCGTAGCCGAGGAGGAGGAGGCGCATGCGAATAACAAACACCGCCAGAGGAGCCCAAACCAAAGACCCATCCACTCCGCGCGATCCCTACCGCTAACAAAATTTCATAATATACGCCGAGCATGATCAACATTATCGCTGCTCATCCGCGACTCTAAAGACTCTACTACTCGCCTCCCGTAATAAAAATTAACCGAATGTTATGTAAATAGTAAAATGGAAACTAAGAGGTTAAAAGAAATGAATATTAAGTTTTGAAATTAGCGCATATGAATTTGTCTAGCACGATCACGACGAATGTCACACCGTCATGATTCCGCGTATGAGTGTGTAAAAACAACTCATGAGGATAAGGTGACCGGCCCATAGAAGACTTCTAATAACAAGAATACATGTAGATATGTAAGCTAAGTTATTTTTAACGCCCAACGTAATAGAAATATAGTCCCCACGACTAACAATTGTCCATAATTTTAAAAAATTTCGGCAGAATTTCCTATATATTTAATAAACCTCATGTTCAAACATCAAGAAAATACATTTACATTTATATTATCACCCATAAAAATCCATATCAAACTTCTTTCACAATTTATTGCCCATCCTCCTTCATGCAATCAAACGTTATGATTATGAGTCCCAACACTAACTATTCATAATTTAAAAATATTTCTAAGCAGTAATTTCCTATATATTAAACCCCGTTCAAACATCAAGAAAATACATTTACATTTATATTATCACCCATAAAAACTATATCAAACTCCTTTCATACCTATTGCCCATCCTCCTTCATTCAATCAAACGTTATGATTATGAGTCCCAACACTAACAGTTGTCCATAATTTAAAAAATTTCGTAATTTCCTTATATATTTAACAAACCTCTAGTTCAAACATCAAGAAAATACATTTACATTTATATTATCACCCATAAAAATCCATATCAAACTCCTTTCACAATTTATTGCTCATCCTCCTTCATTCAATCAAACGTTATGATTATTATCAAGAGTTGCAACTATTCTGGTGAATAAATTGTTCATGCAATAACAAGCTAATGCACATGGATTCTAAATAGTATCATTTAAGAAGATAGATATGTGAGAACTTACATGTTCACAAGATGCTCTTGACGGGACACGTTCCTCCAGTTGGTGTATGGAAACACTAACCCTTCCTGTCCTCCCTTCCCTAGTAGTGAATCCCACTCACATGGTAACCGCTTCCTGGGATGATGACCGCATTGCATCCAAATAGCTCAAATGTCTTCACTTATATACCTTGGTCGTTCACCTTTGCGTAGTAGCTTATTAAGAAAATCCTTGTAATCGAACACCCGGCTCGCTTTCTCCCAAACGCTGAGACGAGGTGGATCGATGGAAGAATCTACCAAAAAGATTTCCGATGATTTACCGAACAAAACCCGATGAACATAATATATATTCCCAGTAATATTACTATATAATTTAGATTATATAGTAATTAACATACAAAAAGTCAAAATATTTTAAATAAGTTATTTACCTGAAACTTTGAAAGTAGAACATCTTTGTCTCCTGAGAGATATTTTTCCACAAATATCCATTAAATTCTAATATCTCCTTGAATGTACTACCATCAGGCGCGGAGCACGCACTGCAGGGGATAAATCCGGATGAGAACGAAATGTAATTGTGCGATGGATACACCTAGTGAGAGTATGTTAAAAATTTATAACTCACCCGCTTCCCAAGAATGACAATATATCCGCCCCGTCAACGCCAACCGAACTGTGCAATGGACCTTCAACAAGACGCGGTCCCGGCGATGGTTCGACGATTCTCCAATCCAGGCGCCCGCAGACGTCGTTGCGTGTGCCGAGGATGGTGGGCATGGATAAACTGGCGATGAAGATGCCATGCCCATACGGGGAGGTGCTAATGCAGGAGATGATCCATCCCCTTGACTGTCCGCCCCTGAGCATAGACGAGCACATCCCCGACTCCTGAGGTCAGATCGATCCTGGCCTCGCCCCTATTATTCATGTTTTGACCTGAAAATATTAACAATCATAATTAGACATTAAATTATTACATATACATGATTATCTCACTAATAATGCAAATGTCTAAATTATATAAGCACTGAATACAACAACTAATGATATTAGAATTATGCGTTTACTAATGCAGGCGAACAATTATTCGCCATCATCAGCATTATTATCACAATTTTCTTCGGCCTTCCGAGTAATTAGAATCACCGCTTCCAATTCGTATGTAGATTCGATTCCTCGCCAAATCCAATGTCAACAAATTCATCAGCCCATACTATTCAAAGGTTCATTATCCCTGTATGGCAAAGCCATTTATTTCCCATGACCCTCCACTCCTCTTCCCGAAGCGCCCCGCTTTCAATTGCTCGTCTCGCCATGGGCCATTTCAAATATGCCCCCCGGGTTTTACTCTTACAAACTCCACAACCAATCCATTTTATCTCGTATAAGGCTGTAGGGAAAAGGAAGGCATTACACTGAAGTTGCTTGCATGGCCAACACGCAAAAGGTTCAAAATTAGCAAGTCTTCCTTTCGATTGATTTCACCAAGTTGTAGGCACAGCTTGACTTTGATTCCGACATCGTGGTGTCGGATTAAACCACTGCATTTTCTAAATAGCACACAATGTTTTATTGCAAAGGTGGTATTCAATTTCCAAGATTTCTCGAATTTTACCATTAATCCATCATCTTCACCCTTAATGCAAACTCATCGTTTGTAGCTGCCCTCTTGTTACCATGACGTGTATGATATTTGAAGCTACTGGAGTAAATAAACCTGCAAGATTTAACTCCGCACGCAAAGGTCCTTTAGCAACGCCTGATATGAAATTATTTTCAATTAGATTTTGTGGACGCCGCATAACGAAAATGTTAATTGCTATTTAACTGCATTACATAAAAAAATTATATGGTACGTGTCAGAGTTTGCAATCGAAACTTACATATGTCTTCTGAACCATAAAGGGAAGTGTTTTTCGACTTCCTTATTGATATCATTTTGCTATATGTGGCATAAGCCCCGTGAACCATTCCTCATATAAACTCCAGAGATCCAACCACGTGAGTACACATATCCATTTTAGTTGCAATAAACAAATTAGCAACTTCAAACGATAAATTACGCTTACTGCACAAATGGTTGAATTTCACAATTCGCAATATGTAACCATGCAAGATCTAGTTCATAATCCGTAGCATTCTTATAGTTGCATGTCCATGTGATCGACCGATACGTGAATATCCGTAAATTTCCTTCATTGGCACTTAGTTCGCCACCATCACATTACATTTAGGACTTTTCTACTTTCGTGGATAACATGCGAACAAAATAATGAGAATCAAATTCTGCTTCTTCAACCAAGTACGCTGCATATAGAACCTTCAACTCGGCTTATTTTTGGCATTTTTTTCAAATGGATACAGACACTACATGAAATTCTCCTGTTAATCAGCATTAACATCAACCTAACAAATCATGGAAAATATCTCTCTCTCCTCTCTCTCTCTCTCTCTCTCTCTCTCTCTCTCTCTCTCTCTCTCTCTCTATATATATATATATATATATATATATATATATTTCAAGAATTGGCATTTCTACCTTTCGGGAATGGATACATCCATCTATATTGAACTGGGTCCCGCTTGGCCTCAAGGTGCTAAATGTACCTCAGAAATGTTCCATAATTACCAAAAAAGTTCATGAAATATTCCAATTTGCAAATGATTACTCAAATTTCTCCTAGTTTTTCCATATCACTATTGTTATCTCGTAGGAAGTCAAGTTTCTTTGAAAATAAGCTTAACTTTAATATCGTTTCCCCAAACTTTAGAAGGCAACACCATAGTGTTTAATTTCCAAGATTTAGCCTTCAGATGAAAACGTGGCAATCATGGCTTTCATTCGAACAATTTGAATTTTCATATCAACACACCTAAGTTTGACACATATCCATCCTGTGAATTTTATATTTTTCAACCAATCACATAACACTTCTTTGCTTTTTATCCAAAGTATAACAAGCTTTTGGATATTTACCGGAAGGCGAATCCCTATCCAACTCGCTTTACAAGCATAATTGCAAATCTTCCCGTGATTTTACTTGTCTTGCCCTCCCTTCAATATTCAAGATCGTATTGAAAATATTGTCGAAAACATTTTTCTATGTGCATCACGTCCAAATTATGTCTTATTATATTTGTCTTCCATCACGCAGAATCCCAAAAATACTTACTGCCGCCACCCAAAATTTTTTAAATGATACTATTGACTTCTTCACTTTCAACTTATGTTACTTATCAACCCCGTCCTCAATCTCGTAAACATCCTCACCGATCTATTACGAGAGGAGGGGCAAGACAACTTTATTCTTAAGAAATCTTTTGTTTATTAAGGCCTAAAAGTGTGATTCGGGAAGTAGAGAAATTTCGTGATTATCAAACCACGTATATTTACACCCATTAGCTAGATCAAAATGCATCTAATCATTTCCACGCAAGGGCAAGCTAATTTCCTGGGCCGTGCTCCAACCCGACAAAGATAACATATGCGTGAAAATCGCATCAGCCCACATCAAAGCCGGTAAGCCTCATCAGTAAATTTTGCTCTCGTGGACACATCATATGTGAGCACACCGACTTCCCATAATTAGAAGCAATCTCTGATATTAATGTATTGAAGAAAACATCAATCCCTTGCTTTGGATTCTTAGACCTTGCATTACCCACATCGTCAAGAACATAAGCCTCTTCATGCATTATCCAAGCAAATTATACTAATTAAGATGATTGGCTACGATGAGCATTGTTGGCCCTGACGCTCAAAAGGCTGAAATCCATCCGTGCTTTCTGGGAACCCAACCTCACATTTCTACCATCTAAGCAAAATCCGGGTGAATGTCACAAATGTTTCCATGCACCCAAGATCCGATGGATGGTTCCATTACTCCATCCGTGTGTTCATGTTCATTATGCCACCATGTGAGATGTCACACATCCGACGAATACAACCCTCCTCGAAGTCTCGAGTAATAGGAAAATAGTACATCCGTCCATGGCACCACTTCCTCGCTTCTCATTAGAATTGGTTGGTTTGAATCTCGATTGATTGCAAAATTTTCAACTCATTAACTCCACGTCATCCCCCCAAAAAATCATACATCCTAGCCGACAACAATCAATTTTTTCAACTGCCAAACCAAGACTCCGGAGTAACTTCTTCATTTCATAAAAACTGTCAACCATATTACTCGTCTCGTGGGTAAGGAGTCATTGTACCACCTACGTGATTTCGCTCAAACTTCGATCATAAATTATGACCTTCGGATTTACTAATATTTAAAATTCGAGCAACTCGATCCCAATCAGGTCATATTATCACATCCGCACTACAATTCCCCGGGGTCACCGCACTAAGTAACCGTACCATCGGCATCTAGGTCGGGTTCCTTCGCACCGCCTAAATCACCGACCAACTTCCGACCACGCCAACCATTTGCACATATGGATTCTCGTATCACAAACATTGTCACACATACAACACGAATTTCTAGAACATCGATCCAACAACACCCCAGCCTTCCAACTTCCCGCTCTAGACGAGCCACTAATTAATGGCTCTCCATTTATCCATTCAAAATAATTGGGCACAAATCCATTTTTTAGTATATGGAGATGCACCTCCTCCGTTGGCAGATAACATCTCGTTGCTTGCACTTTCGCATGGACATCTAATTTTCAAACCGCCCATGTATGTGTGTCGGAGCTTGCGTATTTCTATAAAGTGTCGAACTCCTTCAAAGAAATTCTAAATTAATATACCCATATGGTGTTATTTCTATACATCCAACTTCTCGGTCCATATTACTCATTAATATTAAACTCGCTTAGCAAAATCATAAGGTCGGTTAGTACCATCACGTGTCAATTATTGTATTTTATTTGAACTCAATTTTCTAGCCTATTATTTCGCTTTTAATCCCTAATTAGTTTTAAGCATAATGATTCATTTCCCTAAATTAAAATCATAAATATTTTGTAAAACTGAGCGTAGTTCCCTCATATACGTGTCCCTATCCCCCCCACAAACATTAGCAATTTTAACACTTCAAGAAATATCAACTAATCGTAACTCCACAACATGACTGTGACTTACAATGTGTGGGCAATTTTGTTTTTTTGGTGATGAAAATAAAAACAATTTGGGCTTAAGGTATGTGCAACAAAGGTGTGTGGGCAAGCATATGGAGCAAAGAAATATGGGATGGGGAAAAAATCATACAAACAAAATCCCAAAAAATCATACAAACAAATTTAAAAAAATCTCAAGCCACCAAAATCCAGAAATTTGACTAAAAACAGAGAAAGAGAGGTGATGCCACCTCCGTGGCGCTAGGTGATCGAGACGCGACCAGACGGCAGAGTGGTGGCGTAGGCGGCAGCCGCCGACGACAAATGCTGGGGAGGAAGGGAGCAGCACGTTTGTCGGCGCTGGCGAGGAGGAGGCCAAATCGCTCGTCTACGGGGATGAAGCGGAGCAACCGACGCCGGGCGGCGGGAAGAGAGGCGCACGCGACCCGGAAGAAAGGGAAAAGGGAAGCAAGGCGGAGGGGGGCGGCGGCTATATGAGGAATATCCCGTCGGACGGCTGGGAGAGGGGCGGCGCAGGTTCATCTGGGCGAGGAGTGGAAGGGGGAAAAAGGGAAAAATAAATGAGACATGAAAAGAAGAAGAGGGGGAAAAATATCTCGAAAAAAATAGAGACTGTGTGTGATCTCCGGTTTTCTATTTAGAGACTCGAAAAGGGATTCCGTTTCTCTATTTAGAGACTGAAAGAATATCGTTTCATTTAGAGACGGAAAAAAATTCTTCCTATTCAGAGACCTTAGTACGTTTCCGTCTCTAAAATTGATTCAAAAAGTGTTGTTTCTCAACCCTGCTTATTTAAGGTCTCCGAGTACTTTTGTGTACTAATCACGTAATTGGACCATTCGCACATTAAGGTCCCAGCTTTTTCTTTCCGATCATATTTTGTGACTTATTTTGTAGTTTTTACAAGCTTTTAATGCTAAATTTGTCGAATCAACCAAGCATGAGGAACTGAGCCAAAACTAGTTTTTGCATAAAATCAGGAGCAGAATAAAAGAAGAACATGAGCAGAAGAGGAATGGAAGAAGAACAGAGCAGGAAAATTGGCACTGGTGCCAATTTTTGGCACTGTACCAATTTTGGCGTGCTAATTTTCGTACCGTGCCACCCTATGTGCGAAACTCTCTCCTCCCTCGCTGACTTTTGATTTTCTTTTTCATTTTTTTCCATTTTTATCCTCTTGTTTAATGTTTTTTTGAGGGCATAATGGTATTTACTCTAAGAAAACTCTTGGGAGATTTGTAACTTTTGAACTTTTTTGCTTAAAGGGAAATACAAAGCACCTGTGTTTCTCCGCTTTTCTTCGCTTCATTTTCTTTCCTTTTCTTTTGTTGGCTACAAACACCCCTTGAGGATGACAACTCAAGGGATGGTTGATGACCATTTTCTCCCAAGAGAGAGGCTACCAGCTAGGTTTTGAGGTAAACATTTGCTCTCATGTGTTTAATGCAAGCATTTATGAGTATTTCTTATGTTTCCATCTTCTCACTCTAGTTAAAATCTCTTTAAATGTACTTTGACTAACTCCAGATTTGGAAAAGTTTTTGTGGTTCATGGATGCTTATTATTGTGATCCAATCGAGATTCATTAGTTGCCTCTCTATTAGTTTTAATATAAGGTAGATTTAAGGGATATGCTTTTATTGTCCAGAGCATTTATGCTCATATTAAATGCCATATTTCAAAAGGAAAATTATTAAGGTTCAGCTTTAGATAGCCAGACGGAAGATCCTGGCTCGGGGAAATGACTATATGTCATCCTCCCCAACGCGAGGAAAAGGACCCGAGGACCTCTCATTTACCTGAGAACTCAACCCCCAAAGAGTCCGATACCAAGGAGTTATTTTTCATATTTTTTTAGTTCGGTTTATTTTTAGTTCACAAACATTTCAACCCACTGTTTTTACAAAACCTTAAAATCTAAATTGAAATTCACCATTTTGAGCCAACTGCAAATCATTTACACGAAGAAAACCCATCCTTGTGTTCGACCCTAGAACCGCTATACTGCAGTAGCTTTGCTACGACAGTAGGAGCTTTAGGATATAAATTTTGTTGATTCCGGCACCCCTACTGTGGCTCGAATAAAAAATTAGAGACGGTGGCCATTCCTGGTCTCTATTTAGAGATGGAAAAGTATTCGTCCCTATGTGTAATGAGATTACATAATATGCCGTTTAATGTGATTTTGATGGCTTTCTTAGCTTATTCAAAAATTTATCGATGAGATCAATAAAATTTAATTTTTGGGACAAAACTCTAATGTTTTTGAAAAGGAAAAAAATTCCAGAACCGCCGTAATAGCCTCACAGAGCTCTTTTATAAATTTAATTGGTTTTAAACACACACCTAATATAATTTCTATTTCTTTTAATGCAAATTCGTTTATGCTATATGATAACATGATATATTTTGTATGTTGTGTTGCTTCACATGGTACACAGTATGACTCCGACTCAATGTGTGATCGCGTGTTATTATTATTGTTTTTACAAGGGCTGTAATTATTAAATACGCTTGCATGCGCTTTTGTTTTGTTGTAAATTTTATTTTTACTATTAGTAGTATTTATTTAATTGTTGTAATAAAACAAAGTAGACGATATTTGCTTCTCGTCTCTATTCGGTCTCTCTATTTTCGGTCTCAAATTCGAGGGAAGCTATCGCTTTAGAGATTCGAAATTAGAGATCTGAATTTTTCCGTTCTTATTTAGAGATCTTAAACCATTTTCCGTCCTCTAAAAAATTAGAGACTAAAAATATTCTATAGTCTAATAGAGACGAGGGTGAAATGCTCTCCTGTCTTCTAAACAGAGATCGAAACATTTTCCGTTCCTATTTAGAGATTTAGTACTATTTCCGTTCTATTTAGACAATCTTGTGTGGGCCTCTCCGCTTCTAAATCTCCCCCTGCCTTAAAGTGGGCGCTGATATAAATTCCCTCCAAATTTTTAGACCGAAATAGAGATCGAGCCACTTTTCCGTCTCTAAATAGAGACGACATTTTTTTCGGGTTTCTAATTTTAGAGACTATACAGTTTCCTCTGCCTCTATTTAGAGATTAAATTTTTTCCGTCCCTATTTAGAGATTTTAGGTCCTATTTTCCCGTCTCTAAAAATTAAGAGATCTTAAAAAAAAATATTCCGTCTCTCTATTTAGAGACGGAAAGTATTCGATCTTTATTTTTGGTCTCAAATTTGAGGGAAATATTCGCCACTTTTAGAGATCGAAATTTTTTCGTAGAAATGCAAATAGAGACTTAAATAATTTTTCCTGGTTTTAAATAGAGATGACGGAATCGGCTTCTCGTTTTTCCTATTTAGAGACGGAAACGTTTTTTCCGGTTTCTAAATAGAGACGAAAAAATTTCCGTCTCTAAATTTCGTCTCATTCTTCACCCTCTTGTAGTGACTAATATACTTCGCTTCGAATGTATTACCAAATGTCCCTTTAGAACTTTGTAGCTCGTGAGATCAAGTTAATAAAATAATAGCAATAAAAGTTGCATTACAACTAATAGTTCCCTTAATGCTTCCCTCAAACAATGAAAACCTTGGGACAAGTGTTATGCCTTTGCTGTGTTCTATAAAATAGCAACCTAAAATACCGCAAGTGCACAGGCCATAAATAGTCAAAGTGGTTTTCAATTTAAAAACCATATATGGATCCCATGGGGAAAGGGGGTTTAGTGGGGACTACACCCCTGCACAAATCTTTCACCATTTGAGTTGGATCAATGATTTAGAATGAGGTTTTCAAAACAAAAATAAAATAAAAACATAGGTAACCTAGGAATGATTAACTGGCCATCATAAGAAATGTTGATTTCTCAAAGAAAGAACCAAGGATAAGGTATCGTGGTCGATCGCTTTCCATTGTTGCATGTTGATTTATATTAATCATTAAGTACGAGTTAAGAGAAAGTACACTTGTGCTTGTTCAAGGCAAAGAGTATGGGGTTCCTACTCTCTTGGCTCCCCTCAATTTCTCATACCAATTCCCTACTCACCACTAAGTCCATCTAGGTCCACTACAAGAAAATTGAGTAAAGATGACCCCCCCTACATTTACTTTGGGGACGGACTTCAACCATCGCAAATTATCACCCACTTATTCAATTGCAAATTAAAAATATCCATAAGCTTATACATAACCATTTGCCGACAATAATTACAATAGTAACATCCGCTTCAAGAAAATATTTTGTGACTGATTTAATCGCTAAAAATTATTGTTGTTGTTTTATACTATAAAATATTCATCATAGTTTTATTATAAATATAATCTTAACTAGTGGAAAAACATTCATAATTATTTTTTTTTAGTTTCATATGTATTTATAAAATGATATTTTTTTTCTCATCAATTTAAAAAAAATAGCATACATGAAAAATTAATTAATATTCATCAAATTATTGATTTAAAAACATAGATATTACTATATAAAAAATAATAGCAAAAATTTGTGAGTTGTTTTGTTTAAAATTTGAAATAGGTATGGTATGAATCTTTGACATCCAATATAATATTTAGTATTTAAAAGTAAATATTATAGAATTTTATATCTTAATTTTAATAAAATATAAAAAATTATGTTAAATGTATAAATATATTTTATTTTTAAACATTTACAAATATATATATATATATATATATATATATATATATATATATATATATATATATATATATATATATATAATATCTTTAATACTACTTTAATAAATTTGTACACTGGGGTCATTAATATTACAAAGAATGAAGCTCCATAGCTTCTTTTCTATCTCGCCATGAGTTCCCGATTCATGAACAACATAGATTTAAGTACTATCTCAAAAGTATGAAAAATGTAGAGAAAAAATTATGATTACAGTATCATCCAAGTCAAGAAAAACACAACACCAATAATATAAGAAAATTGAGATCCGAAAATGCTTCAAAATTTTTTTATTGAATTTTTATTATTTGTATTTCCAACTAATTAAGTCCATTGGCTATAGCTATGGTCCAAATCCATCGGATAGTTAGTCGTTAAAAACTCTTTATTGGCGACGAAAAATTTCCATCGAGAGACTTTTGGCATCACATCTTTCCCCGACTACTCTGCATCAAAAATATATGTCGCTAATTGTTTATTCCAATAGTAAATATCAATCTGGGAAAGTGATTTTTCTTGCAAGTAAATATTGTCGTGATACTTTTCTAAGGCAATTTTTCCTTAGGTGTTCTATTGGTCACTGCTAAGTCCATGCAATAAAACTACTTGAACTATCAAGAACTGGTCACTACTAAGTCCATACAATCCCCACATAATACCAATTAATGTTTTACCCTAATAAAATCCATTTAGTACTAGACATTTATAATTTCCTAAACTTCTTTTATTATGTTAAATTGATTACCACAATTAAATCTGTCTGAATGAATGGTCAAGGGGCCTCTGTTAATTTCCAACTATCACCATGGAAACCCTAGATGAATCTTTTGCAAATTAGGTCTTAAGAGCATTCCCCAACACAAATCAATTAGAATAAACTATAATAATCCATGATTTACATCATCCAACATTAACAAAAACATATATTCACAAAACCATTCTAGAAATTATATAAATCAAGAATCAACTTCAACAATCAACCCTAGAGGATGTTTAGCCACTCATTACAACCCACAAATCCATCAAAATCATGTTTATTACAACAATAATAGAGAAGGAGATGAGAAGAGAGCAAAAGTTAGAGAAACAAAACAGATGTGAGGTGAAGAACCCTCAAAACCTTGCTCCAAGCTATAAGAGGTCCTCTAGCAAGCTAGATCTTCAAAATCAACTCCAAATTCGAAGTGAAATGCTCAAAATCGAAACCCAAGCCGATTCCGTATGAAGATATAGAGTGTGAGATGAGTATATTTTATACTCATTTTATCTCTATGTTTTGTGTGTTATTTGGTAGTTTTTTTTATATAAATAAGTGTTCTAATGCCCTCAATTTTCATCTTTATGATTAAGTCAACCATTGAAAGCATACGAGTGAAATCGGAGCAAAAACGAAGCAAAAAAGTGGAAAATCAGTAAACCGCTACAGCATACAGCCGCAGCTACTGTGTTTTGACCTTTTCAGCAATACAACAACCTACAATGGCTCCAATATTTGTACGGATAGATAGTAGACTTCCCAAGCTTTCCAAAGAATCCTTATTCACTCAATTTGACTTCCATTGATCAAATTATGGCTTTGAAGTTGAAGGAATGAGTAAGAGTGCTCAAAAAATCTGACCAAATAAGACACTTGTGAATTCAAGATTTACCATCAACTCTAAAGTGTTGTCTCCGACATATCCATATTCTTATATTCTCTAAGCTTCTTCCGCATACACACCAAGATTTCGCCTTGAGTCCGAACGAAAAGATGGTATCGGGGGAAGCAAAGGAGGAAATACAGAGCAAGCTTGTATGTTTCCTCTCACAAAGTATAAAGATGAGTTTTCAAGTCAGAAACTGAAGCTTTCACGCTATAGGATGAGTTTTCACGTTGTAGCATGATTTTTTCACGCTATAGCATGATTTTTTCACACTGTAGCATGATTTTTTCACGTTGCAACATGGATGTGATTATAAGGGTCCAATAGCTCCCCATTTCTCCAAGCCGTAGCGTCAGATCTGCCACGCTACAGCATGGATGTCGGGGCCCAATAGAAGAAGCCCATTCGTTGCTCTCTCAAGGTTGGCCATTAAAAGAGAAATTGGGGCATTTAAAGCAGGAGTTTTTGCATAAGGAGGAGCAGGGGAATTCGACGGGAATTTCTCTTGGGGACAAGGGAGAAGATCCTTTGGGTGGAAACACCCAAAGGCAAATCTTCCTTGGAGGAAACCGATTTTTGGCCTTGAAGAACAAGAAGAAGGAGATTTGAAGAGAGGAAATGAGTTTCATCTATTCTCTTCTCCTATTTCTTGCTTTTTCTCATTTTCTATGGTTATATTTTCCTTTCCATGAACTAATCTCATTGATTAGTGCCCAAAAAGTGCTATTTTGAACCCTATATTAGATAGGTTTTGAGTGCTTTTTGCGCACTAATCATGTCATTTATGCCAATTGAAGTGTTCAAGTCTTCTTAGTTTCACTTATGCCGCTAGAGGCTATTTTTCGTTGTTTTATGTGTTTCGCGTACTTTGGGAGTTCGATATCGAGACATAAGATGAATCATGAAGATTGTCCCACCGTCAACCATCAATCATACCAAAAAATCAAAGAGAGAATGAAGGCAAAGTGAAGAAAAAATCAATGCAAGAGGAGCAGAGGCACGTGCTGAAGACGCACCTGTGGAATTTCCGCTAAGATTGCGAAAATTTCACTGATCATAAATTCTCGCAGCCTCTTAGTGAAAATTTTCGCACCCAGCGAAATTGTCAATTTTCGCTAGGACCTTAAAATTTTCGTTTATGCACTATTCCTAGCGAAATTTTGCATTTTCAAGTACCATAAGACCCTCGTTGTTAGCGAAATTTCTCGGCTTAGCCAGCGAAATTGCCACGTTTAGCGAAATTCCCGGGATTATTATCTCTTGGTGATTTCAAGCACGAATAATTCTTCGGGCTACTCAATAAATTGCCATGCCTTAGCGAAATTCACTGCCTTGTCATACTTTTGTAATTAATGCAAACCGACTTCAATTTTGGTATTACTCTCGCCTTAAATTAGCCAAAATGTTAGCTCTTATCAGAAGTTTCACATAAATGGGTGGCCTATATAAACCCCCATAGTTTTTGTAACCAAAGAGAAGAAAGGGGAGAGAAATCTTTTGGCACATTGCTTATGTAAATATCTCGCATTTTAGTTAGTTTGGTTTTTTCTCTTCTCTCCTCTTTTCCTTATTTTCTTGCCGCCAAACACCCTCTGAGGGATGACAACTCAAGAGATGCTTGGCTGCTCTTAAGCTCTTTTCTTTGGAAGAAAAAGAAGGAAGCTAGCTTACAAGGGGCATATGCGTTGTCCTCTTGTGTTAAAAGTTACAGGTACTGTGTTTATGACCCCTATCTTCTCAAAATACAATGGAATAGCATTGAATGTTATTGATTCGGGCTAATACTTACCATGCTTTAGGATACAGTGCATACTTATTGCTAGATGTACTATGGTTCATTAGATGGTCTTTACGAGCCATTGAAATGATATTTAATGTTAGGGTTTCAAACTGTAAAGGGGCCATAGATGCATGTTATCCGTGGTTGACTCAAATAGAGCGGATTTTAGTGGTGAGGCTTGCTAGTTAAACATAGATCCGGCCAGGCTTGACTATGTCGTCATTATAACGCGAGGATAAAACCCGAGGACACTTGTTTGCCCTTAAGTTACTAAGTTAGTGACCTAAATCTTCAGTTAACTTTTCACACTTCATTTCTCGCTTTTTACGCTTAATCGGCCAAACTCATCACACTGTTTTTGAAACAAAAAAAAATCCAAAAAGTCCAAATAGAAAGCCTTACCTTCTTGCACTTATGCAAGTCATTCTTAGGATGAAAACCCATCCCCGTGTTCGACCCTAGACCACTATATCGCAAAGAGTTTGACTACTAAGCAGTAGGAGGAACTTAGGTATATAAATTTTGTTGATTTTAAACAAATTTACCGTGCACTTAATCAAATGGCGCCGCCGCCGGATAGCGCCAAACTACTAATGATGAGTTGAAGTACTCGATCAACATCACAAGTGAAGGCTACCTTTTAACTCTTTTGTAACCTGGGCCATGTGAACCGCCAGCTTTTCATCACTTACAAAGGATCAGACCGTTTTTTTATTTTCATTCATTTTAATTATTGTTAATTTTAACCTTTGCAAGCTTTGTTGGTAATTTTGTTGTCTCTACAAATTTTGTAACAGGTGTTTATGCTCCAAAGGATAGAGATACATCCAGTAGACTACATAGAATCAAGACACAACTTGACCTGGGGCCAAGTCAAGCAGACAAGACCGATACCATGGATCCACTACCCGAGTGGAACAAAGAGAGTCGCCTGTGCACCCCAATGAACTAACAATTATAGATTCCATGAGGGACCACATCCACCCTCCTAGGGTTAGTGCCCCTCCCTCGCATCATACCTCCCGTCGAAGATGTGAAGAAGGAGGCCTTACTTGGTACCCTACTCCCCACATATCATGGTATGGAAAATGAAAATCCATACACTCATATTAGGGATTTGAGGGTAGCGCACTACCTTTTTTAAGGAAGGTATGATCGATATGGATTCGCTTTTAAGCTAAAAGCATTTCCATTGACCCTGTTATGCGCCAAGATTTGGCTAACTCATCGAGGCCTGTGAACCATAAGAAATTGGCCGAGTCATAGTGCACTCAAGAAATTCTTCTGCCTATAAGATCAATAATTTGAAAAGACAAATTTATACCTTTGTACTCATGACAAGTGAGAGGTTTTATCGTTGTTTGGAGAGATTTATGGAGACCATCGAAGGCATGCCCACATCATAGGTTTGATACATGGATGCCGGTAAACCATTTCTATAGGAAGGTTCCCGCCATGAGGCGCCTTTTGGAAAACCATGTGGAGGAGACTTTCGAAGTAAGCATCCCGACGGCCATGATTTTATGAATTATGTGGCTTGAACTTCTAAGGGTCAGATGAGCCTAACCCTGTAGAAATGGAAACAATGGTGTCTCTCACCAACCCTAGGGGAGGGATTTATACACTCCGCCGTAGGATATAATGAAAGCTAGGATTTCAACCCTACCTAGGAAGGTGGAGGGAGTCAAGGAAAAAGGCTCCAATAAGTGTGCGAAGGATCGAAAATCCTCGCACAAACCAATCCCTACACTAATTTCCAATCCCCCGACATCCTAAGAGAACAGCGTCCTATGGCCCTACGAGTTGAAGGATTTGATGTCAATGTGCAAATACTATAGGACAATACAAGCCACCACAACCCAATGCCTCATATGGAAATACCTTACAATTCCAATCGAGGAATCACCCCAACCTTTCCCGGGAAGCCCACTCCCGCCTATGTACTCCCCTGTGTGCCAAACCACGCTTTGTCTCCCACTCAACCACAACCATCACCATCCTCATCTCCGTGAACAAGCCATTTTAAATTTGAGTAAGGTGGTAGACAACTTTGTTTCGAGGAACAAAAAAGGAATCACGCAACTGCTCAAAAGGATTGGATAATGTTGAAAATACATCGAATAAAAGAATAGATGGGTTGGAGAGCAAATTTTAAACCGTAAAAATTGACACCTGGCAAGATTCAATCACCAAGATCAACAAGTCACTGGAGTACAAGAAAGAGGAAGGTTCCCTTCCTAAACAGTGCCAAACCCAAAGGGAATCCATGAGGTAGATCATCCAACAATTCAGAATGAATGGAGGTGAAGGCTATAATCACCTCGAGGAGGGAAAAGAGGTCGATCAACCCACAAAGCCTATCAAGAATCCAGCAGAGAAGAATAGCAAGAGGAGCATATTCTCCTAAAGGAGGATTCAATGAAATACCGCGATACCACCTCCATTTCCACAAGCACTAGAGGTAAGAAGAAGGCATCTCAAGAAGTGTGCATTTTAGGAGGTCTTAAGGCAAGTGAAGGTTAACATACCTCTATTGACATAATCAAACAAGCCCCGTTTACGCAAAATTTTGTAAGATTCGAGACAATCAAGAAGGGATTAGGTATCAGAAGAAGGGCATTTCTCACCGAACAAGTCGCTGCCATAATCCAAAGCAAATACCCTCAATGTATGATCCGGTGGATTCCCACAATTTCGGGCCAATATTGGTGGAATTGCATAGACAAGTCATTGCTTGATTTAGAGCCAGCTAGAAACTCCAATGCCGTATTCAAGATATACAGCGCTAGGTTTAGGTGAACCTAAACCCACCAACATCACACCTTCATCATCGGGTCGATAGATCGCTTAAAACCTCTAAGGGATAGTTGAGGATGTCTTGGTGAAAATAGACAAATTCTACTCACCCAAGAGATTTCGTGGAAGTGCTTGACATCGAGCCAATTGCAAGCGAACCCAATCATGTTCCAATCATCTTAGGAAGACCATTTCGTGCCACATCCAATGCAATAATAAACAAAGCCGAATGGAGTCATGCAACTTACCTTTGGTAACATGACCTTGAAGTTAAACATCTTTCATTTGAACAACAAGCAAAAGTTGCTAGAACATGAAAATCAAATAACTGATGAAGTTGTTTCAAATGGTCGGTGATGCAGGAAGCAATGTTGTCCGTGAATTGCAAGGAGTAATCACCAAGGAGATGCCATGAGATATCGGGTCTTGCCATCAACACCCACCGCAAGCCAATTGCTCAATTCAAAAGCCATCGCTGAGGAACCACTAACAATTGGGTACCTTAACACCATGGAGTCAACCCAGCTACCGCAGTGGGTCAGGAGATCATTCTCCTCGACCCTCCGAGTAATTTTTTGAAATCGAATCGTCCTGTTTTCAAAAACCGGATCGCAATCAACAGTTCTGCTTTTGTCTTAATTTAGTTACCTTTGATAATTTCGCTTATTTTTCGAAAGTTTCCTAAATTAGCGCTTTTCTCCTTTTAGTAATTTTGCTTTCTATATACTATGCATTTTGTATTAAATTTTAATTATAGTTTCATATATAATAATTTTCATTATAATTTTTTAATTTCATATAGTATCAATAAATAACCACCGACTTCGACATTTATGTGTGGTATAATCGTTAGCTGTAAATTCGCTAAAAATAACAACCGGGTGTAGGAGACCCCTTCTACACCGCTAAAAGCCTATTTAAACCTGAGAGGGGGATGGCCAAAAGATCACTTCATATCTCCCCGCTCTCCCAGCCACAGATCCCCCGAGTCCCAAATTCCGCCTGCCACTCCCACGGCTGCAGCCGCGGCCCCTGACGACCGATCTCACTAGTGCTCGCCGTTAGGGAGACTGGGCCTTGCACCCTAGTCTCCCGGCCTTGCCACACCGGGCCGGCCGGTTGTCCATGGGACACACCCCGCCGCGCGCACGAGCCCCAGTGTTCGCAGCCTCGGCCGCCGCCCCAGCCCCGGAGCCTCATCTCTCGCGAGCCTTCATCAAGGGCCACACCGCCGGCTCAGACCCCTTGCCCTTGGTCTCGCCTAGTCAGGTCTCGCCCGCCGGTTAGACCTTGACGAGCCTTATTCGCTATTACGTAACCGGCATGACGCAATGAGCCCCCGGGTTAGTCTTCCAAACAAGCAGGACTCCGCCTAAGCCCAAAGGAGCCCCGGCCAGATATTCGCTCTAGTTACATTTTCGAGTCTAGCCCCCTTCTAGAGCATTATCTCAGATTTCGGGATATGGTTCAGACTCGAGGTGGATCCCGCCTTCGACCGCAAGCCAGGATTCAAGACACTCGAGCGAGGCTCCCAGCCTCAGCCTCCGCCCGCTCCAAGATTTCATCAACTGGCCCCCGAGGCAAGACTGAGATTCTCGTGATTTCATTCATCGGGGACACCCGACCGGACCCTGCCCCACTCAACTGCACTCGTAGGAGAGCTGGGAGGGCCCCGGCCTGCCGTGGCCTCCGCACATTCAGTCTCCTGGGCCGAGCCATCTTCCCTCTCGCCACGCCATCACCAAATACATCACCGCAGAGGCGCATCATCGCCTTCGCTTGTCACCAACCCACCAGATCGAGGCCAAGAGTTCGTAAGGAACCCCATCTGTGTGGAATGTCCGACCACTCCTGTGGGAGACTTTCATCGAGTCGCATTTTATGATGTCCCAGTCACGAGGGTCGATCCCGTGTTTAGGGGAGTCCATGAGATTGATCGAGGATTATTCACTAATCGCCTCTTCATGACTCGAGGCAAAGATTATTAGCCACGAGTGGCTTCAGCTCTATCACCTATGACATCTCGAGGAGCAGATGGTCCGCGTGAGCTTCAGTTTTCTATCGATGATCGCGCGGAGTACCTCGTGAGCGGCTCGATATTTCAAAGAGCCTCGGGGCCCCGCGTGATACCGCCGACCTCAATACAGAGGGTTATAGAGATCAGCCCACCCACCTCGCCGTGAGATGGTCTGACACGGCTAGAGACACCACACCGACCAAGCACTTTTCAGGAGGCGAGCCCGCCCCGATGTTGCCGACAACCATTTATTTCTGACAGTCCGTTCCTCGCTTACAAGATTATGTGCAAATGAGGGGAGCCATCTCTGAGGCTCTTAACTGGATCCTCGGAGGGATATTGGTTCGACCCTCTGAAATGGGTGATGACCTCCTTGATGCATTTCCTGAGGAGAAGGTCCATCTAAGAACCTAGTAGAGAGCAGCAGAGCAGCCCTACCATCGATGCCGAGACTACTCGCCAAAGTTCTCGAGCATACGGGATCCCCGCAGGAGCCGAGAGATCGAGATGAGAGTTCGATGCCCTCCGGTTCCGTCACTGGACTCCGGTGATGACCATGCCCTCGTGATCTTCCATCTCCGACGCCAGACTGTGGAGGAGGCACCCGGGTCGGGTGGCCGAGGACTCCATAGAGACGATATGCCCGCCCGAGCCCAAGGTACAGGAGTCCCGGCCCGCAGATGTCCCCTCTCCATCTCCCTCCTCCACACCACATCCGCGGCTGCAGCCGATACTCCCGGCCCATCCTATTCAGCACACCATTCACCCTCCGAGCATGTTCGCCTACCTAGAGAGATTGCGGTGTGATGGATGCCATCCGCCCATTGGGCCAGCCACACAGCACCCAAGATCGAGGTCGGCCCAAGGTCACTCCATGCTCTCAAACAGACATGACGCACCTGGGCCTTCCCGTGTCTCCGATCGCAGAGAGGAGCCCACCACGCACGCAGCCTCATTTGATGTTTTACGCACAGCCAGCCAGCCTTCGACTCCACCACCACCACAAAGAAATATAAGGGTTGAAGTTTCTTTTATGATTTTGTATAGTTACTAATTTTTATCAACTCCATTTACCAATTTTGATTAGGATTTATGTATTAGCCATAGTAGGCGTTGATATGGTTTGTTTAGCTTTGTATTCATGTGCATAGCCATTTTGGCTATATCAAAAGCTATTCAGTTATATATATACAGATTTTTGCATACCATGTTTTCAGGTTTTTACCATGTATATTTGTTTTTCTTTTTTCAATTGAACAATTGAATTGCTTCAAATCGGGCAAATTGAATTGCCTTTAAAATGGAAAATTTGAACCCTCGTTTGTCACCTTTATGTTAGAACAAATTCCATGCTTGGAAATGAGCTTTTAGTCAATTGCGCTTCAAAGATGCCTTAACTTGAACATTTCCTTATACATTCACACACGCACAACTTATCGTATCAATAAGCTGTGAAATTGTATACTTCCTTCCACTTTGCATAGCCGGCCTTAGGCATGTTGGCAACCTAGGATAGGTTTGTGTTACCAACATTTGAAGACCAATGTTGTCTTCCAAAAAAAAAAAAAAAAAAAAAAAGAGCAAAAAGAAAAAGAAAAAGAAAAGCAGTTAAAAGAAAATAAAGTCGTGAAGTTTCGCTTGATACCCGAGCACCTGGGCCCGTGGGTGTATGGCTTAAAGCCTTTGAAACCCGATGCCCTAAGCCTTAATTGGTCGAGTCATCGATTTAGTGTTCGCAAGTATGGGTGGATAGGTAGAGCTCAGACGATTTGTGTGCTTGATTTTCAAGTCATTCTATCCCGCGAAGCCTCAGAGTTTCAGGTCATGATCCTTTGGCTTGATGCCCTAAACCTTAATTGGTTAGGAGTCATCGGTGGACCCTGCTACACGGACTTTTGGTGAAGCTCGACTTTGAGCATTGCACCCCTACAATAGTTGAATAAAGAAAGAAAAGCGAATTATCCTTATCTAGGTTGTTCAACAACCAGCGCCAGTGTCGCTGCTAGGGTTGCAGGGACAAATTTGCAATTTATTGGCTTTAACTGCTATATAAAGAACCATTAGACTTAGGTGGAAATTAAGTTGAGAATCATGGAACCAATATTGACCCGAAATTATTCTTTGTATGGTTTTGGTTCTTTCATAAATTTTAAGCCAAACTCGTGTCAATTTTTCAGTTTAAAGGTATAGCTGCTTATATGTACATAAACCCCTTTTGAATCATAAACTTTTTGAAAATCACTTCATGCATCTCCTTTTGTTTTTGCACGCTAAGGGACTAGCAACGCTTCGGGTGTCAGTGATTGCGCCCAAAAGTGCTATTTTGAACCCTATATTAGATAGGTTTTGAAAGTGCTTTTCACGCACTCAATCATGCTCATTTATGCCAATTGAAGTGTTCAAGTCTTCTTAGTTTCACTTATGCCGTTTAGAGGTTATTTTTTGTTGTTTTGCGTGCCTTTGGGCGTATTTCTTTGGGAGTCTGAGCATCGAGACATAAGATGAATCATGAAGATTGAACCCAATCTGTCAACGACAACAATCATACCAAAAATCAAAGAGAATGAAGGCAAAGTGAAGAAAATCAATGCAAAGAGAGGACAGAGGCAATGCAAAGGAAGATCGCAATTCCATGGAATTTCGCTAAGATTGCGAAAATTTCGCTGGGATTGCGAAAATTTCGCAGCTTTAGCGAAAATTTCGCAATCTTAGCTAAATTGTCAATTTTCGCTAGACCCAAAATTTTCGCTATGCACTATTCCTAGATTTAAATTTTCATTTCGCTATCACAGAATTCTCGCACAGCTTAAATTTCGCTAGCTAGCTTAAATTGCCACGCCAGCTTAAAAATTCCCGATTCGCTTATTCAGATTAGCGAATAGCTTAAATGCTTAGCTAGCTAAATTTTCGCTACCTAAATAAATCAGATATGCCTTAGCAAAATTCACCGCCTTGTCATACTTTTGTAATTAGTGCAAACCGAATTTCCACTTTGTGTATTACTCTCTTGTCCCTTAAATTAGCCAAAATGTTAGGCTTTATTGTAGTTTCACATAAATGTGGGTGGCCTATATAAACCCCCTTATAGTTTTTGTAACTGTTATAAGTTCTTAGCAGAAATCTTAAGTAATATTTTTGCTTTTTATGTAAATATCTCAAGTAGCCTTTGGTTAGGTTTGGTTTTTCTCTCTCTCCTCTTTCCTTATTTTCTTGGCTGCCAAACACCCTCTCTTGAGGATGACAACTCAAGAGATGCTTGGCAAAGCCTCTTTCTTGAAGAGGAAGGAAGCTAGCTTGGTGGTGTGGGCACAGGTGTGTTGTCCTCTTGTGTTAAAAGCTGTTGTGCACTCGTGTTTATGACCCCTATCTTCTCAAAATATGGTTGAATAGCATTGAATGTTATTGATTTGGCTAATACTACCATGCTTTAGGATACAGCTGCATACTTATCACAGACGCATCGCTTTGCCTCACATTGGGATATTCCTTTACGAGCCATTGAAATGATATTTAATGTTAGGTTTCAAACTGTAAAGGGGCCATAGATGCATGTTATCTGTGTTGATTCAAATAGGAGTTGATTTTAGGGTGAGGTTTGCTAGTTAAACATAGATCCGGTTGTGGCTTGGACTATAGGTTGCTTGTCATAACGCGAGGATAAAACCCGAGGACACTTGTTTGCCCTAAGTTACCAAGTTAGTGACCTAAATCTTCAAAGTTAACTTTTCACACTTCATTTTCAGTTTTTTTACAGTTAATCAGTTTTCAAACTCATCACACTGTTTTTGAAACAAAAATCCAAAAAGTCCAAATAGAAAGCCTTACCTTCTTGCACTTATGCAAGTCATTCTTAGGATGAAAACCCATCCCCGTGTTCGACCCTAGACCACTATACCGCAAAGTGAGCTTGATCACTGCGTAGGAGGAACTTAGGTATATAAATTTTGTTGATTTTAGCTCAGCCTACTGTGGCACAAATCACTCATTTTCTAGGGTTTTGATGTAGTCTAAACAATGAACTATGGTGTTTAGCTTTGATTTGTAATCTTTGATGTTTAAATTTTCTTATATATTGAATTTTCATTCAATTCCTAATGCTTGTTGATGACTGATCACCACAACATGATTTGTGACCTAATTTGAGGCTGAGGTAAACAATAATTAGGTTAGACCATGAATGAATGTATGTTTCACCATGCACAGGAGATAAGTTTGTGGGGTTAAGTATTGTGGCTTTATGGATTTAATTTACTTAATGCATCCTTGGTTATGATGGTTTGAGGTGTGATATACACAACCTTTTCTAAGTGGTAGATTGTTATTGCTTCTGGAGAAAGAATACCATGTGCTTAGGTGAAATCCTCCATTAATATATACTCTAAGCATCATTGGGACCATTTCAATCTCACCATAGGGAATTTGTTAGACAAAATCAAAACCCTAGGCTTTCTTGGTAATTTCATTTTCCCCTTGCATGTTAGGACATTTTAGTTTAGTTTGTTTTCCTTATTTCTCTCTCTCAACTTCACCTCTGTGTTAATCCAAATAAAGTTAGGACTATTCTAATTTCGGTAGTTAGTAACCTAATCCTCTTCGGACGATACTCATACTTCTATTTTATTTCTTGAGGTGACAAGTGCACTTGCGCATATAGGCACACACATTTTATATAACACATTTTGAGCCTATCAGAGAGAAACCCTAGGTAGATGGTGTTCTCCCTCAAGTTTCGAACCCTAAAAACCTAAAAATAAGAGCTTATCTAGCTCCTTGGAAAATGGACCACAAATAGGGTCGAAAAAAGAAGTTTTTAGATAGACCTGACTTATGGATGTCACAACATCAAGGTGCATGATGTCGCGACATCACCGTAATAGTGAAAAATCAAAGCTCAGTAGGAATCTCCATGTCACAACATCAACAAACATGATGTCGTGACATCACTACAAGAATTGTCTTCACAGGGTCCAAATGTCGTAAAATTGGAATAGTGACATCGCGACATTACTGCAACAATTTTTTATTAGGAATGTCTTGAATTCGCGACATTGGCTTTGTAGCATCAATTCCTCTTTAATTTTCACAGCTTTCACTCCATTTGCTTCTTTTTCGTTTATTATCTACAAAATATAAGTTAGGGGCAGATTTAGCATAAACTTGAATGATTAAGATGTGAATTTAGCATCGAAAGCTCAATATACATAAGAAATGCTGTAAGATCGAGAAAATTCCAATTTTCTGAAAAATGGAAAAATGGTAATTTCGGTCAAAATCAAGAATTTTTCTAGATCTCGGATGATGAAACGGACATCACCGTTGGAATCGCCTCGCAAAATCTAGCTACCATGTCTAATTTTGTCGAACTCCGAGACAGTCGGAATTTCATGTTTTTCGAGGCACGTAGAGGAGTACCTAACACTCTGGGCACTCGCTGGTGGCTCAAGAGGCGCCTAATGGTGTCAAGCCGGGCAAGTCAAACATTGAGCTCAAGTGGGGCTCACATGAGACACATGGCATCATGCCATTAGAGGAAAATCAAGGGTAGAAGGTGTAATCCCATGGGCCACTTAAAATTTGACAAGTGGCATGAGAGGACAAGTCTCTTGTCTCCATCTTGACCAAATGGGTTGGGAGAGGAGAGGAGGAAGAGAGAGAAAGACCAAACGAGAAAGAGAGAGAAAAGAGAGGGATTTTAGAGAGAGAAGCTCTACCTTCTCTCTAGAATTCTCGGAGATCGGACCGTCGATTTCTGGTGAGGCAAGAAGCAAAGTTGCTCCCCACAGCAAGGGCTACGTGTGGGTACAGGTTTTGGGGAGTTTCGACAAACTCCAAGAGGTAGGGGTTTTCTCCTACTTGGTTTATTTTTTATTTAAGTGTTTTGTTAATGGTTTGGTAGATTTGAGGTCGTGAGTGGCCGTTTGATCGGTCCCAAATCTTGGGACCGAAGTGTGGAAATTTTTGGAGCCTGTTTTGGATAGTCCACGGACTGTTTGGGAAACTTTGGTGATAATTTATGCATTAAATCATATTTTGGTGTGTATGAGGCCAGAAATGGCCATGGATTTCGGTTTCACAAAGTGGAATCGATGTTTGATGAGTGGGCTGCCCAAGGACAACCCATCGTTTTGCCAGACCGTTAAAATGTCCTGGTTTGCATTGCTTGGACCAAAATGTCCATGTGTTAATTGCATGAGATATTGCTAAGATGAATGGCTTGAATTGTGTGAAATTTAATACGTTAATGCATGGAAATTGATGTGTTAAGATGATGTGGTGATTTAATTTATGTTAATATATGCATGTAAATATATTAGCATGAGTAGTTTGGAAATGGTATAATGCATTCCATGTGCACCGGGGTAACCTAGGAAATTAGGTGTGAGTGCATGACATGAAAGAAGTGAAAAATGGAACATGATTGTGAAAGGAATTTCAAGGAAGATTTTCCGAAGAATTGCCTTGGAGAGTTGTCCAACAGTGTATCTCGGAGGCGGACCCATGATTGTTTTGGAGCATTATCCAGTAATTCGCCTCGGAGGGTAGTCCAATGTATTTACCGAAATTCGGTAGTGTGTTTTCGAGAACAAAAAGCTTTTGTTTTGAAAAAGGTGTTTTCTCATACATGGCTAAAAGTAAGTGTTAGAGTCATGTGAGGACTCGAGACATGGATCAAGTACGTAGACATTCAAGCAGATCACGTATTTACTGAAAGTGTGTTTACATTTCGAATCATCGTACGCGCACTTAGGTGAGTAATCCATTTAGTAAGACTCACCATCGGGCATTTGTTTCACCCTATCTAGGAATATTATTTCGTGCACAGAGTTGATTGGGAAGGCGGAAACTCATTAGAGGCCGTTTTGAGAAGAAAGCTCTGATTGTGGGCTTCGTTATCTTTGTAAAACATGTATCGAACTTTAAATTTTAATATAGCGTTCAGATATGAGTGTAATCAACTCTTGAACCATGTAATATAATTGGTTGGATATGTTTTGATGAGTATGACGTATAGGCCAATGTGGCCATTTCTAATTATGTGTCCTTCGTGATGTCAGATGTATAGATTTTCCGCAAAGCTGACTGGGTATCAATGGACACCCTTGCCACACAAAGCCTGCATCGAGCCTAGGTTTATAAATATCTAGATTAGTGTCACGTAAGTTAGGTATACGATTACCTAGAATTTAATAATTTAGGTTGTGGATCACACATTCCTTGTGCATTTCTGAAGGATTGATGTGGTATTAATCTATGATTGAAATTGTATGTCGCAAATAACATAGAAAGATAACAACACTAGCCGAAAATTAAACTTTTTGTAAAGTTCTAAAATTTTGTGCTAAAATGTTTTAATTAAATGAAAAAAATGATGTGGAGAAATTTTTTTCTAAGGTTTTACAAAGGTGTAAAATTGAAAATAAAAATAAAAACAATTTTAATAAATTTATTCGCTTCATCGAAAATGAAAAAATTTTTGCAGTTTCAATAGCCGGGAATGAAAAAGATGATATGAAAAAAAAAAAGTGTTACAGTGTTGATCAAGCACGCCCATTTAGTTGCAGGTCACGATACAAAGAAAATGTATCGCGACATGTGGCGCAGCAGCGTGCAGAGATGTGGCTCTGGGCTGAGCACGCCGAGCTGGCGCGCGCAGCGGGCATGCCACGACACGGCCAGCCATGGGCCGCGACATGGTCGGACCGGCCAACGCCAGCACGCATGGCCCGCCAGTTGAGCCCCGCGAGCACCGTGAATGCGGCCGGGGCGGCCTTGCGGGTCGTGATACGCACGCGAGCTATTGTCGCCGCGGAGAGCGAGCGCAAAGCCCGCAACACAACGCAGGAGCCGCGATATCGCACACACAATGACACCCGGCGCGACAGCACCGCGCAAGGCAAGGGTCGCCCGCGACACGGTCGGCCAGCCCGCGACACTACAAAGACACGGCCGATACGCCGCCCGGGTGCGCAGCGCATGCGGCGTCCGTGTAGCAGGCCGTCAAAGGCAGACTCCGTGCACCCAACCCGCTGACATAGCACTATTTTGAGTCACCGTTGGGGGATGACTGCTCGACACGCTCATGAGCATTGTTCACGAGATTTAAAAAAAAAAAAAGAAATAAAATAAAATAAAATGAAATAAAATCCTTTAAAATGAAATTTTCTAAAATGAAATTATTTTGTCATTTATGATTTTAATATATGAAATATTGTCTCACAGACACTATGAATGCATGGACATAGTGTATGAAATATTTTTTTGATATGTGAATAGTGTCTCGGGGCTGTGTTTACGCCTTAGAGATACAACATTGGATATTAACTTGCCATTTGACATGTGTAGATGGCTAGTCGAGGGCGAGGACGTGAGAGGTTTGCCCACGAGGATCGGGCCGCACCACCGTGATTCGACCGCAGGCCTTTGCTTCGAGGCCGTAGGATCACGCTGGCTTTATTGCACGGCGCTAGTAAAGGTAGTCGTGAGGTCCGAGTAACCTCCAAAGGTTCAGTGGCACATCATCCTCCACATTCGCAGGAGGAGACGATGGTAAGGTAAACCATTGGTTCATGCAAAGCCGAGAAGGTGTCAAGGCTACAGATTACCTCCGACACGACTGGGGGATTAGACTAGCCGCCCACCAGAGTGGGGTGAGGCCTTTGCAGGTGAATCAAGCAAAGACCTCTAGAGACCTAGAGGCAATGACATGGGCAAAGTTCCAAGAGCTGTTCATGGGTAAGTATTTTCTCTCGATACCGCTTGAGCCACGCAAAGGCTCAAAGAGTTCCAGAGTCAAGAAGGAGGATGACTATGATGGATTGGCGTGGCTAGATTCACGTAGCTAGCCTATTTTTGCTGATGATTACGGCTACGTACATTGCCAAAGTCGTGAGATTCTGAGAGTTTGTACCGGTTGTCATTCAGGCGTATCAGTAGGACTTCGCCTATGAGACATGGACTCCACGGTCGGGACACCACCATAGAGCAGAGAGATCGAGGATGCTCCTGAGCACCAGACATGGTGTTAAGAGCAAGATAGCTGAGAGTCGCCTTCTTCTAGTTCGAAAGAAGTAGAGGGCTTCTAGTTCATGGGTTCCAGATCGCGCCATATCTAGGCCGTGGACAGATCGTAGTCGCCACAAAGTTAGCAGATGGCGTGCTACACGCGCCAGCCTCCTGGACACACGAGGAGGGATTGCCCCTAGAGACAGTGGATCTGGTGGTTCAGTAATGTGCATAATCCCACCAGCGAGGAAAGGGAGAGGATACAATATATTCCTCCACACCAGATAGCCGCAGGAGCCAGCTACCAGGACTCGCACGGGCACCCCTGCTACACGCAAAGCAAAGAGGCCGTGTTACTGGCCGAGGCGTAGGATTCCAGGCCCACATGCAGTGGACGCCGTGGGTTCCGGTGTGTCTTATGCCGTTATACCACCGAGATCGAAATAACTGATCAGCCAATATATTGTGGTACGTTTGCTATTTCATTTCTTATGGGCAAGAGTGTTATTTGATTCCGTGCTTCTCAGAGATTCATTCATCTCTCGCATCACTGTGTGGATGTAGTCGGGGCTTAGAGGCTGAGGCCTGAGAAGCTCCTTAGTGTGAGTTCTCCCTTTGGATTAGGCGAGAATAGGGATGCCATGTCGTGGTCGCGTAGTTGCAGATCTCGGGGACTCTACTCACGTGGACCTAAGGATCATGGACCGCCGAGTTCATGTCATCCCTGGATGGATCGTCGACAAATTACGAGTTGTTATTGATTGTGAGCGTAGGAGGGTTACCGCCTATACACAGGACGGTACTCGTGTTGTATTTCAGGGGGACAAGCATGGTATTTTGCCCCAAACAGTATACGAGTCCAAGTGTCGTGGATCGGCTGGGCGGGTCAAGAAGAAGCCTTACCCTGCAGGACAGGTGAGATCATTTAAAACTACCTCGAGTAGTTTCGAAAGTATGAGGATGTTTTTCTCCGGATGAGTTAAGGCGATCGCCCGCAGGGTTGTAGATCGCGTTCAGTTACATCCCGTCGCCATCCGATCCACGAGCGGCCAACGAGTCGCGGCGCGACCTTCAGAGGTCCAACGCGAGTCACCGGCGCATATTCATTGTGGACCACATCATCACGGCCCATCCCATTGGCGTTAAAGATGTTATCCTTCACGCTGATTACATCCGCGCAGCGAAACACGTCAAGATCCGGTACCACCAGATCGGTACTGATCGCCTCGATCCAGAGAGCTTCAGTCTACTCCAAGATGTGCACCTTGCACCCGGTTACCATCAACAGGTTTAGGGAGACGTATCCATAAGACAAATGCTCGCATTAATGCTATGCGGCACTTTGAATTTATGGTGATGCTCTTGATTGACGACGTTTAATATAATTCACGGACTCATGCATAGTGGGTATTCCAACCCTATCTTAGATCAACTTGTCGAGTTCGTGGATGACATTTTGATCTACTCCCAGTCAGAACGGGAGCATGAGTATCACTTGAGGATTGTTTTACAGCTGTTAAGAGACCATCACTAGGACAATGGGTTCAAGAAGTGCGAGTTTTGGCTTATCAAGTGAGGTTTCGGGGACACATGGTGTCATGATCAGCGTGTCGCCGGACCCAGAGAAGGTCGCGGCCTGACGAAGTCAGAGAGGCCGTGGTCGCCCTAGAGGCGGGTTTCTCGGGGATTGGTCGGGTACTACAGAGATTCACTGAGGATTCTCCGCATTAGCGACACCTATGACGAGATCGACCCATGAGGTCAAAGCCTGATCGGGACACCGATGCGAGAGGCATTCCAGAGTAGAAGAGGAGGCTCACTTCGTACCCTATCTCGATAGTCCCTATTGTGGACAGTATAGTAAGCCAGGATGCCTCGAGGACCGGACTGGATGTGTTTTTGATGCAAATTCGAGATGGTAGTAGCTTATGGTTCCCGCGCTTGGAAGAATCATGAGCGCACTACCCCCACACCACTACTTGAGTCATGCCGCCGTAGTCTTCGCCTTGAAGATTCGCGCTCACTACTTATACGGCGCAGGGGCTTTAGGTGTACTGCACTACAAAAGTTTGAAGTATATTTTCACGCTAAATGCAACTCTCAATATGAGGCAACGCAGATGGATGAGTTCCCAGAGGACTATGACTTCAACTTGCATTACCACCCCGGTAAGGCAAATGGTGGCTGATGCACTACCAAGTCACAGGAGCATTGGCTAGTATAGCTTCCCGGGGAGTGGCAGATGTCGAGATCAGGATAGTTTCACACAAGACAACGAGCAGTTTAGGGGTATTTGGGAGCGCCATGGCTACAACTGGTTTCAAGTGAGTAGAGCGATCAAGTCCCGTGGGACGCTGGGAGATGTTGTCCATCGTGACCGGTACAGTCGTATGGGTGATGAGGGCCGGACTCGTCTACGCAGATGGTAGTCTTCAGATAGAGTGGACGGGCAAAGGGTTCCCAATTGACCGATTTGAGAGAGGAGATTCGTGGAGTTTCACCGCTTCCTCGATTTGTCGTAGATCTGCTAGGCACGAAGATGTACTAGATCTTCGTCGCCAAGACTACTGTGAGCGGATGAAGAGACATGTAGGGGGATTTGTTCACTGATGGTCCCACGCGGTCGCCAGCGGCGGTCGAAAGCACTGCATGCCAGGCTATCATCATCGAGGTGGCCGAGTGGAAGTGAGCACGTCACGATGAATTTTGTGACCTACTTGCCACGGACGCCGCAGAGACATGATGCGGTATGGGTGATAGTGGACCGGCTCACGGCGTCGGCATATTTTTCTAGCCGTATGATGACCTTCACATCGAGATTCTACCGGTTGTATATTCGAGAGATAGTCCTGGCCATGGAGTACTGGGTGATCCATAGTGCCTGGAGCAGAGACCCGAGGTTTACGTACACTTGGAAGAGTTTCCAAAAGGCTATGGGCACCCAGCTGACTATGAGTACAATTTTTCCACCCACGCATGCATGGTCACTGTAGAAGACTATAGGTTAGAGGACATGCCGCGCATAGTCCCGATCATAGGGGTAGCCGAAGGAGTTACTGCCCTTAGTGGAATTCGCCTACAACAGTTATTGTGCAAGGATACGCATAAGCACCATATGAGGTGATTGTATGGGAGGCCCCCAGGTCAACAAGTATGTTGACCGAGGTGGAGAGAGCTCCATCACGGTCCCGATCTGATTAGAGACAACTCGAGAAGGTGAGCCCGACACGACAAAGTCTTCTCACCGCCTCGCAGCTTCCATGAAAGAGCCTGCCGATGTACGACGCCGACCCTTAGGAGTTCGAGGTCGAGATCACGCTTTCTCAAGGTGATGCCTAAGAGAGGAGTGGACAGGTTCGGCAAGCGAGGGAAGCTATCGCCGAGATTCATTGGGACCTTCGAGATACTCAAGAGGGTAGGCACTGTAGCGTACCGGTTTGCTTTACCGCCCAACATGTCAGGTGTCCACGAGGTATTTCACGTCTCTATGCTCCGGAGGTACACTCCAGATCCACCACGAAGTGATCAGAGAGATCGAGGTTGACACCGATGGGACCTTCGAGGAGGGATCAGCGGTGCATTGTGGATAGTCGACTGTGTATTACGACGCAAGACCATGAGGCAGCTGCTAGTAAGGGTGCTATATAAAGACCGTGGAGTGGAGGAGTCAACGCCAGGAGCGCGAGGTGACAATGGGGCGCGGCCACCTATCCTTCGTTTAAGGATGAAGGTACGTGGTTTAGTCGCTATCACTTAAATGACTAGTTTACATGCATGGCATGGTGCACGTTGCATATGCATGCGATCCGTAGTGATTGTACAGAATTTCGGGATGAAATTCCTTTTAAGGAGGGGAGAATGTAAGATCCGAGAAAATTACAATTTTCTGAAAAATGGAAAATGGTAATTTCCAGTCAAAATCATGAATTTTCTAGATCTCATGACTCTAAACTGACTTCACTGGTTGGAATCATTCGAAATCTAGCTACCATGTCGACGCCGAATTCGAGACACTGAATTTCACGCTGAGGCACGTGAGAGGAGTACTCCGAACACTTGGCACTTTGTGGGTGGCTCAAGAGGCGCCACGTGTCGAGCTGTGGGCAAGTCAAACATTGAGCTCAAGTGGGGCTCACATGAGACACATGGCATCATGCCATTAGAGGAAAATCAAGGGTAGAAGGATAAGGGATAAGGTGTAATCCCATGGGCCACTTAAAATTTGACAAGTGGCATGAGAGGACAAGTCTCTTGTCTCCATCTTGACCAAATGGGTTGGGAGAGGAGAAGAGGAAGAGAGAGAAAGACCAAACAAGAAAGAGAGAGGTTATAGGGATTTTAGAGAGAGAAGCCTACCTTCTCTCTAGAATTCCTATGATCGACCGCTGCTTCTATGAGGCAAGAAGGAAGTTGCCCTCACCGACAAAGTGGCTATGTGGGGGCATGTGTTTCGGGAGTTTCACAAAACCTAAGAGGTAGGGGTTTTCATTTGGTTTATTTTTATTTAAGTGTTTTGTTAATTGTTTGGTAGATTTGAGGTCGGAGGGAGTTATGCTCTGATCGTCCCAAATCTGGACCGAAGTGTGGAAATTCGAGCTCGTTGACAAATTCCACGGACTGTTTGGGCAACTTTGGTGATAATTTATGCATTAAATCATATTTTGGTGTGTATGAGACCAGAAATGGCCATGGATTTTGGTTTCACAAAGTGGAACTGATGTTTGATGAGTGGGCTGCCCACGGACAGCCCATCAAGCTGATTGGGATCGTTAAAAAATGTACCCCGCTTGCATTGATTGACCAAAACGTCCATGTGTTAATTGCATGAGATAATAAGTAGGATGAATATTGAATTGTGTGAAATTTAATACGTTAATGCATGGAAATTGATGTTAACATGATGTGGCGATTTAATTTATGTTATATATGCATGTATATATATTAGCATATAGTTTAGGAATGGTATAACGTATCTTTACGTGCACTGGTACAAGGTAAAGTGGAAATCAGGAAATTAGGTGTGAGTGCATGACATGAAAGAAGTGAAAAATGGAACATGATTGTGAAAGGAATTTCAAGGAAAATTTTGTGAAGAATTGCCTTGGAGAGTTGTCCAACAGTTCATCTCGAGTATGAATTCCATGATCAAGCTTCGAGCATTATCCAGCAATTCGCCTCGGAGGGTAGTCCAATGTATTTACCGAAATTTTGTAGTGTGTTTTCGAGAACAAAAAGCTTTTGTTTTGAAAACGGTGTTTTCTCATACATGGCTTAGGCAAGTGTGAGGGAGTTGGTGAGGACTCGAGACATGGATCAGTATGTAGACATTCAAGAGAATCACGTATTTACTGGAGCGCAGTGTTTACATTGAATCATTGCATGTGCACTTAGGTGGGGAGTAATCCATTTAGGGTAATTCCACTACTGGGCATTGCTGACCCTGTTTAGGGAATATTATTTCAGGTACAGGGAGCGATAGGGAAGGCGGCACTCATTGTGAGGTCGCTTTTGAGAGCAAAGTCTGATTCAGGTTTCTGTTATCTTTTTTTGTAAAACATGTATTGGAACTTTAAATTTTAATATATGCTCAGTATTATGAGTGTAATCAACTCTCGAACCATGTAATATAATTGGTTGGATATGTTTTGATGAGTATGACGTATAGGCTAATGTGTCCATTTCTACTCATGTGTGTGTCTTGTGATACGAGAAGTATAGATTTTCCGCAGGTTGACGGGTGGTCAACGGACACCCCGGTTTTGGGGTGTCACAAATGCATGCTATAAAATTTCAACTTCACGTGGGCTTGTGACCTTTTGCTTTTTTCTTTTTTTCTTTTTTTTTTTAAATATTGGTGTATTTTCTCTTTGACTTCTTCAAATTTTAACAAACCCACTAGCACATATGCTCTGGATCACAAAATTTATATATATATATATATATATATATATATATATATATATATATATATATATATATATATGATTAGAATCTATATAATTATACGAAAGGGTGACGGGAATAGCAACCTTTGTTATAATTTATAGTTATGCATGCTAAAATATAAATATTGTATTCTTTGTTCATTTATACATCTTTATCCTATTGATTACCTTAGAATAAGAGAGATAAAGTAACTTCAATCCAAAATGACTTTATCATAAATTAATGTAAGTTTGGATTTTGGTGGAGTATTTGAATACTTTAATATCTAATATTTTATTTTTAATTATCATATAATTAATTTTGTTTTCACATAAAGCTTAAAAAAATAAGTAAAAAGCAATAGAAGTGTAATTAAAAGTTGCATTCAAAAAATGTCATACTTTTTTTAGAAAATGTTTACTTTAGTTCAATTTCATAGTAGCTAATTTTTTACCAATATTCTTTTTACCGTGAATAAGTATATATAGTAAAACTTTAATAGAAAAAGATAATATTATCATTTCACCTAATTAAATACATATTTGGCCAATGTTAATTTTACGTGAATCCCAATCATTCCATCATCCTAATAAGCTTTGATGGCTCAGAATCATTGATGGAACAAAATTAAGAATCGACGCTTGATTGAAGGAAAAAAAAGTTAAGACATCAAAACTGAAAAAATTGAAAAGTTGAGACATCATTTATCTAATTAATTCTAATATTATAAGATAACATATTCAATGAGATTTTATGTTATATTATGTCTATATTTAATTTTTAAATGAATAAAAAATTATATAACTTTTATTATTGAAATAAAACTAGATTATATTTATTATTTTTATATAAAAAAAATAAAATTTCACTTATATTTAATTATGATTTGATTAAAATATTTGAACTTGTAAATAAAAAAATTTATATTGTGTCATTCAATATATAAATAGAATATATGATACTAAATAAGTAATATAAAAAGTAAAAGTATCTACAGAAATAGATAAATTTACAATACATAATATATCCTACTTACTTATCTTATTAACATAAGATTAATACATCAAATGCCATGATATAAAAGGTTGATAGATAGATCATCTTTATCTCACATTTGGATTAAATATAGAATAGAATAAGTGATAAGATACGATGCAAGTCTATTTATGTGTGCGTGTTTTTTTTCCAACTAAAATTTCATTAATGATCAATTGCAAGACAATAATCTCTAAAGCATGTGCAGCCCTCATTTTGTATGCCTTTAGTATAAACAACCTTAAAACCACTCCTTCTTAACATAACAAGATATACACCATCTATAAAGGATCCATAAGCCAAAGCATTCATTGCCATTTGTAAATCACTCAAAGAGAACTCGATTGTAGTTTATTTATGTTGTTAAAAATTTAACGAAAACTCCCATTGTTTATTTTACTTAAGATGAAAATTTGTAAGCTGATCAACCATATTTTAAACTTTTATCAAGCTTATTGAAAAATGGAGCAGTTATCTAATGAGTAAAATAATTTGAATCAATATCTATTAGCTATAGATTAAACTTAAAAGTTATATTTCAATAAGATTTTCGGAGATTGGGGCTTACTGATTTTTCATCGCAATTAAAACTGTCGCTAAATCCCTTTAGCTACGACGGCGGTTTAAAAAATTTAGTAGGTAAAATGCCCTAGCTAAATCCGCGACGGAAATTTTGCAATCCGTCGCCAAGTTTAACGACGGATTATGATTTTCCGTCGCTATAGTAGCCATCGGATTTTAATTTTCCGCTTGCTAAAATAGCTACGAAAATCGAATTGTCACATTTTAGCGACGGATCATTAATCCTTCGTTAAAATAGCGTGACGGAAAATTAAAATCCGTCGTTACTATAGCGACGAAAATCATAATCCCGTTGCCGCTTAATCTAGCAACGGACGTGCCTCGTCGCTATTTTAGCTTAATGATTGTTACATTTCGTCGCTAATTTAATTTTTTGTACACTTTTCGAGTCATTTTAGCGACGAAATTTGCCGTCGCTAAAATTTAATTTCCGTCGCTAAAATCCATTTTTATTTAAAATTACTTTTATATTAATTAAAAAATTATTGCAATATATTTAATTTTTAAATAATTAGAAATCATAATAATAAAAGCACACATATCATTTGAAAAAACAAATATTAATTTAGTACATTGTTGAAAATAAAGCAATACAAATAACTTGCATTAATTATGTTGCAACAATTAAAAAACCTTAACACAATAAACTAGTTCATATCATCGTCTAAAAACTAGCTCATAATCTAAAGATCATGATCACTTAATTCGGGAGATGGTTATGGGGGTGTAGAAGTTGGATTGGTAGGATCTCGATGTTGGCATTGATTGAGATCGTATATAAAACATACGCTCAAACAGCTCCATCTTCTTTTGTTGAAATTGCTGTTCTAATTGTTTTATACAATCTCACATCTTCATTCATTTTGAGTTGAAGTTCTTGAACTTTACTCACCTGCCCAATCATTCTTCATTCACACGTTGTGTGAAATGCTCATCGATGTAAAATCATAGCGTCGGCGGTAGAGGAACCGCTGAAAGTCTCGTAAAATATGACGCCCGAGAGCCAAGGCCATCGCCTTTTTCTCACCTCCAACCGTCAGTTATAATCGGCTCATGTTAACCTTCACAGTTCGTTGAATCTCCTAAACTGGCAGCTGCAGTAACCATGGTTTCCACAAAGATCCTATATTTAATTCATTATAAAATTAATAATTATTTAAGAATAATTGTTGGGTTATTTTAATAAAGCAAAATTCGAAATCTTACATTGATGTCCTTAGATCTTTGTCAACGAAAGCACCATCTTTTTTTGGTGTGCATTCTTGAACACTTCAAATGGCGTGGGGGGTTTCCACTCTTTTCCTACAAAAATTAATTATCAAATTAATTAGTTCAATAAGACAGACGAGGAAATGTTATTTAAAAAAAATATTCTTAAAATTCTTACCAAAGCAATACAATGTTGAATCGGTGGATCTAGAGCCACTGTATGTGGAAAGACCATGCCGTCCTCCCTTTTCTCAGACAAATCCATTTTAGCGGTACTCTTTGTTCACGCTTTTTATATTCAGGAGTATTCCAATGTTGCTGCCAGCTTTCCCATACATCTTCTGGTATATTATCTTCCTTTTTCCCTTCGATTCGCATCTTGCACAACCAATCCCCATATCGCTTTCCTGCCACCCTATAAAACGTTCTCTTGACTAATGCATCATTTGAATCATCCCAGTTACATGCTTTCGAAAAAAATATATATATTTCAACAAATAAAAATGCATAACCACATACAAGCTAAGAGTTAATAATGATTTTGAAATAACACAATATTAACAAGTTTGAATGATCTTAAACCATCTTTTTTCTTTGTACGCGGCACACGAAAAGACAAGGGGCTAAAATGTTGAAATATAAAGATGTAGTTACCTTATTGCTATTTAAATCGCTTTCTCTCTAATCAGACTAATAGATAAAAATAATCCAATATTTTAACTTTATAAGCAATAACATCATCATGTATCATAACTTTCAAAGGGAGAGTAGAATAATAAATGGAAGCAATATGTTCTGTTTCATGTTAATACCCCACTGTAACCAGTCTGAAAAAAATAAAGAAAAAGGGAGCAAATCCAAATGAGATACTACACCATCATACCAAACATCTATAGAATCTCTTTCTAACACTTATGCGATCTTATTAAGCACAACACAAGTTCAGCTCCTTAGAGCATTCAGGTTACCTTATCAAGATATGTGTCTCTTTTTGCTCCTGTTTATAAAAATTTCACCATTTTATATCCTTCTATTGCCTAGACCACCTATTGGCTTCTCAATATTTTATCAAATGAATACTACACCACCTATTGGCTGCTTGCTTAATATTGTATCAAATGAAACTAAAGACTATTCATTCACGTTTTAGAATGTGTATGGATTCATAGTTGTTCAGAACTAAACTTACACTGCATTATTTTCAGCTTAGCTACCAAAAACCAAAACAATTATAAATAATCAGTTTGCAATGCCCATAAAAAGATGAGGACAAGCAACATAAAGGCTGGTAGCAGAGCAACCTAAAAAAAGTCACATTCAATTTGCAACATCAACATACAAATAAGATCAAAGGGTCCATCACCATCAACATCCATTTATCCATGATAAATTAATGGACACATACATACACACATATTTAAATAAGGCCCATATACCATTGTCAAAAAGCTATTTGTTAAAAGATAAGCAGCTAATTTTTTTTACGCCAAGAATAAGCAAAGTAATTTTTTTTCAAATCCAGCAAAACAAGTAGTACGTCTCTCATTGCTACCTCAGCAACAAGCAGAAGTGTTGTTAGCCATAATTAAGTGCATAGGTCGAGTTAGAGTAGAGTAGAGGATGCTTGCTTTATCTATGATTCCAATTCATCAACAATTAATATGCATACATATATTGATAAAGATGTATTTTATGTAAATATAGTCAATGTTTTGTTCTTATATTCAGGTGTGTGCTTTCTTCCTTGACCTATATATGGCAAAATATTTTCCAACCAAAGTATTTTCTTCAAGGTTTTTTTTTTCTTTTTCAGGTTTAATGCTAGAATAGATGAATATATTGAAAGGTGATTCAATATACATGCAACAACCCAACAAAATAGCAGTTAGTTCACATAGATACATTAAAAGAATCTTGCCTGGTGCAATGGTACAAGAGAACAAGTATTAATATGAAATACCTTAAATTGGTCCCAATAGAACTCCTATAAAGCTAAGTGCACCAACCTCCATGTTGCACCCCTCCTTTTCTAGTCTATGCTTGAAAATCTTAGTAATGTCCAAGACTAAAGAAATTATTCCAAAATTTACAAAAGAATATTAAATGTTAAATCTCATATGAAAATAAATTATCTTGTAAAGCAAGCAACCAAAAAACAATAAGTGGCATAATAAACATTTTAAGCATACGTGGTCTCCCTATCAACTGTTTCTATATTCTTTCTCCGTGTGGTACCACATGTGGTTGATGACCCGGCTGGTGCTGATGCGGTAGAAGACTCCAGATCAGTCTGTGGGGCAGGTGGTGGTAAGTTCTCCACATTGAAGGTAGGTGTCGAACCTATAGCTGGTGGGCGTTGCTTGTGTAGGACGGCCAAAGTGTATAGTCTCGCTTGCCCCCGACTGCTAGAATTAGCTCGCTCCTGCTGAATGGCCAATTCTCATACCAATGCAACATAATTTACAAAACAACATTATTACTGATAAATGAAAATGCCTACTATAAAGTACATACATATGCAAGAAAAAAATACTAGTAATTGAAAACAATATTATAAATATATTCATAAGGTCACAATAATATAAAGGCTTCAATCTTCAATATTGGTCACATTATTATCATCATCATCTAATTCTTCATATTCTTCATCTGACTCTATTTCTAGTTCCACCTCCTCATTTTCTTCAAGTTCTATATCATCAATGTCTACAAAAGGACAACTGGTGATCAACTAATGATCGAGGTCTCTTTATTCTCGCAATATCAATAATATAATGGTTTTCATGTAATCCTCTTGAAATTCTCAAGATTTTGATAAGCAAAATTTTCGATGTCTCTACTTACCTTAACGACTCGAGCTTTTATCTTGCAAACAGCCCACCAATTACACATGTTTTTCCTTGTGCTTGGATAAGATGCATAATAGACCTGCATTGCTTGCTCTGCGAGAATAAATGGTTCATATCTATTGAATCTTCTCGTGTGGTTCACAGCATCAACAAGCTTATACTGTGTGGTGACTTCTTGTACCTATACTGTGTCGGATCAAACCACCGACAATTGAATAATATGACTCTCTTCGGGGCGGGTAATGCAGATTCTAACCCAAACCTCCATTAGTTTATCATAAAAGTCCAATTCTCGTTTAGCACTAAAATTAGAACCCTTTATGCACACTCCACTATTCATGGTCGCTTTATTTGATCCATGTCCCAAAGTGTGAAACTGGTATCCATTCACATGAAGACCAGAAACGCTTTAACACCTCGTAGCGTCCTTTTAAAAGGTCCTTTATGAATTGGCCGAGATATTCGAAATCGGGTCATGAGCCTATAGAAAATTGAAAGTTATAAGAATTACGTGGGTAACTAAATCCAACAATATATATATATATATATATATATATATATATATATATATATATATATATATATATATATATATATAGTTGAATTTTTATTACTACATGTGCCTCAAACCAAGATGCAAAGTCTTTAATGTTTTTTTTTTTAGCATCAACTTCGGCTTCTTCAACATATGGTTGATGTTCTCTTAATCTAGCCACAAATAGTCTATAGCAAATGACCATTAGTTTCAAAGAATTACATAAACATTGCATATATAGTCTAGTTTTCAATCATTTCTTTAAGAAATTCAAATACTTACTCAATATAGGGCTTTACTTTTTCACACCAATAGAATATACGTATGAGCCTTATGATAGTCATCCAGGTGATATCAAAATTTTTCCTTTGCCAAATGCTCTACCCCATGCTTAAAAATGGAAAGCATCCCCTCATGTTCTCAGTTTCATCTCTATCAACGATAATTAGATTTCTGGCACTTCTCGATGTCTTGTATTGACATATGGCTCAAAATAATGAGCACAAAATTAAGATGTCTCCTCAACCAAATATGCATTGCATATAGAACCTTCAACTTTTGCTTTATTGCGCACATTATTTTTCAACCTTCGAAGGTACCTAAAGATAATATTTGTCAAGCTACATAAAATATTATGTCATTTTAAATTGGATTGACATATCAAATTCATATAAGTTATTTTTTGTGCTAACCTCTCAAATGGGTACATCCATCGATATTGAACAGGACCTGCTATCCTTGCTTCATACGACAAATGGATGGGGAGATGCTCCATACAATCAAAAACTTGGAGGTAATATAAGCTTCGCTTCCACAGATAATAACAATGAATTTCATCTCAAGTCGCCTCATGTCTTCATATCAGATGTAAGATCTTAAAAAGCTACTCATCACTAAAGATGACCATGATTCTTCTGTATAGTTCATGAAATGCTATTGAATTAGCCTTTGCATAAACATGGCAATCATGGCTTTTCATGCCAAATAATTCCGAGCTTATTCATATCAACACATCTCTCGCGAATGTTCGAGGCATACCCGCCAGAAATCAAGTTCTTTCAACCATTCGCACAGTTTTTTCCCCTAATTTATCCAAAGTATAAGTAGCTTTGGATATTTGCCTGTGCTCATTTTGGTGCAACTCTACTTGTCGACAAAACTCTTTTAAGTCAGCCCTAAACTTATGATTGTCTTTGTTTTTCCTTCAACACATTCATAACAAAGATGAAGACATTATCAAAGACATTTTTTCAATATGCATGACATCTAGATTATGTTGAATGAGGTTTGTGCTCCAATAAGGTAAATCCTAAAGATGCTTTTCTTCCATCCACATTCGCAACTCTTGAAAATATTTGAAAGCATTATGGATTCCAAGATCGGGTCATTACTCTTCAACCCTAATTGCTCAATTTGCTCTAATATTTCTCCCTGACTTGACATGTGGTGCAACTTTTCCAATCGTTTTACCCTTCAAGAAAGAATTTTTATTCTTCGAAAATTGATGATGTCTTGGTAAGAACTTACGATGATTGTCAAACCACGGCGTTCGCCCCTTTACCAACGTAAATGCATCCGAATCTTCCATGCAATGAGACAAGCAAGCCTCTCCCCCCGTAGGGCACCCATCCCGACAACATTGAGTATGCGGAAAATCACTAATTGTCCACATTAGAGCAGCCTTCATTTGAAAATTCTGCTTCCTCGAAATGTCATATGTACATACACCCACCTCCCACAATGTTTTCAACTCTGCAATTAAAGGTTGTAAGAAAACATCAACCTTCCCTTTGATTCTTCGTCCCGCACAATTATAGATAAAAACATATATTCATCTTTCATGCACATCCATGGGGCAAATTGTATATGTGTCAATATAACCGGCCATGAAGAATATTGTCATCTCGGACGACCAAATGGATTAAAGCCATCAGTGGAAAGACCCAGTCGAACATTTCGACTTTCAGCTGCAAAATCAGGATGAGTTTGATTGAAATGTTTCCAAGCTTCAGAGTCTGAACAATGACGCATAATGAAGGACCCCGACCCGGATTAACCTCATGAACCCGAGGGGACCTCCCAGCACTCCAATGGATATAGAAACTTTTCCTCAAAATGGGCCAAATAAAATCCATGGAGCGAACCCTTTACAATTCATAATATATCTTTAGAAAATAATGCGGATGTGAAGTGGTAAAATTTTTTTTTTTTCTTTTCTTTTTCAAACGCTAGATTTTTCGTAAAATTTGCCAAAGTTTCCTCTGCTGACTTTCCAAATTTACAAACTCCGCGAAAAACATTTAAAAACACTTCTAATCTTTCAACTCAACTTCTCAACTTCCGCTTTAGGACTCTCGGCCCACAACCCAAATCAAACACAATATATACATATATACATTTCTTCATTTCAATCATCAAAACATTTCAAACTTCTTCAATTCCATGCATTTGTTTTTATCAAAAGATTGGGCTTGAGCCGGACTTAAGCCGACCGCCTACGTACCTCGTCCACTCGAGAGGATCAAAGCCCACGCATTTCCTTTTCAACTTTATACATATATCCATAACAAAAAATATTTAACATATACGTATGCAAAATTATATATACAATGAAATCACAGCGCCGTGATCCCGATGGCTCGACTCATCGCGACCGACGCTCTACTCCGCAAGACCTATCTCGGTCCTTTAAAATGTTTTTGAAACATACGGAAAAGAATGAGCTAAAGGGAGCCTAAGAGTGTACATTTTTATTAAATAACATTTTCAGTATATATCAAAGTAATACATACTATTACAATTAAATCCATTTATGCCTTAAACTTTCTTTCTTTCTTTCTTTCTTCTTTCTTTCTTTTCCGATGGAACCCAGATGGAATAAACACACCGGTCAGCCAAAGACTCCGACGGTGAGGGACAAATACATTCCGCCATAACCACTTACGCCGAGAAACTCACGCTCAGACATGGTTCCAATATGAAGACCTTATCACGTGTAAGGACATTACTCTAGACACACCTAATTTCCCTCATTAGTAACCTATAACTTTACCCTCAAATCCCTTACGACGCTTAAAGTACTCCTCGGCCGATATCACCATAATGTACTATATGTGTGGTTAGGGTAAATTACTCAGTATTTATCAAAATACATTTATAAATCCATTTAAATCATTTACTTTATCATGAAAACTCATATATATATATGCAAATATACATATGCATTCTTTACACATTTTTAAATTTTCATAATACCTTAACATATGCATACATATATAATTTAATATAAATATATATATTGATGCAAGATAAACATGTACATTAAATTTTTCATTTACATCAAAACTTTTCATTTAGGCAATATAAACCTTTACATTAAACTTTTCATTTTAACATCAAAACCATTCACTTTAAACTCAATTGCGAAAACATCATTTTTACACTCTCACAGCTTCACCGCGATCCGAATTTGTTTCCCTGGGTCGACTTCCGTTTCCGTCCGATAGTCCTTTCACCTTTTCAAGAAAACCACAACTACACATTAATCATAACTTCCATTTTAATCCACCATACACATTCATTTAAAGACAAATGAAAAATTACCCTTAAGCACGAAAACCCATTCATTTTGGCCAACCTTTTTCCAACAATACTCTATAGACTTTTTGACCCCAAAAATTATTCAAAAGGTCTTCAAAAATTATGAAACTCTCCAGATCAATCCTTTATATTTCCAATGTCATCTCTTTAAATTTTCAGTATAAAATTCCTTCTCTAATGCCCTCAACCACATAACACAAGTTACAACATGTTTTTGATGCAAATTTAAAGTTAACTCTGTTCGAATCACTCTACTGTTGTCCTCTTGATTTAGCGGGATCTTAACTCCATAAATTGGAAATGGTTTCTTCACTCATTTGAAGCTATGGTTCTAAGGTTTTTTCTCCAATTGGAATCACCCAATTTGGATCACCAAAACTCAAGTTATTGTATTTTACATCTAGATGACTCAATTTGGCAGAACAGAATCTGCACATAGCTCCACTTTAACAAATTTTCTGGGAACTTTAGGGTTACAATTTGCATGCACTTCCTTCAGATAAATTTTTCCCCTAGAAGTCTATTTTACCCATAATTTTGAATCACTACCATGAGTGAAACTCCAATTTATGACTAAACAACTGGCAAATCTATATTCAAAAACTGACCATACAGTGGCTTACACATGGTCCTAATTTGAGTGAATTTTTAGGCCACTTATAATCAGAATTTGACGATGCCTATTTCTATATATTTGATTCTCCTTGAAGTCTATTTTAACCAGAAACTTGAATCACTCAAATCCAATCAGAAATGAGCAAGTTATGGTCAAAATACGACAAATGGCCGAAAAACAGAAAACAGAAAGCATTTCAGACCGACCGGCGCCTTTAAAATGACCGTAATGTGTTTTTCTTCCTCCACTTTTTTTACTCTTAAACACTTCAATCTAATGCTCTTATACCTCAATTTCACTAATGCCTAACCAATTTCAACATATCACACAAAATTCACTATCAAATCCTAACAATTTCCTCACTTTCTTTTTCAAAACCTAACCTAATCCATTTTCTTCTCAATTAATATCAAAATCAGCATCATTCAACCTTAAATACCACCAATTTAACATCCATACCAGAAAAGTCAAGACATTAGATATGAAAAACATCAAACCCTAACAATTCACTCACTTTATTTTTTTCAAAGCCTAACCTAATCCATTTCTTTCTCAATTGATATCAAAATCATATCATTCAACCTTAAATACCACCAATTTAGCATCCATACCAGAAAATTCAAGACATTAGACATG